>CM072813.1:82042875-82371174 GCA_036937905.1 Salvia rosmarinus | reverse complement strand
TACTTCATTAAATCAACACATGAAAAATCACTTTCAAGTTATAGACTCCAACATACACTTCAAGCATATTGAATGAATATGAATGTTTCCTGAGATTGTCCTTTAGGATCACAGCTGCAATGCAATCAACCTAGCCACCAAACTCAACTGTAGAATTCAGAGGAATGATGACAATAGTCCATAACTTTAAACACACCTTCCAAATTCCTTGACAGTTCCAAACCCATTAACTCATTGAAGATCTGGCAGCACAAAGTATTGAATATGAGAGTGTTCTTCACCTGCTCGTTTACATCGAAAAATCCTTCCTCTAAACTGCAGGATCAACAGAATGGCGATCTGGTAAAGTGCCTGAGGCAACAAGTTCCACATTATGTTCGTGATACAGGCCCAGTCCGCCCACCGGTGCGAGTTGCATGAGCTCTTACAATGCCGGACGCCCACGGTGTGTGCGGCCATGCGCGCGCCCAAGGCCGAGGTTAACCTATAATAGCTGCATGCAGTGAGAGGCACATCCCCGCTGAGATTGCTGCGATGAAGTTGATGAATAATGCTGCAATGTTCACCGTGAGCTGAAACTGGATGAACTTTATGTTGTTGTAGACGCACCGTCCCCACAGCAACACCGTGGCCACAGATGAGAAGTTGTCGTCTAGGATCACAATGTCGAGCTCCTTCGCCACCTCTGTGCCTTGGATCCCATTGAGAGGCCTACATCGGCCTCCTTCAATGCAGGCATCATCGTTTGTTCCATCTCCGGTCACTGCACACCACTCCCCTGCCTGTTTGAGGCACCTCATCATTAGAAGCTTGTCCAAAGGCGAGGATCTCGCCATTACTTTGATGTTCCTGATCTTGAGCCTTCGCCTCGTGTGTAGTTTCTGAACTCAACCCTCTGACTACCCGCTTGCAACGTGTTGGTTTGGGTCAAGTATCCCACACTCTGTGGCGATGGCCTTGGCCTTGGTGAATATTGTCCCCGGTGATCATTTTGACACATCGACACTGCAAATCTGCAGGACTTGATCGCTTTTTGCACCACTGCATGGATCCTTCATCCCAACTATGCCAAGTAGTGTAGTAGATTCTTCACTAAGATTTTTATAGAGAGAGTGATTTCATCTGATGGATTCTTTGTGTTTCATTTGTTTGCAAGCAAATGCAATGCATCTGAGGCTGCTTGCTGCCATCCCCTGTATAATATTCTCGAATTGGTCATTTTCTCCCTGCTCATGGCCTTGATTTTCACCTGTGTTGAATATTCAAGCACATAGCTAGCACCATCTCCAGCTCCTTTCCAATGCACGTAGCTGCAGTTTTGAACACCATTCTTGAGTGAACCCTCTCCTGCTTTGTCCGAGTTGAAGGTCTCACCTGGAGCACCGTGTAGTTCTGCTTCAGCTCGTCAACATCCATGCCCAAATCTTGAACAGCCCAAGATAGGATAGCCTTCTCAGTCGGACTTCCGGAATACCCACATCAGATCTTGTTTTAGCCTTTATATATGCTGCCTTTGGTATTTATTTTATTCTACATTAATTCAAAGAAACAAACACAGCACATTTATATATATATATATATATATACCTGTAGTGTTGAAAGCAACCTTGGTAGAAAAGTTCACGGAGATTTAGGGCGATGGAACAAGCAGAATCTTGCCGAATCTCTCCCTCCGAGACAGAATCTGTGACCTTCATCTGATTGAGTGTCAAAGTCCCAGTTTTGTTCTGCAGATGACTGTGGCTGATCCCATTGTCTCACGCGGAGAGCTTTCTCACCATTGCCTGATCCGTCATCATCCGTTTCATCGAGTAAGCAAGCGTGAGCGTCACTGCCAACGGAGCCCTCGGGTATAGCCACAACCACAATGGTCACTGCAGGACACGATCCTCAAAACGGAGTTGAAAACGTCGTTCACATCTCTGTCAACACCATTGTACCTCTTTAGTCCGTTCTCATCTTCCGTGTTGCCCGAAGTAGCGGACAAGCATGACTAGGAGCACGAAGAAGGCTACTGCTAGGCCGACTTTACCTATAGTGGAAGTGAGCTGGTTGAGGCGCTCTTGAGAGGCGTCTGCTCGTTGAATCGCGTGTGATGGAGCTCATCATCTCGCCCCATGCAGTGTCCATCCTGACTGATAGGACCACCATTTTACCATATCCATCAGCAACCTTTGATCCGGAGAGGAAGGGGTTGCGCGATGAGTCCACCTCTACATGGTCGCCTCCCGTCATGCTCGACTCATCAACTTGAAATGAGTGGCCTTCAACAAATATCCCATCCGCAGGGACTTGATCACCGGTGTTTAAGAACACGACATCGCCAACCACAACATCAAAGAGAGGTGCTGCCTCCCCGCCTCACCACGCCAATCTTGATGTTGTTGCTGATCTTGGCCAGCTTGTCGAACTGTCTCCTGCCGGAAGTTGCTGCCCGCAGAGACGGCCACCACCAGGAACACGGCCACGAATATGCTGCCCCCTCGTACCACCCTCCTTAACACTGCGTGCCCCTAATCCCAAACACCAGCGACAGAGCTGCACAAGCCAAA
Organism: Salvia rosmarinus; assembly: GCA_036937905.1. Taxonomy (NCBI): domain Eukaryota; kingdom Viridiplantae; phylum Streptophyta; class Magnoliopsida; order Lamiales; family Lamiaceae; genus Salvia; species Salvia rosmarinus. The sequence continues at coordinate 82,368,622 of CM072813.1, read as the reverse complement.
AGGATCAGAATGGTGGTGTCCTGAAACGCCTCCACCACGAAATGGATCAGCCCCTTTGGCTTTGCCTCTCATACGTGTTGGAGCCAAAGTCCACGACGCCTTTGCAAATCCTCCTCATCTCCATTGATGCTGCCTCTGTGTTGGTTGTGAAGCTTGGCTATGGCTGCAATACCACAAATGTGTGCAGCTCATCCAATTTCTTGGACTTCACGATTTGTGCCTTTTTGATCCACCACTGCACCATCTACGACTTTACTATCTTCAAGAAAAGTTTCAATAGCCTTGATTTCAAGGATGTGTGGGGAGGGCTGTTCAGCTTGCCCTTACGAGAAACAACGTTTGGCCATCGACAACGACACGTATATGACAATGCAAGCAACCCTCCATTTTTGAGATTTTAATGGGAAGTGCTGATCACAGCACTGACTGAATTGCCACCATAGTAAGCCTTGGATGAATATTTTAGGTTGCTTGAATTCTTCCTCCCCTCAAAACTCTCACAAGAAACAACGAAAACGATGTGTTAATTTTGTATTAGTATTCAAAAGAGGGAATATACAGAAACAAGTGGACTTATTCAAACAATAGGTAAGAAGGCTAGTTTATAGCATGCACTTGCAAACTCATGAAATTGCCTAGAAACTTCAATGTTTACACTAACCTGCGCTTTTAATCCTTCAGTCTACAACAGAAACTAAATATGAAGGAATTTTGGAAGCTGATCTTATATATTAATGTTTTTAACATGATTTTCTCAAAACTTAACGTTCAAGAAATCGGTTTGCATTCACACTGAATCAGCCAACAACTTGAACAGACTATGGGGAAAGCAATGAAGAAGGAGCGGTTAATATAGCTTTTTATTGTATACCAAAATACTTTTGGTTCAGATTCAAATTACTTGTCAATATTTGCAACCTTAGTTTCTGGGTGTTCGACCAGGATTTGTAGTTTGAATGTTCCAAAAGTGCATCTTCACTCAGCACCTTTATCTTTTCGTTTTCGTGCATCAGAAGATGTTTGAACTCAAACCAAGTATAGTTCTCAAATGCAATTCTTTTACTGAATTTATATTTACTTATTATTGAGTTTAAGTATTTGGAGAGCTTTGTGGTGGCTGTTAAGTAACGGAGTCAGCCATCGAGAATACAAATTATGTATCCAATCCACATGACAAAAGTCAAATTAGATTTCTTTCTTTTTTCTTCTTTTTGATATCACTTGTAACCGCAACTTACTAGCCACAAGACCTGATAAACCCTCACGCAAGTACAAAATCACAATCACACGACAGCTTAAATGGACTCAAACTCATAGGCTGCTTGGTTGATCCAATCATTACATCCCTACCGAAACTCACCTTACTATGCCACTAGATTTCGTTTTCTTGTTTTACTAAGAAGTGTGACGCACTAAACATTATATATATAGATATATTCATTTTGAAAAGTTAACTTGCATGGCTTTAATCTTATGTCAAAATAATAATATATATATATATATATATATATATAATTACTAAGTAATCTTATAAATTAAAATAAATAAGAATATTATAAACATAGCAAAATTATAAGAACACTTTTATAATAGTATTAATTGACTTTATTTTTATTTTAGTGTTTTTCTCATTTTTTCGTTGTTAGATTTTTATTTTATTTTTAGTTGGAGGATGGGAGAGATTGAGATTCATACTTGATTTCACCAATGACAGAGCTAAAAAATTATTCGGTGGTCCAATTAATAATGTTAAAAATAAGAATAAGAAGTTAAAATAAATTTAGATGTTAAAAATACTTTTAATGCAGTCATAATTTTTTAAAATTATGACACTAGTAAAAGATCAACAAACGAAGTTAAAATCTCCATAACAAGACTTATTGTTATAAAGCAAACAATGAATCAATATTAAATAATGAAAAGATACATATAACTTAAACTAGAAAAATTATATCAAATGTATAAAGACTTTACAATCAATTATCAATACAACTAAGAATTAATTATTCAGAACACAATTAATATATCTTCATCATTTGATGTCATCAGTTACAAATTAATAAAAAGCCATGGTTTGTTAAATCAAATTTTTAATCCATAATGGATTCTAAATCTAAATTCCACCAGAGAAAAAAAAATATAAACTAAAAAGTAGCAAAAGACAATATGTTAGAAAGGAATTTAAAATTTTCTAAGATCTAACAAATATGAAAAGGAAAAAGAATAAAAGACACACTTTAAATTGAGAATTGTGCATTAAAGCTAGTTGTTTTGTTAGGTGATCCATGAACTCTCCTCAATATAATAATAATATGTTTTATTTTTCGAAATATATAACATATATATACCAAATTTTTTTTAAATATGGGGCACCTCCCACCTCCCCTGTCACTGATTCTCACCTCACAAATATGAATATGACTGAGCTATAATACTCATGGTTCTCGTTGTAAATTACGAGGACCACATTTATCACTGTTATGAAACATGATTAATGTGAATTTGAAATTGAAGTTCCATTTGCATTTTTGTCTATCACAGCCTCTCGCCTTGGACCAGATCTGAGTTGTTACCGACCGTACGCAATATTTGTACGTAAACTAATGGTGATTTAAGATGGCTGACTCTACTAATTAAGTCATTTGAAAAAATTAAAATGTAACGGTGATATAATATAAGTACCACTGAATAAACGGTACTATCGTCATTTTTCTGTCTAATCCAAACCACCATATTAAGAAAATAAAAGAAAGGAAATATTTACAAAGTTACGAACTCCATCGATACTTTCAATTCTTGGATTGAGATAAATAATTGATTTTTGGACAACGCTAAACTAGAGTACTAGAAAACATTATTGATCTAAAAGTATATTATTATTAATATTATTTTATCCTTGTATAATATTATTAAAGAATTATTCTCCGCATATCTGGACCCGTACAAACACTACCGCATATCAATAAATCATAATGACAATTGTCATCATTGCCTTGAACAATTAAATTGTTAGTATTAGTTACTATCTTCTTACTTATATAAATCATCTTTTGTATTAATGAATGATTACACAAATAGATTTCGTTTCATAATACAAATTACCACAATTACGTGTACACAAGGAGATACACAAATCCGTTACGACTTAGTACTGTTTTGTTTGATTACCCACATTTATTTCGGTAGATAACTAAAATCTGTAAAGATGTGTCTGATACATCATCAATTTATAATTCCATATTTTATTATTGATATTTAGTACAATTGCAATTATTATTATTATTATTATTTTGAAGGATGTATTATTAATATTAATATTATTATTGAAAAGTAGGAACTAGAATATGAAGTGGGATGGCGTAAGAGAATAATTCATTCAAATTTGGAACCCGTATCTGAATTACTTGATAATATGAGGACAATTTAAATTCCTTCAACAGAAACTACATCAAATAAACTTAAAATCATATAGAACAAAATATTAATACATTATATAGAGAAACCCAGTTATCAAATTCGTAGTTACATCAAAATTACTCTTTTGAAGAAAAGAAAATCATTTCAGAGAACAACTCGATTTCTTTATAATATTATATCGGTATTATATCAACGGCCCTCTTTAATTACTCATACACTATTACACACAGTTTAAATCATTTACAACAATACCTTACATCAAATGAAAATTATTCTAGTGGCATAAATATTTAAATGCATTATATATATCCCAACAAATAGTCGTCCTGGCCGACTTGTTGGGAAGATGTATTACATTATGAGAAGCAATCAGAATCGACATGGGAACAACAAATGATTATTAACAATTAAAATAGCTGCGTATACTAAATAATTATGCACGAATATGCTAAAACTCCTAGTACCATACCCGAATGATTTACAGCAGGAATTGAGCTGTTTTCTAATAAGTTATGAAATATATGTACATATTATTAAAAAAAACTTCATATATATGAAAAGTACATAGTAAAGGTATTGATTTAAATATTACTAATAGCTGCTTATTTTTTGTTAACCAACAAGAAAATGATAACTCTTTCCGTCCCAATATTACGAATACACGCTTCTTTTGTACGTCCTATTAAGTTGGTCCTCTTCAAAGAAACACCTTTACACTAAAATACCTCGCATTTCATTACATTAATTTACACACAAAATACAACTCTCCTTAATCTACGACATAAAAGAAACCATCAGCCATGAATATTGGGGGAGGATTACTAATTGCTAAGATACTTAGTATTCTCGAATATCGAGTTATGGTGCTAAACATGCGCTGAGAACGCACTTACATCTAATTAAGAAATTACCCACATCTAATTCTACCAATATCCCTTGAAAAGAAATTGAAAGTGACTTTTGTTACGACAAATAGTTCATGATCGAAAAATATAGCAACTAATGAAATAAAATACTAGATTGAAATACAAAATCGAGAATATAGTAAACACAATGGTACCCTATTCACTATTGTCAATAAGCAACCGAAGTCAATAAAACGGACAGCTTCATTTTCCTAACAAACTCGCCAATATCAAAGCTAAACAAAATAGGTAATTAAGACGCGCCGAAAGTTCAAATATTGCTTAGCTATATTACTGTAAAGAAGAGCTATGTAAGACTTGTGATGCATTAAAACATTGAAGGAAATTGCAACGAAATTTCCTGGAGCAAAATCAAGGTGCACGCTACGTTGTAATCAATAAAAACATTCACACAGTCCTAATTCGAAACTTCCTAGTAATTTCCCATCACATTATTTTCATGAATATGTCAAGGTAGCACATGCAGCACGCAACTGACTAACTTAGTTGTCGTCCAACTAGGCCACTACATTCGAACCATTTCCACGAAAAGACTCGTATTTAATTGTGTGATAGGTCAAGATCCATTGGACAATACCCATATCCAGATCCAGATCCAAACCCATATCCACTAACATATTTATAATTTACCGTCAGACAAGACTCTCCCAATCGTTTCAATATTAAACATTCCTCAACCGTTGTTAGGTTTAGTGCTATCGATTAGGTTAATTTTCAGCAACCTAGTCTCAATTCACCTTCACTATATGAACTAGTGGAAAAATGCGACGACTCAAACTTAGACTCGTCATTTCCACTCACAGAGCAAAGTCATTAACAAAGCCTAACATCTTGGTCTTTGTCCCATTCTTTACTTTGGGAGTGGATGGCACAACTAATTTCACGTCATTCACTTTCTCATTCACATTGTAGAAAGGAAACGCATAAAGAATGCAACCAAGTCAATTAAGTAATGGACTAGCTAGAGACACCTCATACCAAATTCCTCGTGTCTCTCCTCAATCAACAAATTGACAAAAATAAATAATAAATCTCCATTGTATAAAGTTCGCCGGGAATTCTATAATGAAGTTTACCTGTTTCAAGAAAAGAAAAGGTTCACCAAGTGAATAATATATCAAAAAGGTTCAAAGAGTTGCAAAACGCAAGCAAGAGAGAAAACTGATAGATCAACATCAAGGATAGAAATAACGCAATCTAGATTTTCTTTGCGTAGCATTTCCACAAGTCAATAGAATAAGTCATTATCATAAACCATCAATGCGTAGATTAATGGAATACATCAGCACTAACATCTTTCCAAATGGATTATGAGTCAGTAACCAACTTGGTGCCACCAAATTTCCAAGCATCTTTCCGAATAGATTATAACTCAGTAACCAAACGGTACCACCAAATTTTCAAACAACTCTTGAAAACCAGGTGACGAAATAAGCAATATAGATCTGCTCAAAACTATTTCCAGACTCAGATATCAAGATCATGTTTTAAGAAAATCCTGAACTTTGTTCTTAAGATCAGGCTAATGATTTCATTGTTCATCAGCAAACTTCTTTAAAACCATCTAGTAGTTTACTGTGATGTGATACAGTGATAGTAATTTATTGCATTGCGCTAGTATTTTTATTATATTAATGTGCCAACTATTTGTTTCCAAACCTCTACAACTTTCATTCAGTAATCAGTATACCTAAAACTAACAAGTAATAAGTATTCACCTCCCATGTTCCTCGCTAGTCCATATACTCTAATGAAGTGCAAGAGTGATTCTCAAACTATCCAAGTTGTATTCTAGTTAAACTCAAGCTATCAACATAAACCATGTATAGGTTAGATACAGACGAGAGCATCTTCAAATTATCAGCAGCGATACTAGTCTCAATGTCAAGCACCCATCTGCTATAATACTAATTTTGTTCAAATGGTCCCCAAAGCTAGAGACTCGAACCAAATCAGAAAGTTTATTTATTAAAACCAGAACTCTGAAGTCTGAAATTAACTGTATGGACCAACCCTGACAATACTTTTAGAAATTGTAAAATTAATGGGCAAAATTATCCAGAATGATGTAATATTCAAACAAGTCGGACATTTTAATTGCTAGAAAACTATCAGCGACATCTTATCTTATATGCCGTGAAAATGAGAAAACAACATAATAGACTAAAACTTTGATAAAAGTATCCATCATGTTCAAGAAACTAAAAATAATACATAATTAGAATTTTGATGTAAGCAGAAAATTCAAAACGATAAATATTGTTTGAAACCAAAGTTAAACTGAACCTGACATACTGAATTACTGATGGCTCCACAAGTGTTTTGTATAAATTATAATGAATTTATCTTGGCTTATCTGGGGATGAATACAGGTGCACCTAACACAAGCCTAGAGATTACCTGATCTGCAGTGCTTGAACTCCGCTTTAAACATTAAAGTTGTCATCCACCAATAGACGTATCTGATAAATGAATAGGCACGACAAGGCTCAACAGAACAGCTACAACAAAATATTATTGTTTCACAAAATGAGACTCAGATAGGTTATATACTGACCACCCATGTATCTTCGAGATCACATAAACAGTCCTTACATGTCATTCTAAAACCCTGCAATTCAATAGCATACAATGGCACTCCAGTCAAGATATGGAACATACTTGTGACCACATATATTGTTAAGCCTAATTTGATACTGGTATAGTTAATTAGCTCAAAATTTGGGTAAACTCCAACTAAGGCATCTATACCCTTAGTGAAAACAGAGAAATTCTACTTACACACGAGGAGAAAATCAATATTATCAGCAGCTAGATGGAAGGAGAAGCAAGCTACCTCAATAGTATAAGGAGTAATAATGCAATACTTTTAGGTATTATCTAGTAAAGTTAAACACAATAAAAGACCAGCGTAACGGAAGAAGGACTAGAAAAGTAGCATTCACAATCTTTCAAACAGTATTATATGAAATAGCAAAGATGAAGAGATTAGTTTTATCGTGGAAGAACCCAGCCCCAGGATAGGGATTAGTGACAACTAAACCATGCATTAACTATAAAACCAAGTATGTAATCAATTACAAGCTAACACTTGAAATATGTGGACATAAAATTCAGAAATCAGATGACAGATAAAGACATTGAGAAAGATGATTCTTTCTTGCTCTTCCAAGATTTCAATTAAAAGAAAAAAGTAATTGCACTAACTTGAGCAAAAAGACATAGGTGAATAACTTTTTGCAATTGCAGATTTACATTACTCTGAATTTACATGACATCAGATTTACTACTGAAATTATGTTAATGTTTTACCTAAAACATTTCAAAGATTCTACTTACTTTTTAGCAATGTTATACATATTTATAGATCAGGAAGAATTTTCCAACAGACAAACTTTTAACTGCATGAACCATCAACTTATGAACTACCACGTAGCTAAGACTGTAACCTAGGACATGTAGCTAACTGTATCTTCCCCAAAGAAAGTAGCTGCAAGTTTTAATTAGAAAATAAGCATCAACATTTTGAAGTTGTAAAGTTGTTAAGAATGAGTGGTAATAGTGGATGCCAGCCCATGATGTAGAATGCAACAGTAGACTACTATAGGCATCATCTAATAATCACAATAATCAATACATAGCAAATGAGTCCTCTCCTTTGAGCGTAGTAACTGTGGCAGATTATATGAATGCATATATAGATGCAACTGAAATTGTCCATATCACAATAAAGGTTCCTTTTAAGCTCAGCATGGGCAGCAGTTTCTAGCAATGCATATGCATGTTTGTAACATTCTGTCAACTTATAAATTTAATAAGCATTCCTTTAAGCTCAGATACACGATACATAGTAGGTTGGATGAATTTATATCAGGTCCATATGACCTTTTTCTGAACCATAATATTATTGTGAATCATAACAGTATAACACAAGTGAAATGAAGGGTTTTAATATTCCACATTACTAACTTACATTACGGTCCACTAGCCAATAAACGACCATTCAAAGTGTAGAAGAATATGAATATTTTTATGGTCAAATCTGGGGACCAAATCTGGAAGTTTTATGTCTGTCAACTAAACGATTGAAGATTTGCATGAACTTAGAGACTTGTCATTTCCACATTATTAACAAGATAGCTCGCCTCAATTAACTTGGGCAATTCTTGACTCTTCTATATATAATCCAAGTTCTTGATGAGAAGAATTTTACATATCCCACAAGAGAACAAATGGCTTTCTCAAGAATTCTATCTGCGCTTCAGCTCTTTAGCAGAACCTAGTCTCTATTGTGTTAAAATACAAGGTCATTATGTCATTCATGACAATGTGACATGAAAAGGAGATCTAAAGGTAGTTTCAACTTTCAAGTAAGAGTAGAGCTGACATTATTGATGGAGCAGTCTGCAATATTTACTGATTTTCTAATATGTAATAATTGTCTCCAACATCCACAATTCTCTTTCTTCTATGTTTTCTATAACACTTGGCTTTTATCGTTCAACTCTAATGTGAGAATACTGACAAACCTTGTCGTTGGAATTTCAATTGTCAATACAGCCTAAAATTTGGGAATACTGAAAAATGACCTTGTCCTTGGGTTTTCAAATGTCAATACAGCCTAAAATCTCAAATTTAGTGCAATGTATCTTTGACTTCTTACATGCATAGTCTAGCTATTTTCTAAGGCAAAGTGCCAAGACAATAAACCAGTATATTAGTAAAAGTCGAATCCCTGCAAGGACACTTTGTTCCAAGTCAGACCTATTCATGTCAAAGTTTAATTAATCACAGAAAGTAAAACACTAACGGCTATAAGAGCATAGTAGTAAATGCAATATATCAGACACAAATTGCCAAAACAAAACGCATAAGGAAATCAAAATGGACAAGTCATAACAGTTCCTAAAATATCCAAGCAATATATACATCAGAAGTGCACCAATTATTCACCTGCAAAATCAAAGTTTCAAGTAAAATGTAAAACACAAAAAAGACGGAATGAAGCTCACATCTTAAGTTGCACCACAATTTCTGCTCCAGAAACCTCAACTCTCACAAACAATTCGTTTCTTTGTCTCCGCCAGCAGCCAAACCCGAAAATTGTGCAACAGAACACTAGAACAGGACCACGAGAAATCACACTACTATCTATACAGAAATTTCTAACTGGTCTTACTCAAATACTCCTCAATGTCTACATAATTAGAACCCAATAAATCCTTCCTCTAGGATTATCAACCTCATATTTTGCCCAATTCACCCCAAGATTCATCCACACCCCAAAATCCACCCCTAAACTCTTCTCATTCGCAAAACGAACCCTAGAATCAACCTAGAAACATCCTTCCAATCCACCACGCTCGACTCAAATCCACTGCTTCAATCCTCGCATTCCTAAACGCCGGCTCACACCTCTGCTTCATGAAGCTGCCGCACCTCTCCTTCGCAGCTGCGAAGCAGGCCTCATCTCAATCTCCTCACACTCTCCTCTCTCTAAAATCCTCCTTGAATATAATCCTAAAATTACTTTCCACCAAGGGGTTTGCATTTGCTAGAAGCAGAAATGGAGCACCCGACCCGCGTCCCGATTCGCATTGCGCCGTAATTTGAGCACGGAAATTCCGGTACGCGGAGGCCCAGGCGCTGCGGTTTTGAAGGCGAGGAGGTATGGACCGGAGGAGGGCTCGTCCAATGGACCGGCTTTGATTGGTTCTCGTAAGAGAGGAAAGGCAGGGAAGGGATTACCGTTGCGGCGGCGGAGTATTCGTCGGGATTTGGGAACGGAGAGGCGCCGCCGTCCATTTGGTTGCGGATCGGTGGTTTGTGCTAGCGTGGGTGTGTTTTGCGGCGGTGATCACTTATTATTATACCAACTGCCGAAAGATTCTCTTGTGGAATCTACTTGTCATGGCTTTTAGGATTTCTGGATAATTTACGCGCATGTATATATATTGTGTATCAACATATGTATATATGAAACTTTCGTTTTTATCTTTTACATTTTATAAAGTTTTAGATTACTTAAACATAAAAATAAAATAAGTTTGTTAAGAATCTTTTTTATTCTTAGTGGGATTAGTTTGAATTATTAAGCAAATATAAATTAAAAACATAATTCCATATGTCAAGTTATTTCTATTTACACAAAAATTCTAATATTTTCTCAATCATCTGCCTCGCTCTAATTGGTTCATACTATTCTTTAGGTCGCTCATTTTAAGTTGTTTACACCAAAAAGAATCATTTTACACAAACGCTCAAAGTTTATGAAACACACTACTTTATACTCAAAACACAATCATTTTTAATTTATGTGCCAAAACCAATAAGTCGTTTAGAACGGGACATAAAGAGTATTATTTATAAAGAAAGCATAATCTATTAGGCAAATCTTTGTATTTTTCAAAATAACTTAAACTTTCATTTGTTATTCAAAATCTTGAGTTTTAAAAAATTAAATTGCTACACGGACCAAGATATCAATTCACAAATTCTCGTGTTGAATCCAATAAATAGTTTGGTTTAAAGAGAATAGAAATGGAAAGTTTCTAACCCATTTATTAATTAGTAAATATAAATTTATGTCTATGATTCACTTAATGTCTCAAATAACACATTGTTTTTTGTCTCTAACGCTTAAAATTTATATTAATATTATGTCGATCAATCGATTCAACGCCACGCTTACTCGAAATTTCATGTTATACCTGTATAAAAATAAAATAAAACATAGAAAACACTTCAAACCACGTGCTCCATTTCTTCCTTATATGACGTGAAAAAATGGAACGCCATTTTGGATTATCTTTTATATTTTATTTAATTTTATATTAACTCGAAATCCAACACAATTCCGGACACGTGTTGCTAGTTTAGAAATTGATGACATTAATATAAATTTTAAAACGTTAGGAGCCAAAATAATAATATATTTATGTTTGGACATTAAATGAAAAATCACGAAATATTCAGACGTAAACTGATATTTGCCATTTATTTAAACATTGCCAAGTTTGATATTTTGTTGAAATGAACCAGTAATGGAGAAAAATTTTATGGAAGAATGCATCATTTTTATTTTGTGTCATTATATAGTCCATGAAGACTAGAAATATGTACACGCAGAAAACGACGATTACTCCTACATCAACGCTACTCTAACAAGGGAAAGATATACCTACTCTAAAACAACACGATACAAGAAGTATATTAGGCAACAAGATAAAATCAAGATATAATCAAATCTTTCACTCACTCTCAAGTTGGTGCATGAAGATTACGAATGCCCAACTTGCCAACAAGAAACTTGAATCGAGCTGCCTCTAATGCTTTGGTAAAGCGGTCAACAACTTAGTGTCATGTTGAAAATTTTCATGGTAGGATATCATTATATTCAACACGTTCACGAATAAAGTAGCAATCCATCTCTACGTGCTTGGTACGTTCGTGAAAAATGGATTATTGGCAATGTGGCAGGCTGCCTGATTATCACAATGAAGCTAAGTAGCTCCAACCTGTGTAGCCTCAATATCTTTTAACAACCATCGGAGTCTTATTATTGGTAGCCAGGGCCCTATATTATGCTTCTGCAGAAGAACGCGAGACACCACAAATGGGTGCTCCTCCCAAAGAGATAAAGTAGCCGGTGCAAGATCGTTGAGTCATGGGACATCCTCCCAATCAGCGTCACAGTAGGCATGAAGTTGAAGTCACTGGCGGCTGGTAGAACAAGCCTTATCCTGCTATTTGCTTAAGAAAACGTATTACTCGCATGTCAGCCTCCATGTGCGTGCGCCGTGGTGTGGTAATAAATTGACTCAAAGATTTACATCAAATTGAATGTCTGGTCGTGTCACCGTCAGGTATAAGAGTCAACCAATCAAACGACGATAGCGCAAAGCATCAACAACTGTTGTCATCATTATTTCGGCGTAAATTTTGTTCCATAGGAAAACGCTTGACGACCTCCTTGCAGGCCGCTTTCCAATATATCAAGCGTATACCTTTGACTCAACACAATTCCTTCGGCTGAACGGGCAACTTAGATTCCGGGAGTATTTGAGTGGCTCTAATCCTTGATGCTAAACAATTTGTTCAAGTGCTCATTCACGTGAGAATTTTTGCATCATTGCCAACTAATATGACATCATCAACATAAATCAAAGCTGCTATATTTTCCACTCCTTTTGTGCACAAATAGTAAATGGTATGCTCGTCACTGTCGAAAATCGATGTCAAGCAAAGCGTGAGTAAATTTATGATACCAATTTTTCAAGATTGACGAAGACCATAAAGCGACTTCTTTAGTTTGCAAACACGAGTGTCACCTTCTTTTGTGGAATTTTCATATATACATGTTCAACCAAATCACCATGGAGGAATGCATTGTTGACGTCTAATTGGTGGATAGTCCTATTTTTCTTTGCTACGGCTAATAGACTTCGCATTGTGACAAGTTTGGCTACGTGCGAAAGTTTCTTGAAATCTATTCCCTTAATTTGTGTGAACCCTTTGCCACCGGTCTAGCTTTGTACCTTTCGACTTCTCCGTTGGGTTTATATTTTATCTTATAGGCCCACTTGGAATCGATCGTCCTCTTTCCAGGCGGCAATGAGACCAAGATCCATGTGTCGTTTTCTTCCAAAGCTTTAATCTTTTTCATCGCCTCGCACCATCTTTTATCCTTGATCGCCTGAAGAAAATATTTGGCTCATCATGTGATGTGATAGCAAGGTGTTTCAGCATCAGAAAATTTATCATAAGAAACAAAATGTGCTAAAGGATAAACCTCAGAAGTTCCCAAATTGGCGATGGGTTGCGAATGGTCAATGGAGGTTGGCAGGTCCGTCTCATAAGATTCATGATGCTTGGGCTGTTTCCTGGTCCTCTCACTCTTGCGAGTTGGCTCATTTTCTATGTCAGGTGGACCTTCCGTGGTTGGGCTATTAGCTTTGAGCCCCAAGATAATGAAAATCATCTGAATCTCACTCTGTTTGCCATTTTGATTTATTTCTTCAAGATCAACCTCTGGACCAAAATTTTAAAAGGAAACTCATTTTTCACAAACTTACGTCACAAGACGTATAAATCTTTTAGTTTTCAGATAAACTCTATATCCCTTCTGCGAAAAGGATAACAAAAAAAACACATGGTCGGCCCCTTGCTCCAAATTTATCTCCATCTTCCGAATATCCTTAGCATAAACCAAACACCCAAAAGACGAAGATGATCATAAGAAGGTGTTTTCCAAATAAAATCTCGTAAGGCGTTTCATTCTTGATGACCTTGGAAGGCAGTCGATTTATGATATATGTTGCAGTAAGATTGCATTCACCCCAAAAGCAATAGGAGACCAGACTCAAAACGCAAAGCCCTAGCAATTTTCAAAATATGTCTATGTTTTCTTTCAACCACTCCATTTTGTTGGGTGTGTCTATGCATGAAGTCTCAAGGATGATTCCATGATTTGTATAATAATCCATCATAAATAAACTGAAACTCTACCCATTGTGAGTCCCAATTCGTTTCACTCCTTTCCAAGCTAATTTTGCACCATATTAAAAACATAGTCAAGTAATGACGCACATCTGACTTATGTTTCATCAAATACACCCACAAACCTCTCCTAAATGTTAGGATCGTGTAAAAACGCAATGGAAATTAAAATTTTGAACTAATAAATGAAATAACGATTATTTCATTCCTATGATTTTAACGACTTCACGTTAACACAATGTAAGAACGATCGAATCATTGCATACATTTTACACCGCTTGATGACGAGATTGAAGCAATCAATTGCTCGCTTCCAAACTCGCGGGATCCAAACTCTCCCTATCAAGTCCACACTCTAGAACGTATCAAGTAAATTGTTTTTTCTAGCCAAAACAACTAACTCCTTTGTGTTGAAAAATCATATATATATGGATAGCAAGGAAGATGAAAGATTACGCTATTCCCATTCCAAATGAATAAAAGCATAGTATAACATAAGGAAAACGTTTTCCCTAATCAATATAATAATCTTCCTTTATTAACATAATTATTCTTCACATAATTATTATTGAGTTCGCATGATTCAATTAGATAATCCATGCCTTTTCTTTTCCTTTTCTATCCGATTATAATTATATATAAATATAATTTTCTAGATTAAAATTAATCAAATTAATTTAACATAGAATCGACTTGTTAATCCAATTATATTCAACTAAATAATTTAATTGAATATCTAATTTAACATATTAAATTAGAACAAGTATCATTAATTAATCTAAGGACTTTATCTAAAGTATATAAATTATTAATAACAAATACAATAGATAAATAAATGTCATTATTAATATAAATTCAATAAGATTGAATTTACAAATTCATTAAAAAGTAAAACGACTAATCTAATGGCTACGGGTGTAACTCTTTCAATCTCCCTCGCTTCTAGCACCAATCACCCACGTATCTTAGACCCATCTTTTCAAGATGCCTTAATACTTTATGTGACAAGGGTTTAGTTAGCGGATCTACTATTTCACGCAAGCAACTCGCCCACAACGACATCACCACTACCAATGATTTCAATCAAGTGGTATCTTCTCATAATGTTTTGGATCTTTGATGAGATCTTGGTTCTTTATTTCTATAGCTCCATTGTTATCACAGATATTGTATCGATCAACAAATCAAGGAATTACACCCAACTCTGAATGAAATTCCTTATCCAACAAATTTCTTTGTCGATCGATGCAATAATATATTCACTTCAATGGTTGAATCAAGAATCTGCTTTCGCTTGGAACTTTTCCAACAAATTGCTCCACCATTCAAAGTGAATATAAATCCCGATATAGATTTGAGTCATTCTATCTCGATCGAAACTAGAGTCGCTAAGCCTCTAGTTCAGCCTCCATTTCGAGATCAAAAATAAATCCTTAGTTCTTCTCAAGTACTTTGGATTGATTTACGACCTTCCAATGCTCTCGCTGATTAGACTGATATCCGCCGTGACACTCGTGCATGTGCGACATCAGTGCGTACATAACACGACGAATAATACTATATTGCGAAGATAAGGCACATGCGCCATTTTTCTCTCTCTGAGTCGAGGAGACTCGAGAGTGAAACACCAGACTCATCTAAGTATCCACTGATTCTTCCATGCTAAACCTTTTAACATTTTTCTATGTACATGGACCGAGATAATCCAATCATCCTCTCGATCTATCTCGATAGATTTTAATTCCAAGGATGAAATATGCATCTCCCAAGTCCTTCATGGAGAATTGTTTTGACAACCAAATTCTTGTTGATTGCATCATTCCTACATCATTTCCAATGATTAGGATGTCATCAACATAAAGCACAACAAACACTCATGCCCCACTAACTTTCTTATACACACATGGCTCTTCCGATTCTTTTGAAAACCAAACGCTTTGATTGTTTCATCGAATTATATTACTTCAAGCTTGTTTAAGTCCATAAATTGATCTTTGGGTTTACAAACCTTTTTTCATTCCCCAGATCAAAGCCTTCCTACGCACATATAAATATCCTCCTTAATGTTTCCATTAAGAATCGCATTACATCCATTTGCCATATCTCATAGTCATATATGCAGCTATGGTGCGTAAGTTCGAATGGACTTAAGCATCGCAACGTGAAAAGTTTCATAGTCAATTCTTTTTGAGTATAACCTTTACAACGCACGAGCTTTATAGGCACCAAATTTCCATCTACTCCTCTTGAAAATCCACTGCAACCAATAGGAACAATTCAAATGGTAGATCCACCAAGATCCATACCTTGTTAAAGTACATGGAATCCATTTCGGATGCATAGCTTCTAGCCAATTAGCTCGGTCCAATATCTTTTATGCCTTTAATAAGTTCTGATCAATATCCATAGGTTGTTCTACCTCATTGTTTTCCATCAATAAGTTCAACCTATCGTGGTTTTGAAACTCTTGTGGACTTTTGTTGCATATGAAGTTTCACCTTCGTTGATTGTATTTTCCCACAGCAGGACACTTTGTGGTTCTTGAGTTTCATCAGTTCTACAATCCTATCACTCAGGCGTAAATTCTTCCTCAATAGTAAGCATTTCTCAAACAAACACCTTTTGTTCGATGGATCATAGTAATATCCAATGACTTTTGATATCCCACAAATTTACTTAAGGTGGATCTCATATCCAACTTATCCCATTAATCGCTTCATAAGCAGACACCCATATCCTAAGATATTTATAAGAAGGTGTTTTGCTAACCATAATTCATATGGTGTTTTAGGTATCGCTTTAGATGGCACTCTATTTAATAGAGTAATGGTTGCTTAAAGCATATCCCCAAACGAAAGAGGTAATGAAGTGAAGCCCATCATAGATCGCACCATGTCTAACAAGGTTCGATTTCACGCCGACACTCCATTGAGTTGAGAGGTGCAGGACATCCATGATAGAATCTCATCTTTTAGATAATCAAGAAACACACCGCTAAGTATTCACCGCCGATCGATCAAGAATTTTAATACTTGAGCCTTGTTTTCCACGTCTCAATTCTTTAACTTTTCAAATACTGATTTGTGTCTTATCAAGTACATAACCATACCTAGAGTAATCCCGGTAAAGGTTACAAAATAGTGATAGTTCATGAGCACTTACACTTAGTGGTCCACAAACATCCGTATGGATCAAATCCAATAAATGTTGAGCTCCCACTTGTCCAACAAATGGTGATTTAGTCATTTTCCTTTGAGACAAGATTCACAAAGCCAACTTTTGCTCATTTGAAAGACCAGCAAATTAGAAATCGATTCATTCTTTCTCGAAATATGACCCAATCTCGAGTGCCACAACTCATGGAACTACGATCATCTAACTTTACTTTGTTGAATATGCAAAATAGGGTTTGTGGCATAATAGTATAAAGACCATTAACCGATACACTAGAATAAATTAAGGAAGATCCTTCAAGATGGAACATATTCCACCTTTTATTGAATTCATAACTTTCTATCCAAACCGGAATAGAGATGATGTTCTTAATCAAACTAGGTACGTAAAAGCAATTGTTCAAACAATCTTAAAAACACTATCAAGAGCTAAGTAAACAGCCTACACAAAGTAGCAACTCTTGCTCCATTGCTCATACGAGAATCCTCGCCTTTGCTCAACTCTTAGTTTCCACCATCACCGTAAATCATTACAAAGATGGAGGAACAACCGTATCCAATACCAAGAAGTATCGTTATGACAAGTTAACTTCAATGTTGGACTTAAAAGATCACTAATAAAGTCCTCGCAATCGCATTGAGGTAATTGTAGCGTGATAAGTTAATCCCAGTCGCTCTCAAGGAAAACTTAAGAGGCGCTACTAAGTTACCACATGAAAACAATTAAAATCCTAAACACTCTAATCTCAAGGGTTGATTGATCGTCACCTTAAAATAATAGATTAAGCTGAGGAAATTATTAGGAAAAGAAAGAATTAACTAGGTAGAATATGACGACATAAAAAGTAGATAAATTAGCGAGAAGAATTAAACCTTAAATCAAGAACACGGAATCAAAATGATAAACCCGCAGCATGAATCAAAAGATTAACATGAAGATACGAATAACTAAATCGATACCAAAGCATAGAAATCAATAACAATCAAATACGAAAGACAAGAAATCGATAAAGAACACTTACTAAACGAACGATGGAATTAAAGTTTCGGAGTAGAAACCAATAACAATAATCCTTACAATTGCAATAGATGTAGATGAACTTGAATCAATGTTCTGAATCCAAAATGACAAAAGAAATGAAATAAAACTTGAAGGAAGAAACCTGTATGGAGGCTAGAATCCAAAATAATAAAATAAAATGAATGGCTAGGGTTTCGCGGAAAATCGTATTTATAACGCAGAATTCCGCCGCCGAAGCGAGGAGTCGGAGAAAAAGGTCCAATACCCGCGGACGCACGAGTCGACCTGCACGCAAGCGCCGGTGGGATGGCCGCGTTCTGCACATTGCGCGATGTGTGCCCTGTCACCGGAGAGGAACGGAGCGGGCATGGCGCGAGCGCAGTGGCAGCGCGGGCGGCTCGGGCAGGCGTGGGCGAGCGGGCATGCGGCGGGCCGGCGGCGCAGCGTGGGGATGAGGCCGGACGGAGGACCACTGGGCTCCCAACGCGGACGGAGGTCGCGCCGGGCGTGGGCGCAGGAAGCGCGCGCCGGGTGGTGCGGCGGCGTGGCCGCTAGGACGCGGCTGGCTGACGCGGGCGGGCGTCAGTGAGGCAGGCGAGGCAGGCGATGCTGGCACGGCGCGCCTGCACGTAAGCGGGCGGCCGAGGTGATGCGTCGACGGGGCCGTCGGACTTTGATGATTTGGTTATTCTCCTCGTTTGAACTCCGATTTGCGATCCGTTGCGCCTACGAACTCTGTCGAGATGCTTTCAATTTGATCATGGCAGATCTATTTCATCCTATTTAATGCCATTTTTCTGCAAAATATCAAATCAAACCAAATAAGTCCGAATCGATAAATCATAATCAAACGATGGCATAAATAGAACAAACCATAGAAACAACATATAAAATAATACTAAGAGTAAGCACAAATTCATACCAAACATTCAACATAGTATATACCGAACCCGCCTTGCAAGATACCTTGCAATTCTCTTCCAATGCCCCGCTTGTTGCGTAAATGTCATGGATTGAGTATTTTCTTTTCTTCCCACACCTCGCCCAACTTGTTTGGTTTAGATGAACCTTTCATTATCCTTTTCCTTCCCCTATATGTCTTTGAGCCACGGGAGGAGGAACCAACAAGAAAAAGCGTCCTTTTCATAGTGGACTAGTGACTAGCATATCGACAAGTTCGGGAAGACTAGTTGTCATACTATGCATAGTGAAGTTGACGACAAAAGTGTCAAATGATGGTGGCAAAGATTGCAACATGAGATCGTTTGCACACTTCAATCTCGACTCTTAGAGATCCCAACCTTTCCATAAGAGCTATCATCTTACCCATGAGTTTGATCAAGAGCCCTCACCATACAACACTGAAAAGCTCTTTAGATATCATATATCTTTGTTGTCTAATATTTTCACCGATAACCTTTGTAAACGGATAAGGACCTCATGTAAGCCACACCTTCATTTTTCCTTTGAAGTTCATTGACATCGATGCAGCAGTAGCAACGAACCGCAAATCGTCATCAACATGACTTTGGTACTCTGTAAGTACATCATTTGCGTTCGGTTTTTCTGGCATTGGGGCATCCAAGACATAGTTCTTTTCGTAATTTAGAACATTCTCAAATTCGAACCCAATCAACATAGTTCGGACCAATAAGTTTGTTTTGGTCAAGAATCGAGGATAATGGATTTTTCGTCATTTTACGCATAAACTACAAATAAGATGCGAAAATTAGCGGCTATGGAAAATATATTCAATTAATATAAGGTCTTTAATAATTAATTGACTCACTATTTTATTCAAATTCGAACCCTAAATAGAATTAGAAATCAAATTTCCTAGTAGAATTGAGGTCCAACAAAATATTCCATAATTCAATATTATGAAGATATGAAATATTTTATCGTGGTCAACTCTTGACGATTATATCTCTATATAACCCTCAATTTCGTTTTTCCTCACTTTTCTATATGCCCCAATTTTATGAGCCCATATAGTATTAAGTGTCAGTTTGTTCCCATCAAACATCCATAAATAGAATAATATGTCCCACGACTCATGGACAATATATTGGTAAATCTATTTCATGAGCATCTTTATACTTAGTAATGATACACTTTCTATCACCAAACTACTCCATGACTCATGGCAAGTAATATAGTGTGGTAGCATCTCATGTTATTACTTTTGATGGTAGGCTGGAACAATGAATCCTATTCAATTTGTCCAATTTAACTTGAAATCGAATTTCAAAATTCTTTATAAAGTTTCAAAACTTAGGATTTGTTTTTCAAGATCTCATCTAAACCTATTAACTAGGTGAGTTTAATTAATGCAAATATCATAACATGATTCGCAAATAAGCATTAAGTAAATTCTAGCATGCACCTATACATAAAGCATGGGATGATCATGGTATTTATGTGACCCGTTTGAGCCAAAACGGTCAGGTCAATCTAAGAGATTTTAAAATGAAAGACCTATCTATTACATCATATGTAATCCCATACATATATGGGTCTTGAGCTTTTCTTATTTCTTCAACTAACGTCCCCAAATTACAATAAAAGGAAAAACCTCACTTTCTATTTTACACTCATAAAATAAAAAAACGATTACATTGAAAGGAATAAGAGGTCTGCAGTCCCATTTTAAAAACATTAAATAAATAAATTAATGTACCATCACATTGGTCTTGGCTCATGATCATCCCTAAATAAATCGTGCTAAATTCATCACATGAAATAAAGCATAATAAATTTACCAAGTTGATTTAACAATTTATTTCGTTATTCAAAACATAGAATTTAATTTTGTATAAAATAATTTTTATCACATATTTAGAATTAACAATTAATTCAAAAGTGCCAAAATCAAATTTAATTTGAAAATTATGACTTATTTGAAGACATTCGTAAATCGAGATCCGCTCAAAACGGCCTGGAGAGGTATGACTTGGGCGTGAATGTGCATGCCGAGCAGTGCAAGGCATGTACACGCAGCAACACCGTCTGCACGCTGCACTGGACAGAACATTACCACCTCTCATTGAGGCTTTTCGTCGAACAAGTGTGCTCAATATGCCTAACATAAGTTTGAGCGAAACGAGACAAATCTCGATGCGAGGCAGCGCAGCAATAACGCATTACGACATTCCTTAACACCCATGGAAACCCGTGTCACACACCTGCCGACCATGGCTGTCTCGTGCCATAATATGGTTATTTAAACGCACCACCAGTGTTCGACAAAATGCCAAAGTGATTTTTCATAGAAATTCATGCTAAAATTTTCGATTTTAACTATGCTTTTAATAACAAAATAAACTCTAACACAATCAACGATTTATTCATACCACACACAACGATAAACATCATGTTAACGTGAACCCTGCCCGATACACTTAGGATCGTCGTAAAACGCAAGAAAATTAAAATTTTCGAACTAATAAATGAAATAACGATTATTTCATTCATATGATTTTAACGACTTCACGACACAATGTAAGGCAGAACGATCGAATCATTGCATACATTTTCGCACTCCGCTTGATGCAGATTAAAGAATCAATTGCTCGTTCTCCAAACTCGCAGGATCCAAACGCTCCCATCTATCAAGTCCACACTCTAGAACGTATCAAGTAAATTGTTTTTGCTAGCCAAAACAACTAACTCCTTTGTGTTGAAAAATCATATATATAATGGATAGCAGGAAGATGAAGATTACGCTATTCCCATTCCAAATGAATAAAAGCATAGTATAACATAAGGAAAACGTCCCTAATCAATACTAATAATCTTCCTTTATTAACATAATTATTCTTCACATAATTATTATTGAGTTACGTGCATGATTCAATTAGATTGAATCCATGCGCTTTTCTTTCCTTTTCTATCCGATTATAATTATATATAAATATAATTTTCTAGATTAAAATTAATCAAATTAATTTAACATAGAATCGACTTGTTAATCCAATTATATTCAACTAAATAAATTCAACTGAATATCTAATTTAACATATTAAATTAGAACAAGTATCAATTAATTAATCTCTATTAATTAATCGAATTCAACTATGAATCAATTCTATTGAACGTTCTAGTTTTTTGTGTGACCTCTTGGGTTCACGACCAAGACTAGTAATAGGCTTGTAACAAAGTACAACTTAAACAAATAAATTTATTCAATTAATTTATCCATAAATTAATTTACTTGAAATTAACTCTTTAATTTCAAAACCTATAAACCATGGGAACATCTAGAAGTAGCATGGCCACCTAGTACTAGGTGAAATAGCGAGTAAACCTATTTTGAATATGAATCACATACATACGGTCCTTCTATTATCTAATCCCCAAATTAGATATTGAGTACGGAATTAAATCGAAAACTCAAAAACAATCTAATAGTTACATTTTCATTCAAATTCAATAACTTTAATTCATTATGCTCGCCAAGGTCTTGAGTTATGAACAATGAAAACTGAGGAGATTCTGTCTTAAACAAGTAATGATTCTTTATCGATCACGATTAATCTCCATATTTATTCATATCGCATCCAACATAAACTTTTAACGATTTTCAGCAATCGAGAATATATCAAAATGAAATAGAACTCATACAAGATTATATGTGTCTCAAGTCAAAGGACTAATCATGTACTATCATATATTAGAAATTTTATTTCGATAAAATAAATTATATAATTTAATGGCTAAGTAGATTGTTTCAACAAGCACTATATACACTATACACCACGTAATATTGATGAACGCAATATTCTCATCTTATGAGGTGTATCATACAAGGTTATTTCCAACAATTCAGTCGCTCAATAGTCATTTAACTCGAACTAATTTTAAGACCAAAGCTTCAAGACATATTTCATAATCATCATCATATGCTGACCATATCTTATAACTTATCTTTATCTAAGGACTTTATCTAAAGTATATAAATTATTAATAACAAATACAATAATAAATAAATGCCAATTATATAAATTCAATAAGATTGAATTTACAAATTCATTAAAAGTAAAAGACTAATCTAATGCACAGGGTAACTCTTTCACTAAAGTCATCAACTACACCGACAAAGAAGATGTGCGGTAACTACTCCAAATATCACAATGGATAAGTTCAAAACAAGAAGTGGTTCGAATGCTATTAGAAAAGAAAGTCTAGTAAACAACAAGTGAAAAGCCTTTCCAAGCGAGACCATGGGCTTTGTGCTCAATATTTGAGTTTTGACTGTCCCAGAACTTTCATCCAAACCCATGAGGAACTCATATAGTCGTTCTTTTCCTTCATGGATGGATTGTGTCTCGTCCCAGAACTCTATCCATTTTATTTTTGTGTCACTAGATATTCCAAGAGGACTAGGAATATACACACACGAAAACGACGATTACTCCTACATCAACACTACTCTAACAAGGAAAGATATACCTACTCTAAATCAACAAGATACAAAAAGTATATTAGGCAACAAGATAAAATCAAGATATAATCAAATCTTTCAATTTTAAATAAATAATCGAAAGGTCGTGTCATTATTGAGGATAAATTTATAAACTATACTTAATCATAATTATAGTTTTAGTATAAAAACGTAATTACTACCAATTTATTACTATGATCTAACGAAAATAGTTTGGAGTGAGAATATTTTTCGTAAATGTATATGTATTTTCCCCATGCAAACAAGTATTAGTAGGGGCATTTCAAGTATATTTAGATGAAATTGTGTCTTTAAAGCTAGATCTAGTTAGTTTATCTATTGCTTGCTTCACAAAATTTTGATAATATATTACATCCGTAAACTTTCCTATCCACATAATTTTATGGAACAACATTACAAACCCACAAAATGGAGTTCAATCTTCATTAAAAATAATTTTAATCCAGAAAGTTATTATAAAGAAACGTAAAATCGGAAAATGTTTTAACTATTATTTATATAAAAGTTTTTTAGTTAATTTCCTAAAAATTTCGTTAAACTAAATGCATGGAACTTAATTAAATTCTGATAAAATATAATGAAGAGACATAAGCAAAGTGGCAACTTTTCTGCATATTTTCTTATTCATGCTTGTTAATTCATGTGGTAAGTACTGATAACCATAACTATTTATATCATTAGAATAATATTTTCATTAAAAAATAGTATCAATTGTTTGAAGCCATTGTCATCCTCGCAAATTATTTGTAGCTGACGAGTCCATCCCTGTCTAGATCAACCTCACTAATCATTTGTTCTACTTCTTCATCACTTCTTTCTTTCCCAAATTTATCATCACATTTTCAATGCTGAAACCACACAAAAATATGATTTTAATTTAAGATAAATGTAGGAAGAAAATTAATTAATAAGAGAAAGTATACATTAATAAACATAATGTTTTGAGGTAATAAATAAAGTAATTAGTATCTCAAATACACCAAGTGATCATTCTAATGATGATTGATATAAGATCGAAATGAGAATCAAATGGTGATTCCCGATTCATCCTACCCTATAAAAAAATATTTTACAACAAGAATCAACATTCTCGAAAGAATGTTAATTTCTATGAACATCATATTAATCATATCTTCATTCCTCATGATATTGCATATTCCATGAACATAAAACTAGCCAAATATATTTATTTTTTCTAACAAAACTTATCTTATTTGTTTTTATCTTAAATCAATAATAATAATAATAATAATAATTTCTAAATAATAACACTAGTAACAATAAATAAAATAACAACAACAACAACAACAACAAAATAATAATAATAATAATAATAATAATAATAATAATAATAATAATAATAATAATACTAATAATAATAATAATAATAATAAGTAGTAGTAATACTATTATTATAAAATACAATATACTCTTATGGCTATGACTCGAGGGTGTTTGGATAAGCTTCACTTATAAGCTCACCAAACACCCTCACGATCGCTCTTCATAAATTCCAAGAGAGAGGGCCAAACATCCTCTCGATCATTCCTCTTCATAAATTCAGAGAGAGAGAGCTTATAAGATAGCCAAACATCTAGTGTGAATATTCGATTTCGATTTATGCCTAATCCGAACCGATCCGAAAATTCAAATTTGAGAGATAAAAATCCGATCCGAACCGAATATCCGAAAATCAAATCAAAATCGATTTTTATTAAAAATATCCAAGAACCGAAAAATCTAAAATTATGTAAAACCGAAACCAATTTTCGTTAATTTATATATATTTATATTAAATTTAAAAATATTTAAATAAAATATTATTTTATATATAAATTATATATAATTCGATTTTGTATTTTTTGATTTGAAAATCCAATCCGATCCGAAAATCCAAAATTTTGAAAAATTTAATCCATCCGATCCAAAATCCGAATCGATTTTAAATTTTTCGGTTCGAATCGGATATTCGATTTTCGGATTTTTGCTCACCCCACAAACATCCTCTCGGTCATTTCTCTTCATAGTAAAGAGTAGTTATATAGTCCCGGGCACTAATGTAAGGTGGTCTCACTGTAGGCGTCGAACCCCATCAAACGCCCTATGGGTTGAGCACACACCTGGCTTTCCAAGTTCTCATCCTGTGTGGTTTGCAATATTGCACGACCGTGGTTTACCCATACAAGACTCTTACCATGGCTCGGTACATACCAAAAAAAAAAAAAGAGTAGATATAGCCACACTTATTAGGAACAAGGATTGGTCAATTGCTAAACAATGCGTGACTTTTCAATTGATTTACGATTTAGGGAGGATTTTGGAATGTTTTAATTAAGATCATATATTTTGGAATGTTTTATTTAAGATCATATATTTTGATTTCTAGCAAATTCAATTCGTTCAAATTCTCCGACAATCTGAGAAATTGACATGACACAATTATTTATTTTATGCGTAACTTGTAAACGTCTTCAATTTTGTCCACTTGGATAATAAATCATGCCATGTTAACTTTCTGGATTGTCGGAAAATTTACGAATGTCTACTTTAAAAAATAAAAATTGAAGTCTCAATTGAAATGTTCCAAAATCATGTCTAAATGCAAAATGGACAAAGGTTGCATATTACTTGACAATTAATCAAAAGAATCGTGTCTGGGTTTTATTTTTACTTGTTTATTAGTTTATCTCGGTCACACACCTTACCATATTTTTATATATTATAGTGCTCATAAAACAATATATGAAGCTGTTGTATATTGACAAAATAACATAGTTATACAATTAAAATACAAAGAGAAACTCATGTCCGAATATGTTTTATAAAAGTAAAAAGAAACCCGGAAAGAAGACCAAATATATGTTCTAAAGTCAAAACCCCACGAAAAATAAATAAAATCAGTTAACGTTCAAGATTGAAACTTGGGTTGTCAGGGATGACAATGGTCGGATCTGATCGGATCGGTGCAGGCGATCCGGATCCGATTTTTACTTTGGTCCGGATCCGTCCAAATCCATTGATCCAAAAATTAGATCCAGATCCGGATCCATAAGATCCACAGGTCCGGGTCTAACCGATCCATATATTTTCGCTTCTAAAATAAATTCTAATCAACTATAATTCAAAGAACACCATAATAATCTAAATGCATAATACAATAATAATTATTTAGAATTTCTACAACTATCATTATATTGGAAGCGCTTAGTTAAAATTTACTATAAAGTATGAAGCAACAAACAACTCGATCGATGGTGAAGTGATCACCATCGTGAATGTCGATAGATACATAATTGGGAGTATTTGAAATGAAATTTGAAAACATATTTATTTTGGAATAATTTGAAAAGAAAATTGAAGAGTTTTAAGTTGGGGTTATGTATTTAATTATAATAAAATAATATATAAATATATATAATTAAATTAGTTAACCTAAAAATTTCTATTCGTGCATCTCGTTATTCCCAATTTCCCATTCCAAAATCCATTTAGTTATATATATATATATATATATATATATATATATATAAGGATAGATCATATAGCACCAAGCCCGTGATAGATGTAATACTCAATTTCATCCATTCATCTCATAAATCCTATGGTTGAGATTTTTCGACTTTTAAGCTTAATTTACCGATTTTCGCTTCATTAAGGGTAGATTAGTAATTTGATTTGTTATGTGATTGAAACAAACTATGATTTAGTTGAACGAATAACGATTCAATGAACAAAATGCATGCGTTGAACACAATAATGCATGCGATTGAAGTCGCGCCAGCCGCTGGGCGCTGGGCGCCACCCGCCTCCGGCCGCCCATCAGCCGGGCTGTATTTTACGCTCGAGCCTGGCCTGCATTTTACGTTTGTTCAATGCATGACATGTTTTGATCAATGCTGGACGCTTTGTTCAATGCATGAACGCTTTGTTCAAGCATGTGGTTTTGATGCAACATGCGTTTATGTTTTATTCAACGATTGTCATGTTTTGTTCAAAGCTTCATGTTTTGTTCAATGCATTTTTATGGTTTCGAGTAAAATCTCTCATTCATCCTTCTATGTCAATTCGCCGTCTCTTCGATTGACCGTACCCGTGAACCACCGCCATAGCCATCATATTTCTCGATTCTTCAATTATCTATCAAATTTATCTTCTATTTTTCTCAAAATCCATCAATTTTGTTTTCAATTTTTTCTTCTTTTCTTTCTTTCAAAATCTATTGTTTGTTGTTGTTTATTTATATTGTTGATGTTCGCGGTGCCGCCGTCCGCCGGCCGTCGGCGCTTCGCTGTCATCCCCCTCGCTCGCCACCAAAGAGAGAAGAAGAAAGTTGATTTGATTTCTTCCCATTTTGCCCTGTGAAAATTAAAAGAAAAAGAAAGAAAATGTCCCGGTGCAAACACGTGTTCAAAATGTGTGTCTAGATGAGTAATACATACTATCCGACCAGATATGAACTCAACCATATATATATATATAGTGAGGTTCAATAAGTACCAATTTTAACGTGAGAACTAAGAACTACGAAAATTTTTTTAACAAAATGAATATGTTATGAAAGTTAAGAATACTGCGAAAGTTAATGAATCCAAAATTAAATTTTCACCGGGTTCGAATTTCATGAGAGGCAAAATTCTATTTTTTATTCATTAACTTTCAGTATTAATTAACTTTCATAGCATATTCATTTATCATGTTCTCAATAAAATGATTCTCACGCTAACCCTCCCATATATATATATATATATATATATATATATATATAGGTGAGGTTACGAGAACCATTTTATTGTGAGGACGGAGAACCAAAACCGATGAATTCACAAAGTTGATGAATCCGTTGAAAATTATCGAATCCAAAAATAGAATTTTCGCCTCATGGGATTCGAACCCGTGAAAATTCAATTTTGAATTCATTAACTCTCAACGATTCATCAACTTTCATAACGAATTCATTTGGTTCTTAGTTTTAGGATAAAATGTTCTTATTTGAACCAAACTCTCTCTTATATATATATATATAT
The DNA here is from genome assembly GCA_036937905.1 of Salvia rosmarinus. NCBI lineage: Eukaryota > Viridiplantae > Streptophyta > Magnoliopsida > Lamiales > Lamiaceae > Salvia > Salvia rosmarinus. The sequence goes on along the minus strand of CM072813.1, from coordinate 82,340,099 downwards.
ATAATTGGCGGATCCATTGGATCGACGACGATCCGGTCTTAAAACCTAAACCCGGATCCGATCCGAAATATTGATATATGTTCCAGATCCGTCCGATCCATCGACTCAGATTTTGAGGATCCGATCCTTAAAATGGATCTCGAATCCATGGATCCGACCGATCTCGAATTCGTTGCCATCCCTAGCTGTCGGGCAACATGGGGCAAAAATCAAAGGTTGAATTTAACAGGAAAGGATGGCACCGTACACTATATTTTATGGCACGATTTTGAAAACGAGTTTAGAAAATGCTAAGATCTTTAAAATATACAAAAAGTTTCAATCTTTTGGGAGAGTTGTAAGTGTAGTAAGCAACAAGATTTTCCACCTTTATTTACTACTAAAACTTCATAATCATTAATCATCAGATGAATAATTTGAATAATAATTTTCATAGTATGATTAGTTATCATCATCATCATCTAATACATGTTTCCATCTCATATTTTCGAATCTCAAATTCTCGTAAAATATTTACGATTTTTCAAGGATCAATATTTTGAATTTTTACATATTTTATTGGTACATTATATTGAGTGAGTCACACTCATTAAAATGATGAATGAAAATAACTTACTTATTATTTAAGTTGGATATGAAAAGATTGAGACTCATATCAAGTCTTTTATTAATTTCATTGAGACTCATTATTTATTTTGAAAAATAAAATAAAAATCAAATACATCATATTTCAATTTATCTGATTTTTCCTCTAAAATTGAGTTCCCTCAAATCGATTACAATTTTGTAAAATCAAAATTAACGTGACAATCAAAATAATATCATTTTGATTATATAAAATAAAAATGTAAAAGTAAAAATAATTTCCTACCCCTCCTCCCACCTCATTGACCTCACACCCCTCTCCCATCCACGATCCCTCCCTTCGAGAGGTATGCTACGGTCAATTGCAGCAGACACAAAGTTTTTGCCTGACAATGGCCGTTTTTAATTCAAATATATAAAAGTGTTAGGTATTTGAACTACAAAAAAAAGCTAGGACGCAAAATAGCTCAAAGTTTCGTGTATATGCAAACTATTGTCACAAAATAAAACTTTATCTTTGACCATTAAACTTTCAAACTTTGTTTTTGCTCAAAATTGAAATAAAAGCATCTATAAAAACTCTATAAATTAATACTCGATAAATTAATAATCTCTCTAAAATAATAAAATCTTCCGATCCCGACTTGGGCCTTTGAAAAAAATCATCAATTTCGATAAGATAATAAAATAATAAGTTTTGGAAAACCTTTATAAATATTAGGTCCCATCAAAACTCTAAATTAATAATTCATAAATATTACAAAATTATAAATATTATGGTAATTTGCTAAAATATGAATCAATTGTTACTTGATTTTTTAAAATTTAAATCTAATTGGATTTCATCCCTAACTTTTTAATAACAAGAGTTCTGGAGTTCTTCATGCAAAAAATGTGAAGAGTGTTGAGGATACAAAAGCTTATTGTCTCCTTGCTTCTCCAAAATAAGCCTCCCATTGGACGATCTTGATCAAGAAACCGTCATAAAGAACCTTCTATATCCGGATATTTCGATTTGTGTCGCTAATACCCCACCCTCTCAAAGTAACAAAGGTACTCACGATCTCTGAGTGTTTGATATGACATCGACTAACTTTCAAACGATATTTTTCTTCAACCCACTCTTGTAAATCTTTTGTAGCATGATGATCTCTTATACTCACATAACGCTTTACGATTTGATCATTCATGGATGATTTTGTGATGCTTTTGTGGAGACATATATGAGACTTGTTTATAATTATTTTATTCCATATCGAGATTTATATAGATATGTTTCTTTATTTAATATATTTAATTGACAATGAATTGATACATGTATGTAATTGTTAATTGTATACAATGAATTTATATTATACATGAATATATTAAAGTAAATACACAATGAATTGGTTGTTGATACATGAATATAATTAATTGAAACATAATAAATTCATTTATTTTCAATACATGTACCAAATTTGTGAATTTAAAAGTCTCTTTTAATTAATAAATTATTAATTTATCGATATATTAATATCTCTAAATTAATAAATTTCCATAATCCCAAGAATATTAATTTATAGTGGTTTTACTGACATATGATTCGAAGTGCACTTATCTTTAAGAAATTGGGCTTTAGATTCTTGTACTAAATAAATATGGCCCACTCTAAAATTAACTTGAAAACAAAACCAAATCACGGATGGCGCAAGTTTATACCATTAATATCACATAATCAGTAGACAATTTACGGAGCACAATTTATACCCGTCGTTTTTACGCTTTTCACTAAGAATCAGAAAATCATAAAATCGAAGCACCGAGATTCCTCAAATAGCAAAAGTTTTCTCCATATTTAATTGCTTCCATTGCGAGAGCCGTCGGCTTTAATTTTCTCAGAAGTGGTGTTTATTCGCTTGCTCAGAGCTGTATTGGTCGAGGTACACTCCAAATTTTGGTTGGCTGCATTACTAGGGTTTAGGGTTTTATGCTTCCAATGAGTTCTAACTGTGTCGACTATCTGTGACCGAGCAGGATTCGCTTTTCCATGTCATTATTCTTTTGTTTTTTCCATTGTCCGAGTTTAATTGGTGGCGGTTTCTGCTGATTGATTTCATGTGGTGTTTAGAGTCGATTGGATATTCTCCTCCTCCTCTCTTTCTCTTTGTCTATCTGCCCCTGGTCAGTAGAATTTGGCATTTGGACGTGGGTTTTAATGATACAGGAGTTTTTCATTTTTAGTGATTTTGATTATTCGGAAAATTAGTGTCTTGGGGAAACTGATGCGATTAAGAGGAGATAAACGCTGGTTTTCATGGACTTGTAAACTTAAGAGTCGTCCAAGTCTTATGTACTTCTGGTTTTCAGTACGAACTGATATGCTTTTGTTGGCGATTGATGTGTGTCCATATTAGTTAGTGCGTTTGGATTAAAAGTATACATGCCTTTTGAGTTAGCTTGCTTTATTATCTGAATCTGTATTTTGTCACGGTATGTGGGTCAATTGGTCTTTATTTTCTCTCAGGGTCGTTTACTTTTGGATGCTAGCATAGATTGATAAAAACATAGGATTGAGTATTTGAAGGATAAGATGGTTAAACAAGTTCAAAACTGATCAATCCATCATCAATTCATCAACATAAACTGTGGATTAGCTTGGATTATTTTATTTATCCATCCTATCATTCAAGTAAATGCCCTACTAAAGACGTTGTTTTTTGATAAATAAAACAACTTTTGTGAATACTTGGGTTACAGGGTTTATCAATTTGCTCATGTTCTGTTAGTTTTGCAACCTTTTCGTTGTTTGCTTGTTTCTGGTCTACTGATTCTGCCTTGTTGCTTGCTTTATCTATCTTTAGTGTTGGGCTTGAGGTTTTGTAAGTTGCTTTGACCTGAGGACCTATTTCATGCTTTATCCTAAACCGTAGAAATTTTAGATTTGTATGCTCAAGGGGTATATATGGAGGATAGTAATGGACTTCATGTTGGCAATTCTGCAAGTTTATTCTTATTTTCTATTTCTACATTTTTAGTGTTAGTTTGAATATTCTGAGGATCTGTATTACGTGAACCAACTCTTGATTATCACTTATCTTTGACTAGCTCAACTTGCTGGTTATGATATTTTCTGGCTTGCAATTTCATTTGATTCTATAGAAAATCTTAGGCAAGGAATTCCTTTTCAGGGACTGCTTCAATAACAACATGTAAGCATTATGAAGAAGACAAAGAACCCGATAGTTTTCTTGGATGTTTCCATTGATGGGGATGCTGCTGAAAGAATTATTATTGAGGTAGTTATCCTATTGGAAACACCTTCAAGCTGTTTAGTTGGTTTAAAACTTTAAACTTTAAACATGGGATCTTGTCTTGCTCTTACACTGTTATTTGTAATGCAGTTGTTTGCTGATGTTGTCCCTAAGACTGCTGAAAATTTTCGAGCTCTGCACGGGTAAATTGAATTTCTCTTTCTTTCCTTTCGATAGACTTAGAAAAGGACTAGTGCAATCTACTAAAGACGCCATAGGTGGGAGGAGGAGGACGAGACACGCTTTCTGAGCTATCTTAGGCCTGGTCCTAGGGAGTGAAACATTCTGAGCTCCAGCTTCCTCTTAGTTTGTCATCGATTGATAAAACTAAAAGCTGACATGATTGTTCATTATGGAGTTCGTTTGTGTGCAAGGATTTCTGTTATGCAATTGAAATGTATGGAGAATATTGGTAGAATGGTTTGGATAGTTGTTTCAGGAGTCTCTTGGAAGAATCTGTAGGTTGGGCCATCATTTTAAGAGTTCATTTGTAATTCCTTTGGTTGGCAGTCTTTAAGCAATATTCATCTCCTTTGTAGGTGAGAAAGGTGTCGAGTCTCAACAGGAAACCTCTGCACTACAAGGGTTCCACATTTCATCGCATAATCAAAGGGTTTATGGCTCAAGTATGGTGTTCAATGCTCATAAATAATTGTTTAAGAGAGAAGATATTGATACTGTTTGTTGTTTTATTAACTTTCATGTGATCTTTTGTTCTTTTATATGCCTTCTCATGAGTTCACACCACTAGAAGTCTGATAGATCCTACTTTTAGCAAGGATAAAATAAAACCTTACATGCCCTATATTTTCCTGGGATGGCTCTCCATCTAGGAAGCATGAATACGCCTGAAGGGCTGAGTATTCTTCAAATACGTATTTAATACAAATACGAAATAAAATACGTAATATGTTTTTTAATCTATTTATTTTTATTAAATGCAATACGATTAAATATGCTCAAATACATTTTCTCAAAGTCAAATACCTTTTGGGTGGTTTCAAGATATGATTAATTTTCAAACTAAAAATTACATACATTTAAGCTCTTACGAGTCAGAACAGAGAGCTTATTTCGCCACCTCTTGAGTCCTTGTCGCCACTCACACCGCCGAGCTCAGTCGGTGCTTGAATCTGTTTTCCTTCTCTTTTATTCTGTTTTGTTTTTCTTCAGTTTTCATTTGGTTCTTCTTTAATGGATTAATATGGGTGAGAGAGATGATTAATAGAGGACAACTGGACAGCAATGGGTGAGAGAGATAAATAATAGAAGACAGTTGGACAGCAATTGCATTGAGATTAGAAGCCAACAAGTGATAGCAGAGATAAATAGTCTTGAAAGTCCAATATGTCAGTTAAGTATGTTTGGACGAAATATAAATGAGTCTATATGATATAATAATAATATTATTAATATAATATAAAAATTAGTAAAATATAAACGTATTTTGAACGATTCAGATTCTGATTTTTGAAAAATGAATGTATTTTCGTATTCTTATCGTATCATATTCCGATTCAGATTTGTGCTTCATAGCTCCATGATAGACCTATAAAAGTTTGTTGGTGTTTTGCATTTGTAGTCTTTCTGGATACTTGATGCACAGACCTTATCCGGTTTTCAGTGTCTTTCATTCTCAACTCTGTCTTACCATTGCTGGAGGCTACTCAGCTGTGAGCAGTGGTTGCTTGATTGTTGTTGTCCATGTTCGTTGAACTTAAAAACAGCATGCAAAAAGATAGGACTCAGACAGTGTGTTTCTGGCCTTTAATTGTTCTTTTTTGTTGCAAATTTAATGAACACGTGTTCTTTTGTAGATCCATGTGTGATTCTTCGAACCCTTGCAGGGATTATAAATTTGTTCAGTTATTTAGATTGAAAACAATCATGGCTCCTTCCCTGCCACTGTTGGTCCTAGAAGTTCTTAATATGGAGTTGTGAAAGCTCATGCAAACAGATCTGTGTCTTAATCTTCTTTTGCAAATAGTTTAACTTCAGATATTTAGATAGAAGAGTATTCTGGAAAGCCTAATTTTCATTTTGGTCTTTCTTTTTCAATCTGAAGGGCGGTGACTTTTCAAAAGGAAATGGTACGCTTTCTTCTTCCGGATGTTGTGCTTTCAAATGCTGCTGATAGGCGATATAAATTGCATCTTCATGCTGATCGTACATTACTACTTCTTGATGGTTTGCAGGAACTGGTGGAGAAAGCATTTATGGGGAAATTTGCTGGCACGTTTTTCCTGTGTTTGGACTCCTGATTGTCAGTAGTTATTGCTTACATATAAGTATATAACTGATCTTTCTTTACAGATGAAAACTTCAAGCTTGATCATACCGGGCTGGTGTCCTCTATGGCTAATGGGTCCGAATACAAATGGATCTCAGTTTTTATAATTTTCAGCGCAGCCTCATCTTGATGGGTACTCCTTTCTATGTTTTGTTACATTACCTGCTCAATATCATAAGTTTTTAAATTTACCTTGTAATTGGGTTATGATTGTATACTGAATTCTTCCTCAAATTTCATTTTATGGTGACAGAAAACATGTTGTTTTGGAAATGTTGTGGGTGGAATGGAGGTTGTTAAGAAAATGGAACAGCTTGGAACAGCGGATGGGAGACCAGGTGGAATTGTTAAGATCGTAGACTGTGGTGAGATGTCTACTGATGCGAAGACGCAAAAGTTAGCTGTAGCTGACAAAGGTATTGATCTTGTCACATTGAAAAGATTGTTTTCAGCATTTATGTCCAGTTGAATTTTAATATCTTTTTTTTATGGTGATTCAGTAAAGAAGAAAAATCAGCAAAAGAAGATGAATCTAATGACAATTCTGAAAGTCGTACAAACGAAAGCAGAAAGCATCTGTGAAGGATAAAAGGAGAAAGATGAGCTACTCGCCTGGTTCTGATGGCTCTGGCACTGATTCCGATTCATATTCATCCGAGTCTGATTCATATTCAGACTGAGTCAGATGCTTCTTCAGAATCTGATTCATCAACTTCTTCTAGTGATGGACGGCGAGTAAGAAGAGGAAATTGACAAAAAGGAAAACGTGAACATGAGAAAAGGGAAGGGCTGGAGAAAGGAAGAAGAGAAGAGCTAATAGCAATAGAAGATCAAAAGAAATTCTAGAAGGTCTGTCTTTATGTATCATGATTATATGTTTGTAAGTAGATGCTGCTTGTATATCTGTTTCCTTTATCATAATTGTGAAACAAGTTTTTGTCTATCTCAATATGCTATTTTCTGGAAGATATTATGTTCATATGTTAGGGAAAAAGAATTGCCTTAGCTGTGTACAAGTTTTAGAAACAAATGAATGTTATCACTTCTGATAACTTTTACTGTCATGTAGTCCTGCAACCCATCTTCCAACATATCTTTTGGAAAATACTTTGTTTTGGGATTATGTTTAGGTACTGGAAGCTCTAGTGATACGGAGAGTAGGAAGCAGTTCTGCTACCAGCAGTTCTGACGAGGAAAGTGTACATAGGTGCAAATCACGGAAAAGCAACAAGAGAAGTGAACAAGAGAAGAAGCCAGTCCGCAGTCATGGTATTTGTTTAGCTCTTAGATTCTCTGCATTTGTAAGCATTGTCGTTTGTTTTTCCTTTGCATGACTTGGATAATGATCAGGTAGTGTATCTTAACTTTGGATTTAGCCCAGTGTCTGATGTGTAATTTGATGTGACTGACCAATGTAAAGGAATGAGAGAAAGCCACCAAGTCCTAGCTTAGGATCTGGAGGTGAGCATAAAGGTGATGATAGGAAACACACTGGGGACAACTCCTCTCACAGAGGGTGAACTTCCTCAAAAGAATGGTAACCATGAATAATGGCCAAGGGCATATCAAGAACAATGAAACTGCCACCAGAGGACGCGAGCTGATTCAGACAGATCCAGGTTTTAGAAGTGTTTGCTTTATGTTATTTACCTGCCTTTGACTCATGCAATTTGGACCCCACCATCTTTACTCCTTATTTGTGCCCTCGAGATCAATTTGGTTTAGTTAATAACCTTCTTTCTCCAAAAATTGTAAGGTTAGTGGTTAACTATGTTTTGCTTATTGTGTTACTAGCAGGAGTCGGAGTCCTCGCAGCAGTCCAATTGAAAGCCCCAGACTTGAAGAGAACAGTAAAATTCCTAAAGCTACTGCTCATCAAAATGAAAGAAGTCGCCCGAGAGTCCAGTCAGGATTCCTGCTGGCAAAGGTGCTCAGCCTTCTGCTTCTAGTCATGGTCGGATTTGTCACAAAGCCGCCCCGGTGGAACTCAAAGCGTGTTAGAAAAGGCCGGGCTTCACTGAAAGATATGCATTTGTTAGAAAATATCGCACACCTTCTCCAGGACGCTCACCTGATAGATCTTATCATTACGGTGGAAGAAATGTTCAAAGGAATCACGACAGGTGATTTCTGATGGCTTGTAAAGTATATGCATGGTTATTTGGTTTGCTTTGTATGAATTATTATGAAACGTGCCCCATCCTTATAATATGCTCTCAGTTGGCATCTGCATATAATTAATAGTTGTTAGAAGATCTGGATAATGCATAGATTCATAAGTTTTGACACTCCCCATCCTTATAATATGCTCTCAGTTGGCTTTCTGTTACTTTTCTATTAAAAGCATTGTTGCAGGAATTTGGACATCATGTGATGTCATAAAGTCCAAGATTTTTATTGAATGTGTTGACATGATTTATGACCAGTGTATGCTAATGTCTCATTTTCCGCCACAAGCAATTTTATCATTCTTATGAGATACGCTAAAATCAGTAAATTATATCGGATATTCAAGTTTTGGCCTGAGCTTGCTGAGAAGAGTTGTGACTGGGTTGTGTGTTGCAATCTCTGTTTCAGATATCCAAGCTACAGAGGCAGATCGAACGCTCACCCCAAAGACGATCTGAGTCCACCTAGAAGAGGGAGAACACCGCCCAGGTTTATATTCCCGCTCTTTTTCTTAATCTCCTTGGATATCCTGCTCATGCCTGCTCTTTAGTGCCGGAACAGCATCTCAAACTTTACTTATAAATTATGCTCTGTGAGACTCAATACAATCCCATTAGATACAATAATATAGGCTAATTGCACGAAACCATGCCACAATCTTTATTATATCTTTCTTGTTTCAATTTACAAAACCCCGTTGTTTTGTCTTATGATTCATTGTTGGAATTAGATATGAGCGCAAGAGGAGTCAAGTAGGAGTCCTTCTCGAGCCCCAGAGCTCACGGGCGTGAGGCGCTATAGCAGAAGTCCCGCAGTCCCAGCCCTTCAGATAGGCGCCCGTGATTAGTGACAAACTTAAATCTCGCTTGGTCCTCAGAAGAGTGACGATTCCCTCAAGGAAGGTCAAGTTCACGCTCAAGGAGCTGCAGCCCACGAGATCAAGATCACCTGATGGTGCCTCGAAAGCATCCACGAAAGTTTCATCCTTCCCGAAATTCTCCATCCAGCCCTTCTGACGGGCAATGGCCTAGTATCATACGAAGATTTGAGTCCAGATAATGGGGTGAGTTAGTTATTTTAACATGAAATCTTGAAACATTCTTCTCTGTTGTAATATCAGTCGTTATTTTGGTCATAAACTACACATTCTAAAAATATTTTTTGACCGAGTCGAAATTAGACTGATTTGGAGATTAATAATGTATGGGATAGCGTTCCGTTTCCGAACCCCTTCATTAATCCAAGTTTCTTTGTCAAATTCAGCATTTGGTAATGTCGCACCTGTGTTTCTCAATCATTTTTAAAGTTTTCGTTTTTAATCTTTTGCTTCAATTTCAATTTAGTGCTTTGATTTTATTTTACAATTATTAATTAAGGTACACTAATTCAATTAGGGTTTTAAATTAATTTTTTCATATTTAATTTGCACTAGAGTTTATTATTCCATAATTAGCTTATTAAAGTTTGTTATTCTATAATAGTATTATTTATTTATTTTGTCAATTTATATGTTTGAAAGTTAAGAGGTAACTTTTCATTTAGATTTGGGCAGGCCAAATAAAGGAGCTGATTTGAAATGACTTTGATTGGTGCATGATACGTTGTGAGTTCAAAATAATTCTGAAGATATTTTCGAAAATAAAATAAATAGTCTTTTCTAGAAAAAGAATGTAAGTTCACTGTCGAATTTTAAGATTGGCAGATGTTCTCTATGAAAACCGTAAACAATATTTCTATGTCCACATTTCGTGGGTGCAGATCCTCTATACATGAGTAGCTGCAAATAGTAGTTTATTATAGGAATAAATATACAATTTTGATATGATTTTTTTTATTATACTTTAAAAGGATATAAATATACGATTTTAATATAATTTTGATTTACATAAACTTTAAGGAGATATAAATATATAATTTATTTAGTTTAGTGATTTTATTACGATTTATTTTTTGACCAAATTAAAGCGTGATATTGGATATAATGAATGATAACAGATAAAATAAATTAATAAAAAATATAAAAAATATTATACTTGGTAAAACATACACATTGACTCAACACACAAGCATATATAAACTTCACAAGAAAAAAAAAAGGAATATAATACAACACACAAACGAAGAGAGACTTCAAATCTTAAACACACTATTAGAATAGATAAATGATTTAACAAGTAGGCTATAAAGTCTTTTTTTCACACACTAACTTTAAGATTTTCACATTATTTAACTCATCATATCTAATATCATAGTTTTAATTTGATCGAAAAATAAATTGTGATAAAATTATTATAATTAATAAATTCATGTATTTGTATATTCTTTTAAAGCTCAGAAACCAAAATCAATCAAAATTGAGATTTATACCCATTTTAAAGTCGTCAAGAAACCAAAATCACATCAAAATTTGTGTGTTTATATGCCATTAATCCTTTATTATATTTTAAACTTCAATGAATCCTGGACAACTTAAAACAGGTTTTTGAATTACGGAACAATCAACATAATTAATACTATATAATAACTTTTTGAGTGATGAGATTGGATCTAAAAGTGCAAAACGAGACTTAAAAGTTGCGTGCCTCCGTTACACCCTGAAACTAAACCTAACTATATTCAAGCCGACTTAAACAGAAATGGCGTTGTAATGCAGCAGGTAACGATTAAAACAACAATAACAATAAAGACAAGAAACTGCGCAAAACATGTAACAGAAGGACGAATGCAAATCGATATTCTCTACGACAGACTTATTTTCTACGTGAAAAGCACCAGAACGTGGATCCGCATTTGAGCTCTCAAAACAGTCTAAAATATGGTTTCAACCATTAAGACCACTAATCTTGGTTCGTAATCCAAAATCACAGGGCAACTTTCATGGTTTCAACCACTACGTTTCACTGATCTTGGTTCATAACTTGAAAACTACAATGGAACCCGCCTATTGATCTGCATACCCAGACTTTAAACTTTTTGGAAACTGCCACTTGAGTTGAGGAGGAATACAGTAAAGAAAGCTTCAACAGCAGGAAGAAACGGATTTATTGTCGCATCAGCCTCCTATATGGGTTGACCTTTCGGGACAATTTGATCCTTGAGCCACATGTAAATCGGAACCAACACGTAGTAAGCTCCTGCCAAGGCACCAAGAATCAACCGCGCCAGAAACACTAGTGGATTTACAGGTTCTGATACATCCTCAGCCTTAGGACCAAGCTGCACAGCAAAGATCTCAAAGTTTGATGTTCATTCCCAAAAAGAAAAAAAAAAGAAAACTATAAATCACTCTTGTGTCGAGATAAGGAAGAATGTATGAAAGTATCACAATAACCAGAACAGCAAGTACCATATGGTCATCAAATATCATAAGTAGATATCTAAGAAACATGAATTACCAAGCTTTACAAAACTGAGTTGAACGAGGAACTGAGTGTCCATTATGTAAAATCCACTTGGTACTGAGCTATCTTCAAATGGGCCAGGAACAGAAGAAGTAAATCATGATAGAAACAAAGGATTCTTTTTATTTTCTCTTTCTCACTTCGAGAAAAATCAGTTAAGGCAGCAAAACACATCTCTATATTTTTCATATGAAGAAATATTATCAATTTAATCAAGAATTCAAATATGACGCCAGTAAAAGTTGGAGTTTGGTGCTTGGGAAAAAATTAGAAGATCACCTGCAAAGGTGAGTCTCGAGCTGGCTTTTACCCTGTGACGGAACATCCCATGATGAGCCCATGTCTGCGAACTCCACGATACCATTTGGACCAATCCTTTTAAGTTGGACATTCTTGAATCCTGCCTTTTCAAACCACTCTATGTACTCTTCCTCCTTGGGGAAGAGCATCCATCATCTGCAAAGAAGCGACAACCAGAATGTTGGATATACGGGACCAATCAAGCACGCCTTTCCCCAAGCCTCAAAACCCTGTAAGCTTCCTTGATTCCACGCTATGGGTCTGGCCAGTACTCGATACTGAAAAACCCAGAAACCATCCAACATAAATAGGTTCTCCCAAAACTATTTCACACAGAATCAATTAATAGTTAATTCCAGTCAAGCTTTCAACAATTTGGCGCCTGTCCTAAAACCCTATACATCTTCCATTATTAAACATTAACAAAGACATAATCCAGAAGTTCCAGAAGTTAACTAATGGTGTGACTTCAACTCCAAGTCCTGACTAGATATATACCTTTCAACATGCAAATAATCATAAACAGATTGTCAATTCATAGCCATTAAGAGCTGAGGGTCAATAACTTTTCAGATATTAGGAGATAATTGCTAATTAAATTCCCAACTTTGGGCATTGTTTGCGAATTCAACCCAATCTTTGAACTGATGCAATTAAGACCCAACTTTTCAATTTATAGCAAATTAGACTCCCCATATTTTTGGTCTCAATGATTAACTGCCGCATAATGATTCATTTACACGTGGACTAAATTTCAGTCATTTTCTCAGGGCACGTCATTAAATCAATTGTGCCCTGTTAGTTAATCAATGATCAGGAAATTTAAAGGGTTTTAATTCCTAAAAATTGAAAATTAATTCTTAATTGCAACAGATTGAATCGAATTTGCAACAATGTCCAAAATTGCAAATCAATTAGCAAATATCTCGAGATATAAACCCTCAAAGTTGGGCAATTAAGCAGAGGAGCAATAAAACAACATAGTTAGAGACAATGCCAGAACACCAAACCCTCATTCAAGCTAACAAGCAAGGAACAAAACAAGCTAAAGCTCACAATTCAACCCTATTCATATACACCACAGATGCAGCAACCAGAGAACACACAAAACATCAACCTATATATATATATATATATATATATATATATATATACCTCCCGGCAGAAACGTATCGATCGACGGAGTCCTGGGGAAGGGAGGTCCTCGGCATCCCCTTCAAGAATCTTGCACTCCTTGAGTGGCTCTTTCTGCCTAGCCTTGGCCAGCTGGTGCGGCGACTGATCGAGAATCGTCACGTTCTTCGCATCCACGTGCTTCACAATTCCCAAAGTAGTGAACCTGGTCCCACCGCCGACGTCCACCACCGTCAAATCCCGATGGTTCAGGTCGGCAGGCTCCAACGCGTCATCCCTCATATCCTCGGTCCAATGCCCGGGTTTATCACGTGGTCGTACACGATCGACAGGAATCTGTAGAACCAAAACGCCTCCTTCTTGTGCTGTATGAATCTCGGCTGAGAGGCAGGCCTGGGAGCTGAAATGCTGCATTTTGGGGTGAGGGTTCGGCTCTTAGTGGTTCGAATTGAAATGTTGCCACGGGAGATTGGGGTGAAATTGGGAAGCTTTTGCCGCGATAATGTGAGCTGAGAAAACCTAGGCCTTTGGGGTTTGGGGCGAATGCTCGGACGAGAGTGAGGTTTTGCCGTTGAGCATTGCGGAAGCCATTAAACCTGAGCTGAAAGGATTCAGCTATGGAGATTGGTTAGCTAATTATGGAAACGGAAATGGAGAAAAATCATGCGAATTTGGGGTGAATGGAGAAGAGAGCTCTGTAGAGGCCAGCAACCACAGGTCTGAGAATGGTGGAAGTGATATAGTGGCCATAATATTTTACATTTATTTCATAAATAAAACAAAATTAAGTACATATATATGAATGTTTTGCAATCTTTGACACGTGTCAGTTGTTACACTTACATGATTGATTTTTTTTACAAGACAAATTATTATTACTATTTAATTTATGCTTTTTGTGTTTATGAGAAAATATGATAAGTTTATTCTATGTAATATGATTTTGGAACTCGTTCATTAAGTGCATTAAAATGATGATTAATTTATTTGGTTAGCATAATGTTGGCTTTAGTGGATTGATTCTATTTCTATATTTAAGGAAAGAGATGATTGATCAAAAAATGGTGGTTGATTGTTATGATTATGGAATTAACGAAAAATAAAATCAAATCAGATATAAAATTATTAGATGGAAAACTATGACATACATGGTTCTGCTGGATAACACGTGTATTCACGTAATGATATATTCAAACTGGATATTTTTTGCCGATTAATACACGATATATATATATATATTATAATATTTTGTAACTAATTATATATAAATAGTTAATTAAATATATAGAGAATAGTAATTCAACATTGATTATCTGGTTCTTCGGATTGGAAAAAATAGTATGGTTTGGTTTGGAAAACTTCAAATGAGCACAACGTATTTTTAGGTTTCAGTATGGTTTGATTCAGTTTTCGTAAAGCTACATTGTAAAAATTTACTTATTTCTTTCCTTTCCAAAATATTGCCATCTTTTTGTTAACTCTATTTTTTAGTTCGTTAACAGTTTATACCTTTATGAACTATTGCAATTAAATTTCCGTTGCCCTATACTCATTGTCGAATAATTGAAAATGTTTCTTGAGGTTTTGAGGATTTGGACTGTACTCGGATCATTCATGCTTACAATAGAAGAAATCCAATCACTCACTTCTCACTAAGTTACAATACTTATGATAAAAATATATTTGCCCTTTTACGGATTAGTTTTAGGTTCACTAGTCATACCTCCATAACCCCATTAGTTCCCTTACTAAAAAGTAAAAATAAATTAATTGGGCTTTGTGTTTTATGAATCAAAATCAATTTCTCTTAGTAAAAGATTAATTCTACCAATTAATAATATACTAGAAAATCTACTAACAACTCGCAATGGACGTTCTACTCACTAGCTACTCATCATAAGAGTATAATCAGCAAGAAACAAATAATTTCCGACTTTCCCTAGAAAGAATAAATAACACATAAGAAGAAAAGAAATACATGGGAATTGAATAGGTACATCAGATCCCATCTAATTAATATTGTGACTTGAAACATTCACCAGGAAATAATCCCTTATATCGATCATAATCTTGGCAATAGTCATAGATCAAAGCCTTACTTCTAATCAACTCCATTTGGTTCTGATCATCAAGGCCGAGTTCGGAGGTTGTACTTGCTGCAGCAGCTCTTGTACACTCACCGACGCCTCCTGGTTCCTTCAATTTGCAAGCCCGCTCGAAACTTACGCAGTTTGGCGATGAAGGGTGCTTTGTCTAATTGATCCTGCGAGGCCACCCTCGTGCCCAGCTATCCGCTCCAAATGCTCGAATACGCCCCTATAGGCTGGTCTAGGTCCACGTATGGGATTCCATTGTCTAGATAGTTTTTGTATACTCGAATCGGGATATTATCCACCAACCACCTAATTAAATTGTCCATTTCAACATTATACATAGAGATCGGTTCAATACAACGCCACTATAAGCCCGAGTCATATATTGATTTTCAAGTATGATTTATCCGTCTATATGGTTTGCAGACTATCGCGTAACCAGAAGTTTATCCACAAGGGATCAAGCGAGAGCTATTCCCGTGAATTCAAAAAAGAAGAAAAAGAAGAAGTAGGTCGATAAGATTGGAAGTGGTGAACTTACACGACATGAGACGGAGTCCAATGGATGGTGTAGTTGTGGTAATCCTTGGAGGGTCGAACCATGGGTAAAACTGCACTTCTCGACCAGCAGCTCCTTGAGTGTAAATATTGGTGTGTATAATGTAGGGTTCTCCGTTACGTTTCCTAGAAACTCAAAGTCGATTTCGTTGTGCTTCGCCCCAGAGAAGATAGCTGCCCAACCAACCAAATATTGTAACATTTCATTAATTTTAATGTCCTCCACCTCTAATAATAGAATCATTTTGAGGAAATCTGTTACACCATATAATTGAAGGTTATAATATAGTCAATAAAAATTAGTGTAGGTAAAATGTTAGACATATCAATGTTTAGATCCTAACCATTTTGCCCCACTGCTAAGTTTATTATTTTAGTACTGTTTGTCATACAAAGAATTAAAATTATTATAACATTATGAACTCCAATCAATATTTATTACCAAAAATTGAAGCTTAAAATTTTTATATACCCTAATGGTGTAATAACCGAACCAAATAATCAATTGTTAACTATTTTTTTAAATTTAAATGCTAAAAAATAATTACATACCTAATTAGGTATAATCCATTCTAATTAATAATTATAAAATTTAAGTAAACACAAGAAATTTATTGAAAAAAAGCATGAAAAAATTAAAAAAAATTAAAATGGTACACAAGAGGGACACCCAAAAACTAAGATAGAGGATCTCAAGTAGGTAGATTCAAATTTTCATATAGAGCGACATATTTGTAAATACTTTTTTATGTTTGAATCTTAATCTATAAGATCATCTGACGCAAGATTCTCCTAATATAATATGTACAAATACCATTTAAAAATTAAAAAGAGTTTTAAGAGTATTAAGGTACTTACGTAGAATGAAGTTACAGTGCCAGCAGAGTCTCCAGGTACAAGCTTGATTTGCATCTCAACCGTTCCGAACAAAAATTGATCCTTCGATTGGATTCCGGAACCTGAATAAAGGATTCAAAATTTCAAAATCGTCCAAGTTCTTACCTAATTATTAATCGGATTTCGTACAGTAAACCAATATTCAGTAGTCACACTAATCACCAATTAACTCTTATCAAAAGCTGGAATCTTTTGTTTCCCGCATACAATTAACAATGAACTTTTTCATATTAAACGCTTAAATTGGCTTTATTTGAATTTCACTAATGCTACTCCGATTCATATCTTCTTCCTTCTCTTATTTTTCTTATAAAGGTGATTATATACACAGATCTATTTTATCTTACAATCAATAAACAGATTTGCGTAACGAAAATAGACAAAATTCACGAAATTATGCAGCCTTTGTTGCAGAAATTATGAATTCTAGTTGCAAGAAAATTTCCCCAACAGATCGGTACATGAGAGAGAGACAGAGAGAGAGAGATGTACTCATCTCTACAGTTATGTGTTCAAATTGCAGGAATTTTCCCCAACAGATCGGTGTGCCTGTGTGGGGGTGTGTGTGTATTGAGAGAGAGAGAGAGAGAACCTGAGACGGGGTCGAGGACGAGCGTGACATCATCTCTACCGGCAGGCTGCAGAAAGCCAGAATGCTGAGTGCCCCAGCTCAAATGCATGCTCTTCAACATACTTCTTCCTTCAATCAGATTTGAATTCAGTGCAGCAAATATAATTGCGATTGCTAGCACAAACTCAAAACTGTCCCCCATTTCCAAACTCGATCGATCTTCAGCCTAATCTAGAAATTAACAGAATGAGCTTGCGATATATATGAATACACACGCACAAATACTAGCTCACATTTCCAATTAATTGTTAATTGAGGCAATTAATGCAGCAGATACCGCCTCGCAGAGACAAAATGAAGACTCATTAATAATGTTGTATCATCATATCTATCTGAGGTGGTCTCCTGTGCGCGTGCGTGAGACCATCTCTACTTAATTAATAATTAATCTTAATTAGTTAATCTTAATGAATTAATTAATTCTAATTAAATTTAATTAATTAGAATTAATTCTAATTAAAATTAATTAGTATAATAAATTTTAGTTGTAAATTAATAAATAATAATTTTGAATTAATATATCTTAATTGTGAATTAATAAATTCTAATCGTGAATTAATAAACCCTAATTTTGAATAATAAACCCTAATTTTGAATCAATAAACCATAATTTTGAATTAATAAACCCTAATTTTAAATTAATAAACCCTATTTAGAATTAATAAACCCTAATTTTGAATAATTAACCCTAATTTTGAATTAATAAACCCTAATTGAAATAATAAACCATAATTATGAATTATGAATTAATAAACTCTAATTATGAATTAATAAACCCTATTTAGAATTAATAAACCCTAATTTTGAATAATAAACCCTAATTTTAAATTAATAAACCCTAATTAGAAATAATAAACCATAATTATGAATTAATAAACTCTAATTTTGAATTAATAAACTCTAATTATGAATTAATAAATCCTAATTATAAATTAATAAACAAAATACAAAATAATAAAATAACATATTAAAAACAATAAAATAAAAACTCATAACTTAATCAACGCAAAAACTTGTGTGCGCAGCGTACGCGCACGCGCACACAAGTTTTTGTGTATCTCGATAGCGTCTAGATCTCTGTCTCAATCATAATGCTTATTTTATCTCTCTCTCTCTCAAAAGCAGGAATATTAATATAATGTATAATCATAATGGCTGTAACTAATTAATTAAGAGATAACTAAAGCAAAGGCATCAAAAGAAGAGAAAAGAAAAAGGCACTAAAGTAAAGGCATAAGATTGGAAGCGCGAATTATGAATGAAAGTCCCACACAAATAATTATCATCGGAATTTTATCGATATAGAACATGAAAATAAAACTATTAGGCAACTTTTACTTTTTCATGATTAGCATTTTGAAAGATTGAGTATTTAATAGATTAAATATATGAAAAGATAATTTATCTATCAATTCTTTATTTATTACAAATGA
The DNA here is from genome assembly GCA_036937905.1 of Salvia rosmarinus. Lineage (NCBI taxonomy): Eukaryota > Viridiplantae > Streptophyta > Magnoliopsida > Lamiales > Lamiaceae > Salvia > Salvia rosmarinus. The sequence continues at coordinate 82,321,315 of CM072813.1, read as the reverse complement.
TTAATGGATGAATAATTCTTCATTTATTTGAATGATTATTTCAATTCCACATATATTAGTGGGATTAAAATCAATGAAGAATAACTAAAATAACTAAAATAACTTCGGACTTTGAAATATCCTCAAATATTAATCCTTAAAAATAAATATTTGATTATATTAGATTGATTTTATCTATCCAATCTAATCATATAAAGATAGATTGCTTAAATGATGAAATCAAATTCCTACACACCAAATTATAACAGGTGTTATCGGCTGTACCGATTTAAAGTATTAAAAATAGGTAGGCCGTGATTAACGGGATATTGATAGATATCATTATTAAAATGGGTTTCTCCCATCTCAATAATTCCTTTCTTGCAAACTATAATATCGAAACTCCAACCTAACAACAGCTTCATTAATTAGAGGTTTACAGAATATAGTTGACCTTGCTTCAACGGCAAACAGCAAAATCAATTATTCAAATTAGTATACAGGGAAGAGTTTTTGTGTAAATTATTTTTATTCTATTAAATAGAAATGAATTTATAAATCTTAATTAATGGACGAGTTAGATAAATTTTCATATAAAATAACATTTTATATATAATAATATTATTTAATGTTCATATTTTTGCAATAATACCAACTATATCAATCCGCTTTATCAAAAATATTTTGAATTATCAAAAATATTTATTTAAACTATCAACTATCAATATTGAACTAAAAAATATTATGCATTCATTTTTCGACCCCTTATAATCTTGGTGTGGTTCGTCCAATGCACATGGGAATGCAACATAATTCCACATGGTATATATATATATATACGTGATATCCAACGATCCACTTTAAGATCTCGGGATCGAAAAATGGACAATAGAAATATTTGATACAATATATACTGATAGTTGGTAATTTAAATAAATATCTTTGATAAGATCGAATCTGTTTTAGTAAAACGGGTATAATTCAAGATTGAAAATGATGTTTTTCTATTTTAATATTATATAATATAAAGATATTTTTTATAAGCATAAGAAATACAAGAATATGGCACCAAGGCACCAAGGTTTTGCAGGCAGGGCGACGTGCGTCAGACTAATGCGACGGCCTCTGTCGCCAGCTAATCAGCTATTATGACTAGAGTGAAACGTACACACCTAAATTACATTATCTATCAAAATATAAATAACTAGTCATAATTAATCAAGAGCATTCAAATTCTTTGGTAAATGCTTAATTTCAAAGCAGTTTATTGTAATATATAAATATAATAAAGATTGTGTAGGTATATAATATCAGACACGACATGGCAACAAAACTCAATAAGTATTATCACACATCATACTCATTTTTATTAGGCGTAATCATAGTCTTCTTTGATTGCAAGTTGGACAAGTTAATTAATCACTATTTTGCATGTATTGCACAATAAAATAAAACAATTTTTATTTGACTTTGTAACTTTTAGGCCATCTCCAATACTCAACACTAAACTTAACTCTATTTTGCAGTAATTATCACATCAAACAGTAATTCATCTCCAATACACAAACGCAAACTTTAACTCAAAAGAATATTCTCTATATATTATTTCTCATATCACTTTTTATACTCTCACAAAATAAACCCTTATATTTTTCAATATTACACATTAAATCTATTAAAAAATTTCAATCAATAATTTAATACGAAATGAGCTAGTATATAGTAAATAAATAACGATAACTAAATTATCTATTCATTAAATAACAGAAAATTATATAACTTAATTAAAAAGACTGTTAATATACAAATATCTTAGTTATTATACAATATAAAAAGAGAATTAGATAATAAGAAATATAAAACAAATAAAATAAAACTATTAACAATTCAATTTAATGTACCTCAAAAAAAGAAAGAAAAAAAGAAAGAAAGCAGCAACATGCCAACAACTCATCTCTACGTGTAAACACAATTGAAGCCCATGAACCAACAAAAGCCCAACAATTAATATAAAAATGCCCTAGTTATTAGCCATCTTCTTCTTCGCCCAGTCTTTTTGCCCCCCTGTTCATCTACTCTGCAACTTTTATTTTATTTTCTGATATACAAAACAAATTATCAATATATACATGGATTATTATACAAATACAATCAACGTGAAAAGTCATTTGCGTTCAACAACAGTGCAAACGCATATTTGAGTTTAGAGGAGAGAGAAATTTTATAAAAACTCATTTTGAGTTTATATTTGCAGTTATATTGGGGATGGAAATTGATTACAAAATAGATTTTGTAGTTGGGTTGGAGATGGTCTTACACTACCGAAGACATTTAAAACATTATAAACACAATATAAAATCTCACATTTCTTGCAATCACAACATTTGAATTTTTTGGTGAGTTTCGTCCGTCGCGTATCTATAAAACGATGTTGTTTACTGATAATACAAATTAGTTTTACCATTTAGAAAAGTAGACATATGCTAATTATAAAAAGGTAAAAGTTGATAGATGTAAGCGCAGCATTTTGAAAATTGTGTTAAAGTTATACTTTTGGATAGTGCTATTTACGACGGTTAAACATCTTTCTTATAAGTAATATATTTATATTATATAGGTGCCATATTATATGTAAGGAGCAAGAGACTTTATATAATACATGATACTAATTTTGGATCCAAATCTATATCTAAAAGTTATATATGTATATGTATATATATATAGAGAGAGAGTGATGTTCAAATAAGAACCAACGTGAGAACTAAGCGCTAAGAAAATTCTTTACAAACAAAATGAATTTGCTATGAAAGTTAATGAATCTTTTGGGAAAGTTCTTGAATCCAAAATTCAAAATTTTCACTAGGGTTCGAATTTCATGAGAGCGAAAATTCTATTTTTTTGGATTCAGTAATTTTCCCAGCTGATTCATCAAGTTTCACATGAATTCATCATTTTTGGTTACCGTGTTCTCACGATAAAAATGAATCTACGTTAACCCTCTCATATATATATATATATATATATATATATATATATATATATATATATATGGAGTTGATCAAATATGAACTCTAACTTTTTGAAAACTAAGAATTAATATGGTCCATCCATTTTTATAATCTAACGGTCAAGATTAATTATAGACAATTTATTATCTTCTAATTTTAATGGTAACCATTTATCCCTAAAATCAAGGGATTTTATATATTGATTTACGGTAAAAATACATATATGTACAATCACTATGATTACATCACAACGGTATGAATTACATGAACGTAACAATTAATTGAAATATGATAGCATACAAAAGAATTACGATTTACGAACAACAACATGAATTACACGAACAACGAATAATAGAATGTGAAAGATCAAAATTATAAAATTTAGGGATTTGACTATTATTATCATTAAATAATTATGAGTCGTCCGATTTTATTTAATATAACGGTGGTTATTTGTTCTTATCTAAGAGGTAATTCCTTCTATATATATATATATATATATATATATATATATATATATATATATACACATATGGGTGGATTATGATGAGAAAGCTCGTTAGTGTAGGAAATATATATGAATAGATATGTAAGTCTAGCATCATCTTTCATATTTGTATAGTCAGATAATTCTATGTTCTGCTGCGTAGTTTAACATATCTTTCATTCATCGTAATGTGAAAGATCTGAGTGCGATGTCTGCGTGGCACACAAAACATAAAGCGTAGCACACCGAAATTAAATCTCAACCATTGATCCGGAGAATTAAAGGCCCAAATTCATTCTCATTTCATATCAAATTATCATTTCTCTTGATCCATCTCATATATATATATATATATATATATATATATAGAGAGAGAGGTTGTTTATGGTGATAAAGCTTCTTAATGTACGAAAATAAGAATAGTAGCACATCTTTCATATTTGTGTAGCACAATCGAATTACTATATTGCGTATTAGTTTAGCATATATTTCATCCATTCGTAGCACATATACTAAATATATTAGTTTAGCACATTTTCATTGCGGATCGAGAAGAGTATAGTGTTGCACAATAATCCGTGTAGCACACAAAATACAAAGCATGTAGCACTCGAAAATTAAATCTCAACCATTGATATAGAAAATCAAAGACTCGATTCATTCATATTTCCTATTAAATTATCCATTCATGCGATCCATCTCCTATATATATATATATATATATATATATATATATAGGGATGGATCATAATAATCTGAAATATTGATGAGAAATGAGAATGCGACATTTAACGATATAAAGTTGTTGCACTAAATGTATAAATTTATTCCATCAAATTTAATATATAAAGTGTAGCACTTAATATAAAGTTGTTGCACATAATTTGGTGCAACAAATTTATACATTTAGTGCAACAATTTTATATGTTAAATCTTCATTCATTCTCATCAATATTTGCATTCTCACATGCACCAATGACGGTTGGTGCGATGTAATGTTATGTTATTTTAAATGAAGTGTTATGTTGTTTTATATGCATTATTTGTGTTTTATTGTGGCTCTCCCCAAACCCAATGCCCCTATCCAGCGGTGAGGCGCATTCTGTGTCGGTTGAGTGCAATGCAATGTTATGTTATTTTAAATACAGTGTTATGTTATTTTGTATGCATTATTTATGTTTTGTTGTGGCTCTCCAAATCCAACGCCTACAGATACCCTAGCGTTAGCAAACTTCAATACCAGTCGGCGGGCGCAGCGCCCTCTGGGTGCCTTCTCATTACCCTAAGAGAAAAATGGGCTGCACATGTCAAATTTTGGTACTTTCACTTGTTGAAATGTATGATCTAGATTAGATACTACAAATTACGAGGACCGGATACTACGGGAGCTCAACCATATATATATATATGGGTTGGTTATAAAGAGAACTCCTCTAAGATAAGAAATAATAACTTATCGTCACTCTTGATTTCATCTAATCTAATGAATCATATTTAATTCATGCTTTAAAACAAGTTTGACTATTTTCTATACTATTTTTATGATTTAAAAGCGTATTAGGGCATAAAAGTCAATATAAAGATTTGCCTAACCTTAATTTTAGTGCAATCCCGATTTTTCGTCAATTCACATTCTCTATCTGAAATTAATAATTGTGCATACGATATTAATAGTTGTACATATGATTGTATGTTGTTATGCGAAATAAACAATAACTAAAAATCAAACTTACATAATTGAGAATCCTTATTTGAATAATAATAAATATAAAAATAAATTTTTATCTTAAAATAAAGATCACAAATACAAATTTCTTACGAAATCCCATAATTAGTGGGTGGAAAAAAATAATGATATACAATTATGATTATTTTTTGATTAAACTAATATGCATAACTAGATAGTAATTGTCATTGAACACGAAGACAGACTTCGCACATCATCCATTATGTGGATGAACGGTGTCATGTTAACATATTCGTTAACATTGCAACGATCATAGAATAATTCATAAAACAACGTTAATTATATTAGGAGTTATAATACAATATAGATCGGTAGTGACCGTTGTGTGCGTATGTTAATTACGTAAACATATTTTCAAATATGCAGGTTGGCCGTGCACAACAAACATTTAAATGCGCATAAGGTTATTTAATAAATGCATAACTCGAATTAAATGAAAGAAATTTTATTATGAAATTCTCATGAAAAATCTACTATGAAAATTGAACATTTCAATACACGAAAATATGTAATATGCTTTCATAAAGACCATCAAATTTGAACTAGATGAAGATAATAAATATTTATAATTAATCACCTACCATAAATAATTATAAGAATCCCCAATTTAAGGAATAAATTAGTTACACTAAAAACAAAAATACAATAATAACCTTATTAATAAAATCGTAAAAAATATCCTAAAATAACATTAAATCTAAGTATCGAATACATCTAGATCTACGCTTAGGATTAGTTCTCATTCTCAAAATACTTGTGGTTCCATTTGATCCATCCCATATATATATATATATATATATATATATATATATATATATATATATATATATATATATATGGGATTAATGTGAGAACAATTTTTAATGAGCGTGAGAAAATGATAATTCACAATGAAAGTTGATGAATCCATTGGGAAAATTAGTGAATCCAAAAAATAGAATTTTCGTCCTCATGGGATTCGAACCCGGTGAAAAATTACGAATTTTGAATTCATTAACTTTCTCAGCGGATTCATCAACTTTCATGTAATTCATTTGGTTCTTAGTTTTTAGGATAAGAATGGTTCTTATTTGAACCAATATATATATATATATATATATATATATATATATGAGAGGGTTAACATAAAAGTCATTTTATTATGAGCGTGAGAGCAGAAAATAATAATTGTTGTGAAAGTTGATGAATTCGTCGGAAAAGTTGTTGAATCCAAAAATGGAATTTTAACCCTCATGAGATTGAACAGGATGAAAAATTCGAATTTTTAGATTTAATAATTTTTTGATGAATTCATCAGCTTTTATAATAATCATTTGATTCAATATTTCATCATTACTTAAAATGGAACAACAACCAACATTGGGGTGGAAACCAAACTAAATACCTCTTCATCTTAGGGGAACATTTGGTGCCACAATTTTGCACTCGAGCTAGACAGGCGAAAAATCTTGACATCCACAGGTTCATCTCAAGGGAGCCATTTATTTTATGAAATGACTTATATGTCACATGAGATCCTCTGTCCCATTTTTTGGGTCTCACTCCGTATTCCATTTTTTTTTTTAGTTTTTAATAATTTTTCTATATTTTAGTATAATTTTAAGATAATTAACTAGGGCTCACTAATCCAAATTAAGATTTATAATAAATTTTCAAATTTTGAATTAATAATTAATTATTAGGTTGAATTAATCTTAAGTTATGGTATATAATTTTTAAATTTCAATCTTTAATAATAAATATTACTTATGGTTCAATATTTAATACTAATTTTTACTTTTATGATAGATCTTTACAAAATAATAAAACACCAAAAACTATGGGGCAGGGTATAGAGTACGCCCTACTTATTTCTGAACGAGATGGCTGAAACTTAATTCTTGATATAGTTCCAGAGCGCTTCAAAACATGCTCTGTTGGGCCACTTATTGTACTGGACCATGCTTCACCTATTAACTAATCTACCTTATTTTGTATTTGGTGTTATATCGATACATGTGAATCTTAAATTAAAATGAAGATATTCAAAACCAATGCCACAAGTTGAAATATGAAAAAAGAAAAGAAGATAAATGGAAATGCTATGGGATCAATTTGACACATTTATTCATCTCATAGTGCCGATTTTGGATGCTCGAGACGAATACTAAAAACGGGTTTCCTTAATATAATAACATACCGAATGCAATACCACTATACATATATATACGAACACAAAAGTATCTTTAAAAAATCTTCTACTACTGTGAGAAGCAAATTTATCAACCATTTTTTTGTAACGAATTCCATTACATCATTTTCCAATGTGCTAATATATGTAAGTAGCCAAAAAAATAGGAATTTTATAGCCTAGTTAATAAAAACATGAGTTTTATAGTCGTTTGGCTTAAAAAGACCAAAACATCCACTGGAAAAAAAAAAAAAAGCGGATATACTCTCTCTCTCTGCTCCTCTCTCTCTCTCTCTCTCTCTCACGGACTCACTCACTCTTGAACTCACATTCTCTCTCGCTCGCTCTCTCTCTCTCTCACGACTCACTCTCTCTCTCGACTCACTCGACTCTCTCACTCTCTCCTGTAAAAAGCGAAACCCACAACCCACGGAAAACCCACGACTGGCTCCCGGAAAATCCACGACCCGACTCTCGACACACTCTCACGACTCGCAAAACAACAACATGGTGATACGGATACGGATCGGATCCACGATACTCCCGGATGTGGCCGAGCAAGCGGCGGCGAATGAAGAGCTCCTCCACGGCGGAAGAAGCTTCTACACGGGAGGGCCGTCGCCACCGCGCACGCCTTAAACCGCGTCGACCTTCGCGGGTCGGCGAACTTCGGCACCGATTTAGGAGCACCACGACCTCCGGTGAGTAATCGTGCATTTAAATTGGTTTGTAATATGTACACGATAGTTTTCATGTGTGACACGATAATTTTCATGTATGACGCGATAGTGATGAAATTTCGATAGTTTGTGTGTTTAGAAACTTATAAATTAAAATCAGTTGCTATGTGGTTGAAATTACATTAAAATTAGATTGGTTCGTAAAGACACGGTTCTACCGTGTCTTGAAGATTGTACGCGGTAGCACCGTGTCGACCAACCGTGCGGTTGTTACGCCTGGCGCTAGCGTATGCGGATCTTCGATACGGTTAGCACCGTGTACGGATCTTCGATACATAGTTAGCAGGTGTCTTGAAGAACCGTACGGTTGGTCGAACACGGTGCTAACCGTGCGCGGTTCAATCACTTGCACCGTATACGATTTGAATCATGTATTACGGCTGTTAGAACTTCGTTTAGTGTATCTTGATTAATCTTGTGCATTCTGAGACTCGTTATAGGTGGTTACGACCGCATATGCAAAGGCTACGCGGACGCATCAACCAATACATCCGAATTGATGTATTAGCCGAGGTGAGGACATGTCAGAAGCGGTAGCGGATGTATCGACGTATTTAGACGAGGCTGCTTTGGGCATCTTCTTCATCTCGGAGAGAAAGCGCTAATAATGCGCTGCACAATCGATAGCCCGACATATTGTGGATCCTAGTTTTGCGGAGTTCGAGATTCGGTTTCACGTTTGTGGAACCTATATACGATTGGGATGATTGAGTTTGCCACGGTCTCCGGATTGCGCTTTGGGCGTCTTCCTTTGATCCGAACTTGAGGCACGAGATTTGACCGGCATGTTCCATAGGTTGTTTGAAATGAGGACTACTATTTGAGCTCCATGGCGATTCATCAAACAACGGTACGGGTGATGATGCAGACTACTTGAAGGCGGCTTTCATATTAGTAGCTTACCTCGTCGTCCTTTGCGCGATAGGGAAGCCATCGAGCCATGGGTTTGGGCGTTGGCGAGGATTTTGATATGTGGCGAGTTTTCCTTGGGGCTCCTATTCATTCCGTGTCCTCATCACGGGATTGATGTGCTCAAGAGGCACCCGGCGGTGGCGGCTTGAGGAAGGCGTACCATTTCTATGGTCTGTTTGGGCCTTCTGATTTGGTCGTATGAGGCCATCCCGACTTAGGGCGTATGTGTGGGTGCAGAGCGATGAGATATGGATTCGAGATGCTTGATGTGGACTACATGAAGTCCCAGACCCGATATCTTGGATTTTTGTGACGGTAATTTTAATCTCATGTTTAGTATTTGCTATATATTTATTAAATACATTATAATCAATAATGTGTATGTGTTTTTTAGCGTTTATGTCATCGTGTCTTGGAGCCGCTCGAGACCGAGTTGTCGAGGCATACTACTTGAGCTATCTGAGGGCGATCCGATGGCTATTCGGTTTGTGCATGCGGGCGGCATGCAGGCGCACATGGCGAGCTGCGCAGCCACGGCAGTGCACTGTGCGTGAGAGAGTGCCCGCGGCGGTGGCGCAGCGTGTCCCGATCATGCGCCAGTGGCGGCGGTGGGAAGGCGAAGTGCGGAGATACATCTCGGGTTTTGAGCCGAGTCGACACAGCGCATCTCGATCACGATCGAGCGTCGTAGACTCTTGAGGTGTCGACTGGCTGTCGTACAACCACGACTCTCGGCGTTGAGGCGTTACCGATGTTGCCCATTATTCGGCTTTTCCCTCGGCGATGAGGGTGGCGGATTTTGGAACAACATTCCATTGAGGGCGCCACACAATGAGCATCGACATTGGCGGAGGTGCCCCATGATCAGCGATGCAGAGAAAGACTCGGTGAGTTGCGGTGTCTTTGCATGCCTCTATATGTATCGCCTCATCACGGTATACCTCGGAGGTTACATCACGATCGGCGTTACATCTGATTCACGACTGACGATAGCTCGTAGGATATGGACATTGTCTCGTTTTGATTAGTTTCTCGACTTTTTGTATTTATAACGGATATTGTAGAATTTTTATACGTGTTAGTGATATATTTTGTTTGTATTGGAGGTGTGACCTCTATGTATATGTTGTGGAGGTTGTGACCTCTTTGGCTATTGCTTGTTGTTGGCTATTGCTTGTTGTTGGCTATTTCTTTGAGTGCAGTTGGCTTATCCATATTTTAGAGGTTATCTTTGCCCGTTTTTTACATGTATATATAGTTTGTAAGTTTAATAGTTTTGTCAATTTGCAATTAACCGAATAGGGGATTGATTGGATTCAATTAACCGAATATAGGGATTGATTGGATTGATTAACCAATTTGCAATTAACCGAATTGGGGATTCATTGGATTCAATTAACCGATTTGCAATTAACCGAATAGGGGTTGAATTGGATTCAATTAACCGAATTTGCAATTAACGAATTTGTTGGATTAGGGGATTGCGCAGGCGTGTCTGGCGTGCGGGCATTGTTGGCTATTTGCGAGTGCCGCGGTGCACGATCGTGCACGGCACACGATCATGCACCTGATGCGGTCGTGTACCCTGTGCGCGGGCGTGTACCCTGCGTGCCGGTACCGCCCGTGCGTCGTCACAACCGTGTCGTGCTGCGATCGTGCACTCGTGTCACCGTGAGCGCGTGCGGCCGTGCGCCGTGTACCCGTGCTGCCGGTGTACCCTCGTGAATCCAATTGAATCCCCTAATTCAACAAAAACCAACATAATCCAACAAAACCAACATAATCCAACAAAACCAACATAATCCAACAAAACCAACAACAATCCAATGAATCCCACAATTGACAAAACAAACATAATCCAACAAAACCAACAATATTCAACAAAATCCAACATAATCCAACAAAACCAGCGATATTCAACCAAATCCAACATAATTCAACAAAATCCAAAACAACGAATATCACGCATATAACAAATATCCTTACTCACGAGGCCGTTGAGGACACAAATTCCTTGTATGCTCTTCTTGACCCGACAAATACTACATTTTTCCTCGTGTCCTTTCCACATGTTTCATCACTAATGGCGATAAATGTTGTGCATGGCGTTTGTTGTGGCCTTGACCCCGCAACGTGTGCATATTTGACGACGCGATCTTGGCGAACCTCAACAACCGATTGCATCCTACTCGATCTAGGGCCTTGACTGACGTGTGATGATTGGAGGTCGAATAATGTAAGGCGTCTGATGCGGTACAATCCATGCGGGATGTGATCGGATGCAATTCGATAAGAATAAGTCGCCGCAAAAAGCAGTTGTCGATATCTTGAGCCACAAAGTCGGTGACTTGTAAACCAAGACGCTAAAAAAATTAATCACAAAATAAATTAACCACAACATATGAGTTGGACTTGGCGTTTAGATAAATACTGGTACCTAATAGCAAACACAAGCGTGACAACAAGGGATCTCGTCCAAATCGAACTCACGACATTCACATGTCCCATTCGCAAATCAACCACGTATGATGTGTTTTCCTCTTGACTTTAAACATGTGTGTCGTCGTTGAGCGAACAACGGCGGCGCCTTTTCGGCGAGGCATGTAGCTCGGCGCGGCTACTTGATCAACTCATCGGACCTTTTCTTTGCACTAGCTCGTCGTCGTCAAACCATTTCTCGTAATAGATCGAAAAGTCTCAAGCAAGCAAGCGGTGAGCGTCGAGCCCACAACAACCGACTATTGAAACTCTGCGCGTTGAAGTTATGAAACTATATCGTCGTACAAGACACTTCAACCTAGACCACCTATGCTGCGCCAATGGAAAGTAGATGAAGGTGGGTCGCCGGTTTAGAACATCCACGTGAAAAAAATCTCTCGAAATCCTCGATCGATGGCATATGCGGTGACTTGATAAGCGTACAAACATGCGATCCAAATCGCGCCATATTCTTCTGCAAATGGTAAAAGCACAACACATGCGCGACGTTGGATACACGGACTCCACACTTTTTGATGCCCTTATATTGATCGAGACACAACTAAGAGATCATCGGGATGACCAATGCACTGAGCGGCCGAGATAAAACCAAGTCCATGACTCTTCATCCTCAATCGGACCTAACCCAATAGCAATCGGAAGATTCCTTCATTTCCATCCTTCGTAATAAATGACAAAACAAATTCCTTTGTTCTTTCCTTAAGATGAGTCCCGTCTACAACGACGACCGACCGTAGGTAATGCTTGCTTATACAAACACCGTCAAGAGCAAGAAACAAATATCAAATTCGCCATCATGAGCCGTCTCAATATCATATAGTGTCCCGGGTTTGATTCTCTCAATAGATGCAAATATGATGGAAGCAATTGATAGGACCGTTCGAAATCGCCATATGTCATCTCTATAGCGGCGTTTCTTGCTGGAGAGCAAAGCTATAATCCATCTCAATGCCAAATTGTCGATGCATCTCTCCAATCATCTCTTTCGGCTTGATACCACACCTTCGTCGACCAATTTTCGTGCAAAATACTTGCCAACAATCTTAGCGAGCACTGTCGTGGACGGTCGCGATTCAAATCAAGTGACAAGTATGATCGTTGTTCAACTTAATTACTCTCCATATCGTTGCCTCCGGACGGCTCGTAGCTTAAAAGGACAACCGTTGCCATGCTTGCAAACATACCCCAAACGTGTTTTACTTGACCGATCGACCACGTACTACTACATGATTCTCCAGTGGTACAATCCACGGCTATCGCCAAGTCATCTTTCATCTTAAATATCGAATCAACGCATAATTGGTGGGTATGAGGTCCACAAGGTTCGACCCAATCTAATGGCAATGCACCGTCACAATCAAGTAATGGAATAACCCATTCGTAACTTAACTCGTGCGTGTATCATCATCTACGGTTCGTGAAGTTGTGGCATGAGCCTCACCATCATCTTTGCTGTTCGGAAGTGAAGTTGCTGTTGTCCGATAACCATATCAAGATGTCACGGTTGTCGAATCAAGCACCAAATTCGATAGCCAATGAATCAAATATATCTACGTCGGTTCGTGTCTTCCTCTTCATCCGAATACACCGGCTCGTCTTCTCCTCATTCAAAGACAACGCTCATCTTGTATAGTGAACCGATCATCTTGCATTAGACTAAAGGCGGGCGGCAGATCGTTGTGAACTATATAATACGGTGTCTCTGTGTGCCGTGGATGCGGGCTTGCCCTTTTCAATCACATACACAACTAGATCATCCTTTTGTTCCACAATCAATCGAACAAATCGATTGTCGATTTTCAACGATACTTTTATTCTTCTTCCATCACTAGCGCTCGTCGTATAGAAAAGCATATAATCGATCCACCATTGTTTCCTACTTGCTCATGAATCTCTCTTAGCAAATTAGCACGTGAAATCATTCTCTGACCATGTATCACGAGAACCTCGTCGCGCCTATATACTCTACTCTGTCCCAACTACCACCATGATGTATAATAAGGCGTTGCAAGACATCTGTTGCAAAATAAGACATAAAAGATACGATCATATACATAGGATGCACGAGATACATAGGATGCACGGGATGCACGCGGCCATGCAGTCGTGCAGCATGCATACTGCCGTGCACGGTCGTGCACCGTCCGCGGCCGTGCACCGTACGCGGTGCGTGCCGTTCGCGACGTGCACCATGCACGCGTGCGCGGTGCATGGCGATGCACGGTGCGGCGTCGCGTGCTGTGATCGATCGTGCCGGATGAGTAAGCGCCACAGTTTATGCGTTCATAAGTATACGGTATAGCGAGTGTCTGTCTGCGATTCGATGTTAGCATCTCATATTTTTAAATTTAACTTGTTAAATGATCCTAAATATTAAATTAATCACTTTATTAACATAAAATCAACACAAATAACATATGTGACGCATAATAATTCTACCGTGTACAAGTGTACTCAAGAAGCGCATTTTTTTCTTCAAAACATGAAATTTATCATTCGATAACATAAAAAGTATTAAAAAACATATTTAGTCAGTAAATCATCAACAGGTACAACCAGTATACTCAAGAACACGTAAAAAAATTCTATACGGATTTAATTTACCTTAATCCATTAGCAATACTCGATTTCTTTGTTTGATTGAAAAACGCGGTAACAACTTCTTCTATTAATTATTTTCGACTCCTCCTCTCTTTGAAATTGTAATGTTACAAATGAATTGTTTGTGATTTGAATTCAATATCTACCGATTTTTCAAATTAAATGTTTACCAACCTCTTTACAATTAATGTTTACCAACTTTAATTTAACATTCAATTTTAGCGAAATTCATTTATTTTTAATGAGAGAGAGAGAATTCTGAGAGAGAGAGAGAGAGAGAGAAAGTTGTGATTTTCAGAGAGAGAGAGAGAGAGAGAGAGAGAGTGGGCCGAGGATATTTATGTCTTTAAAGCCAAAATGGCTATAAAACTCATGTTTTTATGAGTGTGGATATAAAACTTATCCAACTATTTTTTTGGTTATATATAAAGTTCTCCTTTTTTTTTTTGATATCATGGGGAGCCACTGATATTCATGGGTGTACTTGGGTAACCCCACGGTCTGTCAATAGCGCGAAACCCACACAGACAGAGTAAACCACACTTGGAAACCAGGGTGTGTGTGACTCAACCCATAGGCGTTTGGTGGGGTTGACTCGTGGCCTCTCTACCAGTGCGAGACGCACCTTAATTATGGGCAATACATAAGGTTGCTATTCCATTCAACTTTTTCTGGAACACTAAAAGTAAGTTTTTCAACAGTTTTGTTTAGAGAAACTTAATATATGGTAATATTTATTATTTAGATGTTGTAATATTCAGTTGCTTGATTAATCAAGATCTGCGTCTATGAAGGAATCTTGGCAAGTGCAATAAACCATCAATAAAGGGAAAAAAAATTCACAATCTACAAATGGCGGCAAACAATGAAAGAGACGCATTTCAAGAACAACAATGTGACAGAATAAACAGCATTAGATATTTCAGACGAAGCCCATCACAACGAGCTAGGAACATTAATTTAGTAATATTAACATGAAAAACTAATTATTTAAAAAAAAAACAAAAATCCCTCATTGGAACAATCAATCTATACACACAAGGAATACAACCTGTGCCAATCTGCATTTCACTTGTACCAATTGTATTCATCGCCCACGTAACTCTCTAATCACACCCTTACTCCCAAATTACTCTTATAACCCCACTTTCTCGCACGATTAACCCTAATCACCGTCTAATTTAGACCTTTCACACAAATCAATCCAAAACTGCTTCTACCCATACAACAACAACATTAACCCACAATAATGTCCTAATCTCTTCTAAAACACACACCAATAGCATACACAATGTCCTAATATCACCAATATATATATATAAATGCATCTCGCTCAACTCTACACAACAACTCCATACTCCACTTTCACCACCTCGAGAGAGAGAGAGAGAGATGTCAATCCCGGACTACTCCCAGCTGCCGGCGAACCTGATCCCGGACGACGCGAATCCGGCATGGATGAGCAAAGCCGACAACGCGTGGCAGCTGACAGCGGCAACAATGGTGGGGCTGCAGAGCATCCCGGGGCTGGTGATCCTGTACGGCAGCATCGTGAAGAAGAAATGGGCCGTGAACTCGGCGTTCATGGCGCTCTACGCCTTCGCGGCAGTGCTCCTCTGTTGGGTGGGGTGGGGGTACCAGATGTCGTTCGGGAACAAGTTCGTGCCCTTCCTCAACAAGATCGACGACGCGCTTGACCAGCACGTGCTCCTCAAGCAGGCCTTCGGTGGCTACAAGTTCCCCAGCGCCACTATGCTCTACTTCCAGTTCGTCTTCGCCGCCATCACCCTCATCCTCATCGCCGGCGCCCTTCTCGGCCGCATGAGCTTCTACGCCTGGATGGCCTTCGTCCCCCTCTGGCTCACCTTCTCCTACACCGTCGGCGCCGCTAGTATCTGGAGCCCCAACGGCTGGCTCACCAAGAAGGGCCTCATCGACTACTCCGGCGGTTACGTCATCCACCTCTCCTCTGGCGTCGCCGGCTTCACAGCCGCCTACTGGGTAACCATAACACAATATGATAGACTCAATCTGTATGATCAATTTTGTTATTAGGATATGGCAGTGTTGAGTATGTGGTTGGGTTGCAGGTGGGGCCGAGGAGGCTAAGGATAGGAGAGGTTCCTCAAACAATATTCTGCTGATGTTGGCGGGGCGGGGCTACTGTGGATGGGGTGGACGGGGTTCAACGGTGGTGACCCTTACATGGCCAGCATCGACGCCTCGCTGGCGGTGCTCAACACCCACGTTTGTGCTGCCACTAGCTTGCTCACTTGGTTGCTCTTGGACATCATCTTCTTCGAGAAGCCCTCAGTTATTGGCGCCACGCAGAAGATGATCACTGGATTGGTGTGCATCACCCCGCCGCAGGTATTCATCTCTCATACACATTCAATCATGTGCTACCCACTCAATACTAGATTCAAATTTTGACTCTCATCATAACATATCAATTTTCACTAGTAAAAATACATGAATTATTATGTCGCTAAACCAATTCGTCACGGTTCATATCTATTAATTACATGCTTCACTTAATCAATGTAATATATTCGTGAATACCGAACATCAACAAATAAAGCAGCTAGGGTTCACATCGATTTTGTAGTGACGTAATATTTTATCTCTAACTAATTCAATATATCGCATATCATATCTTTTTCATGCTCAACTTAATCAATATATAATATTCATGAAAAAAGAACATCAATAAATAAAAATTAGGGCATAAATCAATTTTCTAGTGATAGAATATTTTCTCCTAAACCAATCTTATTTATTTAATGCTCAACTTAATCAATATATATAATATTCGTCAAATACGAACTTGGCCAAATAAAACTAGGATTTGCATCGATTTTGTAGGAGTGGTGCAAGGATGGGCCGCCATCATAATGGGCATACTCTCCGGCTCAATCCTTGGTTCACGATGATGGTCCTCCACAAAAGGTGTGGCTTCTCCGACAGGTCGACGACACGATGGCGGTGTTCCACACGCACGCGGTGGCCGGAACCCTGGGCGGTCTCCTCACCGGCTTCTTTGCCAACCCGAGGCTCTGCCACCTCTTCTACTTGATCGACAACTATGAGCACTACATCGGCCTGGCCTACGGCATCCACAACGGCAGAGCCGGCGCCGGCTTCAAACAGATGGGGATCCAGATCCTCGGCGTCGTCTTCATCGTCGTCCTGAACGTCGTCGTCACGAGCATCATATGCAACCTCATCAAGCTCGTCATCCCGCTGCGGATGTCAGAGGAGCAGCTGCGCGTGGGCGACGAGGCCGTCCACGGCGAGGAGGCGTACGCGCTGTGGGGCGACGGCGAGAAGTTCGAGCGCTCGGTGCACAACTCAGTTTATGGAGGAGGAGCTCGGGCTATGCAGCACAAAGTATGAGCATTTCACCTCACCTCTAAATAATTTACAATTCCGACATGGTTGTGATCATTTTCTTCTTCGTTTTGGTTTTGGGGTTTCTTCTTGAAATATATATCTATGTATTTATATATGTAGGGTGAATAATCTTTGATATGACGCCAAGGTAGGTTGTGGTGTTTGTCATTAGAATTAGGTATGGCCTTAATTTGTACGTGATATTGAAGAATCATCGTGTTTGTAACAAATAATTATGGCATGGCTTATTTTCTTTGTTTTGCACTTTTTGTGAATGTAACGTGAGAAAGAACGTTCGGAAATTCAGTATTGACTAAAATAATTATTCATGAGTTGGCTATTATATATGTAAAACAACACATAAGAAATTAACGCAAATGCCTGTCACTATTTATGGTAAAATTATCCAAATAATGGCCAGCAAGAGAAAAAGGAAAGTGCCAAATGCAGTGTAATGCGATAGTCCTGAGTTGCTTCTGCTTGTTCCAAATCTTCTTTTCGGATTAATTTAATTTCCAAAATTGTTTTCTTTCAGTTTATATGAAAAATCAGCTTCGTTTTAATATATCATGAATATGAAATTATGAGGATGTAGTTTAATTTCTAAAATTGACTACTCTTATATAATAAATCAGCTTCGTTTTAATCATTTGAGCCGAATTTCGGAAATTGATTTCTTTTATATGATAAATCATCTTTGGTTTAATAAATGGAAATTGAATATTTGAGGATGCCAATCAAACATGTAAATTTTCACTAGTATACTCTACGGGTTTATCATTATCGCGCCTTCGTTTTGGATACATTAATTTGATTTATACATACAGGTGAATAGTGGGGTGCTATAGTTTTTTCTTTGTGCACATATATTTGCAAGGATCCTTTCATCAGAATAAATTATAATCTCATAAGAATAAAATAAAAATATACATCTGGCCAGGTTCATCCTATTCTACAATTGATTGGGCTTGCATCCATTTTTTCCCACCAATCTACAGCGAAGCAAAGATGGGCCTTGTACGCATTTAAATGGGCCTTATTTCATTTTTGCCATACTACGAATTCATCAAAGGAAAAATCTATTTATAACGGCATCAACAAACCCACATACATGGATTAATTTGCATTGTTTTCAAAAAAAAATTAGATTGGTTGCATATGAATATGTGGCATACTCCATCCGCTCACTTTTAAGTGTCCTATTAATATTTTTTTCTTGTTTTTTCATAAGTGTCATAGTTTGCAATTTAAGAGTAAAATTATGATGTATTTCCTATTTACCTTTATTAAATACTTTTGAAATTTGATAATTAGTTGTATAAATGCATTTATCATGGTAATTAATGAAGTTGCGAATGTAAATTTACCTACTTCCTTGATTTGTACGATTTGACGATAGAGGACACTTAAAAAAGAACGGATAACGGAGGGAGTATACTCAAATTCAATTTTTTGTTTTTCGGTGGTTTTACATCCTAGATTTTGGCCGCATTTGCTTTCAGTTACAGCACTTGTAATGGAAAATCTTAAGTTTATAAAGGTTCTTGAAATAAATTGGCCTTTAATGTAAGTCCTTGGGTTGCACTACAAATGCAAATCAACGATTTTATTCTTGTATGTGAGTTATGAATTATTTATATGAAAATAAAATTCCCCAACGTACATCCTTACATATTATTCGTTGATTTTTCGTGACGTACAAAAAAAATATAATAAATATAGAGAGAGAGACTGAACTTATAAGTGTAAATGAAATTCAACTTATGAAATTTTAGATACAACTCTACCAGTAGACTACTTCCAAAGTTTGTACTTAAATTTAAAAACAATTTATTGTGCCACAAATATGCCCATCATTTTTATCCTTTTCACCGCTTCGTTTAATTCCTGTTTATAGATACGTTCTTGAAAAATGTTGAGGGAGGAAATTCGAACACCTTATAAGTCATGAGCCCCAAATTTGTATTCAAATCTCAATTTCGATACTCCATGAAGTTCTATTACATATGTAAGAATTAAAATAATATGCGACACTTTATGCCAATGAAAACTGGTCAACGGCAGAAGGAATGTAACCTAGGCAAATTTGTGGAAAAAACAATTAAATATTACTAAAATTCTAATTAGAAATTAATAAACCTGTAGTTTACCAGTAACTTGCTGCCAATTCTGTCACCAAATTTTGGATGACTGTCATGTGGCTGCAATGATATCACACATCTCCCAAATTCGATGGGCATAAAAATTAAATATTTAGGGTGATGAAGAATCAACTAAATGTTAATTTGACACAGTCTTCTGAGGGCATTATACGTTTGCCTTGGACTCTGAACTAAATCAATATTTGTGGAAATATTCAAAGTTGCCACTTGCTATTTTCTTATATTTGCCCATCTTTAGAATAATTCTGAACCTCAGATTCTATTAATTATTTTAGTTATTTTACCTATTTAGGTTTTGATTTGGAGGGAAAGTAAAGTGAAATTCATTGGATTAAGTGCATGTTTTTTTAGCACTCTTAGAATGGATGTTCTTAAAAATAAGCTTAAAATTAAGTGCATTTCAAAATTCTGGCCAACTGATCATTCAAGTAGGATCATCATCTATTGTAGAATTTTATAATATTTATGAATGATCTTTGCATGTTAACAAAATTTAAGAAATTATCAATTTTTCTTATGAAAGTTGTAAGGTTTTATGTGCATAAAATTAAATCAAAATTTTGTATTTCAAAATTTTTAATTTTTGACACACATTGCGGTCATTTTAGATGTAATAGAGGAACCGACTTGGACTAATCTGATGGAGGAAGTTGGGTCAAACTCATTTAATTTTAATTTTTTTTATTTACTAACTAATAATTCGGATTCACTGCACATACATTTGCTTTGCAATAATGTCCAATACTTTTTTTTTGGTCAATTAATGCATAATATAAAAGTCGCATCATGATGGACTCAAATATGAGGTTTTAACCCAGACATTCACCACTCAATAACACGTACACAATAAGGTCCATGTCCTCAAGTATATGGATATACACATCTTGCGCTATATTATCTAAATTAATATTACATCATAACCTATCAAAATTTATAAAATTAACTCGATTATGGTTTCATTCTAAGCTCTTTCATTTAAGGGAAAATTGTCTTTCATAACTTGA
Source organism: Salvia rosmarinus (assembly GCA_036937905.1). Classification (NCBI taxonomy): domain Eukaryota; kingdom Viridiplantae; phylum Streptophyta; class Magnoliopsida; order Lamiales; family Lamiaceae; genus Salvia; species Salvia rosmarinus. The sequence continues at coordinate 82,300,613 of CM072813.1, read as the reverse complement.
TAAATGAATAAATAAACCAAAATAAAATGCAAATCCATATAATATCCAAGGACAAAAAAAACCATGAACCCAAAAAGGCAAAAAGTAAAAGATAAAACAAATAATTATGAATAACCACATCATTAAAAAATTGGCTTTACTTTTTGTTTTTAAGATTAAAACTACTTAATTAAGAATGCAATAAGAAATGGGAAATGTCAACTAAGGAAGACAACAAATGACCTTCTTATTTACTCAAAATTAATAACACTATAATGAAATTATAAAGAGTTATTTGCTTGTAAATGATTGAACTTTCACCAAATTTTGATTTTCATACCAATTTTAAAATCTGCATGATAATTATCGAATTTTTATTTGTTTTGATTTTGTACACGATATGATTCGGTCAAAACTAACGACATGGAATGTTGAAATCGAGTTCGGGGCCGTCACGAGGCGGTGACATGGCAACCAAGTCAGGCCTATAATTTTAGAGGCCCAAAATTTTATATATCTTCTTATATTAATTAAATATTCCTTTAAAAAATAAATATTCAATGTCCTAAAATTTTGCTATAAACTTTTGGAGGCCCAAATTTTATAAAAAAAATAATTCTTTTATAAATGATATAATGTGCATCTTTTTAGATATATTCAGTTGTATCCTCATAGTGAAAAAAATAGCCAATTTTTGTTGTTTAGCCCATGGCCCATTATTTGTCAGGATCGACCTGTCTTAGTTGACGAAAGCGTTCGATGATTAAAATGACATCATTTTGGCTGAAATCAAACTCGTCCGACGTTATGTCAGTGTTAGTCTTGGTCGGAATCACATCAGCGTGCAAAATCAGAACAATTCTAAAATTCGATAATTATCGGACGATTTTTAAAGTTGGTACGCAAAATCAGAACTTGGTAGAAGTTCGATGGTGTGAGCATATAACCCGATTATAAATAACAATTTGTACTAATATAATTATGTAATGCCCACTTTTCCGGAGGACGGATTAGCGAGGACTATTACTCGGGCGAGAATTAAGAAACGTAATAAGGACATGGAACATCAAATTGTGAGACACATGTAAGAATACTTCTTAGAATTTTCAAGAGATTAGGATTTGACAAACATAATATATAAATGACTTAGTATTCTTGCAGTGAAAACATGTGAATACACATATGACGATGTGCACTCAATGTACTAACTTTCGTGTGAAAGAATTATATTGCTCAACATTGCTCCATCGCATCACCACCAACTCGCACGTTTAAAACAAACATGCATGGTGAGTACAAGAATGCACTCGGTGGACTCATGCAAAAACATTTTCATTGAATTACATCGCCTTCAAGTAACCGAGGTTTTATTTGAAATACTGTGCTTACTAAACATTTCTTGCATTTTCATAAATCGTCTGCGGACATTTTCTTTGTATGTATGATCCATATCCTTTCATTCCTCATATAACATCATCTCGATTCCGAGCGCCGTAGAAGGAGGCCTCCCTACGTCATTTGTGACCGCCGTGAATTGTACTTACAGACACGGTCGACTTGAGTGTACACGTTAATCCGAGCTATAAAGCACGGGATCCGAATTGATTTTCCATGAATTGGGCGACCCAACAACTTTCCTTTCATTCATTGCTGGCGAACCAACACATTGATAGGATACATACATAAAAACATAAACATTTTGGGCAGGTAATTTCATAACATCATTTCTTCATCATTTCTCAAAAGAGAAAACATCATAAATAAATACTTTTCATTTTGCATAAAGCATCATAAATAAATCATTTTATCCTTGAGGATAAGAAAAGAAAAGAAAAGAAAAGCCCACCTTAAGAATTGACCTTCTTGACATACATGATAGTGATCCTTTGTCGTTTTCATTTACGTCCACGCTGGACCTTGTCAATGTAAGAAATATAATTTAATACATCATTCATTTTTTTTTTCGAGAAGCATCGTTAAGATTTAACGAATTCGTTATCTTTTAAATCTTAGAGTTTCATGATTTTCGTTATCGGTACGACTTAGTGAACAATCTATACTTCGTCTATTAGATTCGTCTCGTCATGACGATAGGCGACACTTCGTCGTTGCATTCTTTCCTTCCATCAATGTTTCTCCCGTCGTTTCGCATAATTTATGAATCCCAAGTTCATAACTAATCTTCGCCGCTTGTTAACGCAGATCGAAAATTCGAGTTTCAATAACTCATCCATAACCAATATTTCTTCGTCGCATTTCACCCACACGTCCCATATTTTCTATTAAAGAAAATCAATATCGATACTAAGCGATTAATAAGAATTCTCTTACTTCAATCATCTCCTAATAATTCTTTCTATAAACTTGAGTTACTTAGAAATAATATTTCTTAAGTATCTACTTGACATAATCAACTCATTAATTAAATCTATGATTTAATTAATTAAATCTATGATTTAATTAATTAAATCCATAATTAATCTTAATTAAATGGATTAAATAAAATCGATAATATTTGATTAATCAATCAAATTAATTTGATTTATCTTAAAATCCACTAATTAGATTTCATTCCAATCATTCCTTACATAAAGTTCATCTCATTACATACATAATCACTTAAAAGAATAATTCTCAAATTATTCCTTAGCATAATTAATTAATTATGTTATTAAAATGAGACTTTATTTAATCTCATGAGTTTAATTAACTCACTATAATTAATTTGTCTTTAGATTACTCTTTAATTCAAGAGTCCATCCTTCATTTAATCTAGGGCCCAACATTAAAATAAATCTAAGTCCACCTTAAATTTAAGTAAAGTCCATGCTAATTTAATTCAAGAAGCCCATCATTTATTTAATTAACAGCCCAACAGAATAAGGACCCAAGCCCAACACTTAATATGTTTAGTCCGTAATTAAGACCCAACATTAAATAAATTTTGGCCCATAAGAGTGAGGCCCAATTGAATTAAATTTAAAAAACTAAGCCCTAGCGCCCCCCCTCCCAATCTCCTATCTCCCTCACTCTCTCTGCACTCCCTCATACAGACACACACTCACACACATACTCTCTCTCTCTCTTCAATCGCCTTGCCCGTCCTCCCATGAAGCTATGGCGGCCGGCGCCGGTGATCCTCGTCCATCTTGCCTTCTTCCGCTCACTCAACACACACGCACGCTGACTGCCGCCGCCTCCCATGTCCGGCGAGACCCCACGGCAGTAAGCCATCGTCGGCGACCTCACCGCCACCGCGCCTCGGCCCCTCTTCCTTTCTCTCGGTTCACTCACGAACCAACACATACACACCGCACATCTCCTCTTTCTTCCTCGGCGGATCGCGCCCACGCCACCTCCGGTGGGCGGTCGCCGTCGCGACCTCGACTCCATCTCTCTCGGATCTCTCGCTCTCTCTCGATCCGTCTTGCTAACGAACACACAACACACACACACGTATGCGACACACACCACACACCACACACCAACTCTTTCTCCTCTCCCCCTCTCGGCAAAATCGCCGCCGTCGTCGCCTCGGCCGGGCACCGTCGCCGTCGACCACGGTTCCATCCTCCTCTCTTTCCTTTCAATCACACGCTTTCGCAGACACTCATCTCTCGTGACACACACGCACGCACCTCGGATCATAAAAGAAAATCGAACAAATAGGAGAGCGAAACCATTCCTTTCGATCTACCCGACGACTCGCCGAACAGCCAACATCATCGCTGTCGTGTCGCGTGACCTTGCTCCGGTCACCGCACCGCTGAAGATAGCCGAGCCCTAGTGGCTCGGTCATGTTCTTAAAATTTCTTAAGTTACAGAATTGTTTGTTAATACTTTGTAATTTTTTTCGTTCGGTTTCACGCGTTCATCTCTTTTACAAGCTTATAATTTATCGAACTGGTATGAAAATTACGTAGGTGGAATCGAGATGAATACCTTGTGATTGTTGGATTGAATTTTACGTATGATGTTGGTATTGGCGAAGTTGAGAATTGATTTCTCTTCTCCTCGGACCGATCGAAGGATAGGATAGTAGAGTGAATGTGGTTGTTTAATTACATAAGAGAAGATAGGGTGTTGTTGTAAAGTTGTCATAGGATTCCTTGAAGTGAGATGATGAGTTTTGAAAGGAGTGAGCATATAGGAAAAGTTGAAGATTTTATGGGATTTGAAATGATGTGTTGTGATGTGACAATTTATCCAATGTAAAACATACGGTTGGGTTCAGAATTGATTCGCTTAAATTTTCTCGCTCAAAATAAAATCGAACGTCGACGATTATAAATTTTAATAATCGCCTAATATCAAAACCCGATTTAGCTAAATAAATTAATAATTCAAGATTTTAAATTTCTCGGGTATTACATTCTATCCCCCTTAAGAAAATTTCGTCCTCGAAATTTGTACACATCGCAGCATTTCGTATTATCCTTTCCTTCATCATGCTCTCGAATTTCGATGTTGCTTCTTCGAACCCATAATATCTTTATGAAATCTTAACTTTCGATATCGACTAATCCTTAGTCTTAAACATTCCAGTCTAAGCTCAATATATTCTTGATTTAGTAGGATCATATGAGTATATGTTATAAACTAACCATATACGCTAATCTATCGATTTGCATTGGTAGTGAGTCCGCTGACTATAATTCGCTCAAACACACGCCCATCGTAATTCTTTCCATTGGTGAAAGAAAATATAATAATCCATTTTCTTGAGTTCTAAGAAATCCATATAGGTATTTCTAACAAAGTAGCAAGTTCTTTTTCCCATAATATTATCACCAAAACCGAACCACTATCTATCTAGAAGCGTACTCTCATGAGATTTCCATCTTATAGCCTTGCGGTCATATAGTAATCGCAAGTAGTTCGATGATCACCATCTAGATCCTCACCCTATGAACATGGCATCCGTCATTATCATCCATTCTTAATTCGATCACGAATAATTCAGCCTTTCCTTTCTCTCTGTGCTCTTAGGAATATATTTCTCATATATTCTTACTTTAAAATATTCTGAGAAATCCTTATTCCGGCATTTAATGCCTTCATTTTTAATATCCTTTTAGGATATACATCATTTGTTATCATTCTTTATTGATCCATCATGCAAATTTCGCATAGGATAAAATCCTTGGTCCACTGAGGACATATCATACTTTTGCTTTGACGTCCAAACATCTTTACCATTTCTCGACATTCAATGATTAATTCATTTCAATGTCAGAGATACTTTATATCTCATTTTATTGATCGTCACAAAAGTATGGGGGATAATCCTCTCAATTAGATTCACTTTAAGATCCTTCCATGTGAGTCGTTTCATTTGTTTTCGAGGTATTCAATTTTCCTTAAACATGGTATCTCGAAAATAATATTACTTTCATTATACTTGGTTCCACATTCAGATTAGAACCATTATTATTGACATATAGCTTGGCAAGTTAGTACATGTGTACCCCATAACTTAAATTCCAAGCATCTTATTACCATGTCTTGACTTTAGAGATATTTCTACATACTTGATTTACATGCTAGGGCTAACCTAGTTGTTCACACTTCTCAATATTTGTAATTCATCATTCTCACAATCATTGATTTAACTAAGGTCTCAAATATTCAAATTACGCACCATGGTAATCTAGTTCGGATACTTAGTTTTCATTTTGTCTTCAAGTTCCTTGTGGCCTCCTCCATACCGTGATGGTTCCATTTTACTGACGAGAACAATTTGTTTGTTTCGTAAAACTTGAACTTTTCTTATCCAAAATTTGGACAAGTCTTTCTTCATAACTCAAGTCCTGAGCTAAGACTACTTCATCATGCTTAATTACGTGTTTCGAATTAAACACGTATTTTCTTAATTACGAGACATGAAACACATTGTGTACGTCTCCAATGCTTGGTGGCAACTTTCCTATGTATCAAAAGGTCCTATGTATCGGGGTTGTAACTTTCCTCTCTTGCTAAAATGTATAACTCCTTTCGAAGGAGAAACCTTAAGAAACACTCGATTCCCAATGTTGAACTCTAAATCAGATCTACGTTTATTCTCATAAAGCTTTGGTCTATCTTGGGCTTCTTTGATTCTTTGCTTGATGTGATCGACCTTCTCAATCGTTCGTTGTACTAGATCTGGACCTAGTAACTTTCTTTCACCCACTTCATCCCAATAAAGTGGTGATCGACATTTCCGACCATGCAAAGCCTCATGTATTCGAAATCAATTATGCTCAAGCATAATTCTAAGGGTTGTGGTATAAAGCGAGAGATTTATTTTCTGAGATGCTATCATTTCTTTATATATATATTCTTTGAAAAGAATATCTTGCATGCATCTTCATTCTTTTTAGACATGTCCAACCTACTAATGAGGTTTTAAGGACAACAACTATCTTAAAGATAAGTTGTAATCTCTCTCGTTATGACATAATAAGGGGAATTCATATCCCACAGATATTATATTCTTTTCTTTACTTTTACTCTTGCATTAAATGCTAAAGAGTATCTTATTCATAATCTTCATTATCATAAGTACTTGGTAAGCCCATTAGGGTCATTGCATCAATGTGTATCATAGGGAAAATATCTCGTCTCATCGAGATTTCCTTTACATCATAATTTCTTGATGTCTATCATTTCACTGATCAGAAACCTTTAGGTGACTGAAATAAGTCAATCTATATCATGCCTGATGTTTATCGTTTTACTAATTCGCACTTAGGTGACAAGGTAAGTCAACCTTTATCATACTTATTGGTTCCAATGATTGAAGAAAACTCATCATGACAACTTACAAGGGTAAGGGTTCGAAATTCGAGGTGATCTTACTTTTGAGAGTTTGAACCACTATGTTCCTTGAATTGAATAATTGGAATATAGGGTCCGAAGACCGAATGACGACTCATCGAGATTTCTTTGGTCATGTGGGTGGCTGGACCGTCACAAATATTTTCTCGTCACACAAGGACTTGGTTTCAAAAGGATCCTTTATAAACCTTTGGGTTAAAATTTCTTTCAAAACATTGAAAACACACGTGATTTCTCAATTTGAACTAGTCATGAGTTAAACTCAATGACGTAAATTGAGCAATGAAATTGAATTTGAAACCTTATATAACTCGTAATAGGTCATCATCAAAGGTTCTCATGTATGTCATAGTTCTACTTGTACTACAGGAATCTTACCTTCTAGTAACTTTCTAAAATTCTTATCGCATCAGAAAGTCCTCATTCTATAAAACCATAAAATAACTTCAACTGATTCTCGTAAGTTCCGGAGAAAGAATCGGGGTTGGGTCCTTCATAACAATTAAATCACGTCGCGATAGGAGTGCGTGGCGAAAACCATGCGTAAATCGGGTTCAAACGAAGGAGAACGGGTCAAAACAAAATCACGCGCAGTGCGAAAAGCCCGCGCCGAATTCATTCTTGTTTTGAAAACTCATAATACTTGGATCAATTCATTCTTTGATCACATTTCTTTTTCGTTTATAACGAATAAGTCATAGTCGATTTGGAGTTCCATCGATGTGAGCGTCCAAATAAAAACACTATACTCATGTCACTTATCGCATAGTGACATTTATCCTTTTGATCTCATGTCCACTTCTGCTCGTAAATTCTCTTCTTGTCTTTCATTTCGATCTCGCTTTTGTTTTTAGGATAGAATAAAATTTTCATAATTCATACTTCTATGTTCTTTCGCAATGGGATCATGCGTCTTAAAGCGATCTACGTTCTTTTGGGGATAACATACCATTCATCATTAACAACCTTGAGATTTGAAATAAAATTTCAAATATTCATATCATAGTTCATTGTACTCATGTACTTCTTTTAATTTCAAAATTCAACATAACATATTTGATGATAATGTCCATTTTGAGCATTTTCATCATTAATAACAATAAATCTTTATTCAATTCCATGAATTCAAACATTTCATTTATTGACACATATTCGTCAATACTTTCTCGTATGATATCATCATACATTATCATCGTTGGTAGCGAACCAACAACTTCCCGATCATGACAACATCCTCCTCATAAACATCATTAAACCATGATATGTTGGTAGTGAACCAACAACTTTTCTTATTATTTCATCATTACACTTCATGACATGAAACTTCATTTGCAACATTTGCAATAACTTTCACTTTCAATCAATCCTCATAACTTTCATTTCACTTGAAAATTATTACAAAACTTTGAGAAAGAATCATTTACTTAGCATAAATCAAATCAGAAAGTTTTCCTTAAATATGCGGTCCCATACACTGATATTGTGGGAATCCTTTGAGCTTTCTTAAATATGCGTCCCATACCGCATATTGTGGGAATCTTTTTTTTTTTTTTTAAAAAAATCATTTTCATCCTTTCTCACTTTCAACTTTTCATTTCAAAACTTTTGAAAAGAAATTATTTACCTCATTCAGGTTGAGCTTGATGTGATGGAGTGTTGAGCATAGTCGGTGATTTCTAGAAGTCTAGTGACTCAATCTAGACTTAACTTTGAAAGGAGATTTTGAATTTGAGCGAACCGCTCGATACCACTTTGTGACCGGCTCCGGATTGACGGTGACCCCAGCATCAACACGAGTCTTTTCGGTGTGCTTTGTCCTCACTCACACACCACGAGAAAACTTCCTGGGGTCACCCATCCCACAATTGCTCCAAGCCAAGCACGCTTAACTTTAGAGTTTTTATGAGATGGACTCCAGAAAGAAGACGATCTTGTTGGTATGAGTAGACATATCAAATCCTTTGTTTTCCTCGAATATGCGATCCCATACCGCATATTCTGAAATCTCTCATTCTTGTGCGTTTGGTTCATTCATGTACCCCTTCGCTTTGAAGCCTTAATCGAGCCGCCTGTCCATGCCTCTCGCACCGGCGATCACTCCGCATTTCTACCGGGCGTCACATGCCCACCAACTTCCGCTGGTTCGTCCCGAACCACACGTCTTCGGGAGAGGTTCGGCTCGATACCACTTTGTAACAGCCCACTTTTCGGAGGACGGATTAGCGGGGACTATTACTCGGGCGAGAATTAAGAAACGTAATGAGGACATGGAACATCAAATTGTGAGACACATGTAGGAATACTTCTTAGAATTTTCAAGAGATTAGGATTTGACAAACATAATATATAAATGACTTAGTATTCTTGCAGCGGAAAACATGTGAATACACATATGACGATGTGCACTCAAGGTACTAACTTTCAGTGACAAAAGAATTCTATTGCTCAACATTGCTCCATCGCATCATCATTTCAACTGCACATTTAAAACAAACATGCGTGGTGAGTACAAGAATGCACTCGGTGGACTCATGCCAAAAACATTTTCATTGAATTACATCGCTCTTCAAGAACTCCGCGAGGTTTTATTTGAAATACTAGTGCTTACTAAACATTTTCTTGCATTTTCATAAATCGTCGGCGGACATTTTCTTTGTATGTATGATCCATATCCTTTCATTCCTCATATAACATCATCCCGATTCACGAACGCCGTAGAAGGAGGCCTCCTCTATGTCATTTGTGACCGCCGTGAATTGTACTACAAAGACAGTCGACTTGAGTGTACACGTTAATCCGGTGCTATAAAGCACGGGATCCGAATTCGATTTTCCATGAATTGGGCGACCCAACAACTTTCCTTTCATTCATTGTTTGGCGAACCAACACATTGATAGGATACATACATAAAACATAAACATTTTGGCGTGTAATTTCATAACATCATTTCTTCATCATTTCTCAAAAAGAAAACATCATAAATAAATACTTTTCATTTTGCATAAAGCATCATAAATAAATCATTTTATCCTTGAGGATAAGAAAAGAAAAGAAAAGAAAAGTCCACCTTAAGAATTGACCTTCTTGACATACATGATAGTGATCATTTGTCGTTTTCATTTCGTCCACATTTGGACCTTGTCAATGTAAAAATATAATTTAATACATCATTCGTTTTTTTTCGAGAAGCATCGTTAAGATTTAACGAATTCGTTATCTTTTAAATATTAGAGTTTCATGATTTTAGTTATCGGTGCGACTTAGTGAACAATCTATACTTGCCTATTAGATTAGATCTCGTCATGACGATAGGCGATACTTGTCGTTGCATTCTTTCCTTCCATCAATGTTTCTCCACGTCGTTTCGTATAATTTATGAATCCCAAGTTCATAACTAATCTTAAATCGTTTGTTAGCGCGTATCGAAAATTCGAGTTTGATAACTCATCCATAACCAATATTTCTTCGTCGCATTTCTCACCTCACGTCCCATATTTTCTATTAAAGAAAATCAATATCGATACTAAGCGATTAATAAGAATTTCTCTTACTTCAATCATCTCCTAATAATTCTTTCTATAAACTTGAGTTACTTAGAAATAATATTTCTTAAGTATCTACTTGACATAATCAACTCATTAATTAAATCTATGATTTAATTAATTAAATCCATAATTAATCTTAATTAAATGGATTAAATAAAATCGATAATATTTGATTAATCAATCAAATTAATTTGATTTATCTTAAAAATCCACTAATTAGGATTTCATTCCAATCATTCCTTACATAAAGTTCATCTCATTACATACATAATCACTTAAAGAATAATTCTCAAATTATTCCTTAGCATAATTAATTAATTATGTTATTAAATGAGACTTTATTTAATCTCATGAGTTTAATTAACTCACTATAATTAATTTGTCTTTAGATTACTCTTTAATTCGAGAGTCCATCCTTCATTTAATCTAGGCCCAACATTAAAATAAATCTAAGTCCACCTTAAATTCAAGTAAAGTCCATGCTAATTTAATTCAAGAAGCCCATCATTTATTTAATTAACACCCAACGAGAATAAGGACCCAAGCCCAACACTTAATATGTTTAGTCCGTAATTAAGACCCGACATTAAATAAATTTTGGCCCATAAGAGTGAGGCCCAATTGAATTAAATTTAAAAACTAAGCCTAGCGTCCACCAATCTCCTATCTCCTCACTCTCTCTGCTCCCTCATACACACACTCACACACTCTCTCTCTCTATCTTCCTGCCTGCCTCGCTCGTCTCCCGCGAGCTATGGCGGCCGGCGCCCGGTGATCCTCGTCCATCTCGCCTTTCTTCCGTTCACTCAACACACACACGCACGCTGTCGCCGCCGCCTCCCATGTCCCGGCGAGACCCCACGGCAAAGCGAGCCATCGTCGGCGAGCCTCACCGCCGCCGCTGCGGCCTCGGTCCCCTCTTCCTTCTCTCGGTTCACTCACGAACCAACACATACACTGCAAGACATCTCGTCTTTCTTCCGCCGGCCGGATCGCGCGCCGCGCCACCTCCGGTGGACGGTCGCCGTCGCGACCTCAGACCATCTCTCTCGGATCTCTCGCTCTCTCTCGATCTGTTCTTGCTAACGAACACAACACACACACACGTGTCGACACACCACACACCAACTCTTTCTCTCTCCTCTCGGCAAAATCGCCGCCGTCGTCGTCTCCGGCCGGGCACACCGTCGCCGTCGACCACGGTTCCATCCTCCTCTCTTTCCTTTCAATCACACGCACTCACAGACACTCATATCTCTCGTGACACACACGCATGGACCTCGGATCACGAAAAGAAAATCGAACAAATAGGAGAGCGAAACCATTCCTTTCGATCTACCGGATGACTCGCCGCCATGACGACCAACATCATCGCCGGTCGTGCAGCGTGACCCTTGCTCCGGTCACCGCACCGCTGAAGATAGCCGAGCCCTAGTGGCTCGGTCATGTTCTTAAGAATTTCTTAAGTTCTGTAATTGTTTGTTAATACTTTGTAATTTTTTTTCGGTTCGGTTTCACGCGTTCATCTCTTTTACAAGCTTATAATTTATTGAAGCGGTATGAAAATTACAGAGGTGGAATCGAGATGAATACCTTGTGATTGTTGGATTGAATTTTCGTATGATGTTGGTATTAGCGAAGTTGAGAATTGATTTCTCTTCTCCTCTGACCGATCGAAGGATAGGATAGTAGAGTGAATGTGGTTGTTTAATTACATAAGAGAAGATAGGGGTGTTGTTGTAAAGTTGTCATAGGATTCCTTGAAGTGTGATGATGAGTTTTGAAAGGAGTGAGCATGTAGGAAAAGTTGAAGATTTTATGGGATTTGAAATGATGTGTTGTGATGTGACAATTTATCCAATGTAAAACATCGGTTCGGTTCAGAATCGTATTCGTTTAAATTTTCTCGTTCAAAATAAAATCGAGCGTCGACGATTATAAATTTTAATAATCGCTCTAATATCAAAACCGATTTAGCTAAATAAATTAATAATTCATGGTTTTAAATTTCGGGTATTACAAATTAATCTTGATAAATAATAATATGAGGCTACTATCTCTCTCTCTCTCGAGATATAGGTGTAGTAACATTCCCTTAAGAAAAATAGAAGATGTAACATTCTAATATATCAAGGATTTCATTGGTTCGAAGGTTGTTTGTTTTTTTCATGGAATATTTTCTATAAATGGGATTCGAATATTAACATACTTTACTCGTTTCAGCAGTGGTAGTATTTATTAAATTTCTTATAATTTGAATACGCTATTTTAAAATGAATTTATTAGAAGTAGAATTACATAGTAATAGTTCATTTACATTAACATCTAGCTATTCTAGCTTGCTTGGAAGGAAAACTCGTTTAATTCCAACCACAATTTACTAGCTATAAATAGCATTCTTTATAAGTAACATCTCCCAGTTCATGTAAATAACAAAAAAAAAATCACATATTTTCAGTAAATAAAAAAACTTATATTTTAATATAATTTAAAACGTATGAATTAATAGAAACATCCAAATAGGAAAATCAAGAAAAATATCAAGTTATGCATAGATTAATGTGGAGTATTTGATAAAAATAAAAAATAAAGGAGGCATTGATGCGACCATGGATAACTGAGAAGGGGACATGGTTTCTGGCAGCATTTTACGATTCCCAAGCATTGTGGAGGGATTGAGGGAGCAATTTCAAGACACCGTTAGACACCAGCCCACCACCGCTTAATGTACCTTCACTATTTTACAAAAACCATAGGATTTGTCACTTCCAATGGTTAAGGTGGTTCCTGTGATCGAAAGATCACAAGTTCGAACTCCATCAAACGCCTTTATGAGTTTGAGCATGTCATCCTGGTTTTCCAAGTGTGGTTTACATGTCCTGTGTGTATCTAAGGTAGCGACTACGGAGTCCCCATGATATCAAAAAAAAAATAGGGTTAATCTTATATTCATCCCATTTTTTAACCCAATCTTTAAAATTTATTAATTTTTATCACTATTTTTCAAGATATATTATTCTATAATCAGAACTTATATTCGGTATCAAAATTCAGATTTCTAAGAATAAATTACTCAATCATCCAATATCCAATTTAGAATATGAATAATGAATGTACCATTGAAAAATCAATGATGGGAAGTTTCTGACAATACCGATATTGTTGGATTTTCGTTCCCAAAGCCAAGATCCATTGATCGAATCGTTACACATTAAAATCAGGATAAAATTGATAAATTTAAAAGTTGAAACTAGAAAAAGCGTTAAAAATGGGGATACATACTATATGATATATCATCTTTAGGGTGTTTATGGTCCTGTGCGGAAGGTATCTTAATATTGTATCCTTTTAGAGCGAATTATATGCTATAGTTTTAGTGAAAAATAATGTTGAGATGAAATAAACATAACAATGTATATTCTCATATAAGTTGGGACATGATTATTTAGATTTTCTTTTGGTAGTATGTAAAATTGAATCTACTATATTAGTTTTCATATGATTTATGATTGTCATTAAAATATGCATTATTTTAATGTTTTTAATTTACCATCACAAAAAGTACATTATAACAATACATTTTTTGATAATAAATATAACTAACAAAGATAAGTGGTTATATTAAATTTTACATACTACACGAGTAAACTTTTTTTATTTGACCATCTATTTGTATAAGCAGATTCTTTGTGTCCATATATTTGTGTCATTTAATAATATTAATATTGAATAAAGAAAGTAAGTATATAATATTGTAGTTAATCTCTTAACTCTAGGAGAATGTACCACCGTGACATTACCTATCTTCCTCACGTCTCTCTTACTCTCTTCATCTTTGGTAATTTGGCAAAAAATCATGGCCGTCAATTAGTTATTAATTATTAGTTAGGTAATAGTTATTTAAGATTTTAATAAATTTACTATTTCAATCAAGGTTTATAATAGTTAATTAAGGTTTTATTATAATTTACTATTTTCAGTCAAGGTTTATTATATTTCAATAAAATTTTAGTGATGTTCAGTTACGATTTGATTAGGATGGATGAAAATTGTACATGTGAATGCATTATCACTAAAATTACGATTTGATTAGGATGATTTATTATATCTCAGTCCATGCATTATGACAAATCAGAATAAACTTACCAACTTCCTTAATAAACGAAAGTTTTGATGGCTATGGACATTTATTTAAAGACGAAACTAAATAAAATTAGATAGGAGGGTAAAATGAAAGTGATGGGATATACCAACCGCCTGAGCCCATTAGCGAGCTCCAAACGACTGGCCTAGCATTATGGACGGCCCATACGGTTAAGCAAGACCCCATCCTCTAAACCCTAATCGGCCGCCCACCAACCCCCAAAACCCTACACGTGGCGCACAGAAGAGGAACAGTCCCTGCATGCAAGAGGAAGAGTCCCTACACGCCAGGGGAAGAGTCCCGGCCAATGGAGGGAATGGGCACGCCTTTAGGAGCCCTCAGACATGTATAAATAGGAGTTAGATTGAAGGTAGAGGGGTTAACAACTTCTTGAATACTAAGAGCTTTTAGATATACTCACTGTAACCAGAAACATAGTGAAAGTATTGAGGAATCACTCCTCCGTGGACGTAGATCTCATTAACGATCGAACCACGTAAAAGCCTTGGTGTTCTTTACTGCTTTACATAAATCTCGTACATCTACATATTCTAAGATTTATCATTGGCGTAAATGCGTGGGAAACTCGAACAAGAAAGCTTCGTTTCCTCTACAACTCGATGGCAAGAACACGACAACCGCCGACGCTGGCAACAACCGACCGAGGACAACCGGTGGTCACTCGGCACACGGAAGGAGATCGCAGACGCTACTGGCGGCCACACACTGAGGGCAACATGGAAAACGTTTCCATACACCTCGATCGCCTCCCAACGTGAGGGAGATGCCGACCTCAGCGAGGACGAACAAGCAGTTCGTTCGTCCCACGAGGCCCTGGCCGAGTGTGACTAAATTCCTCAGCCAACCGTGGCCAATTTAAAAGCTTCTTCGACTGAGGACAAATGGGCGGGCCCTCGAGAGTCCCCGGTTGGGTACCACGGCACCCGAGGTCGCCCTCCGAGACAATCAACGCTCACCTCGGCAAGATGCCGAGGTCACCCCGACGACAAAAGCCTATCGCCGCGACAAACCACCGCGACCACTCACCCCCGCGCGATCCGCGGAGCCGCTCACCACCTCGGCACAACACTCACGCGGCGGTGCGGGAAATGAGGGAGGAGAGACGAAGCCGAACTCCTCAGAGGGACGATAGGCGACGCTACCGATCTCCCACTCCCCCCGAGAGAGATGGCAACGACCTCCCGGGGTTCGACCGGTACGGGAGAATCATCTCTCCTTTCTCCAGAGAGATTCTGGACACGTCGTTGCCCCAACGGTACAGGGCACCCAATATTGCTGCCTACGATGGCCTCGGGGACCCTCGACTTTTCGCCACACCACCAACATGGCGAATCAAGGAATGGAAGATTTTCACATGTGCAAAATCTTCCCGAGGTCTTGGTCTCCAACGCCGGTCTTGGTTCACCTCGCTCCGCCGGAAAGATATACTTGTTTCAAGACCTCGTGGACCGGTTCAAATGGCGCTTTTATTAGAAGATGCCACCTCAGTGACCTCCTCCGACCGCTCACAATCCGCCAGGCGGGCGAGACGATGTCGAACTTCGCCTCGAGGTTCATCAAAGAATCGCTCAAAATTGATGTGAACGATCTCTACATCATCAACGCGTTCAAGAACGGGATCCGCCCTTGTGTTGAACAAAGAAATCACCAGGAGAAACCCAAGACGGCGAGTAAACTTTGGAAACTGGTAGATAACTTCGTCAAAAGAGCGAGTTGGATCGGAAGAAGAGAGATCTGGGACGACGTAAGGCCGAGAAAAAGCGGATGACCAAGTCGAGATCGCCGATCGCCAAGTGCCTTCGGCAGAATCAAGAGGGGCATCGGAATCGGGCTCGGACCTCGGCCCAACCACAGCAGTGAGGCGCCTCCTGCTCAAATCAAGGCGGAGATATTCGAGCTCCCGCGAACTCTTCCAAGCCCTCCTATGAAAGGAGGATCCAAGAAGAGGTCCACGGAGTATTGCGACTATCACGGGTACGGTCACGACACTAAGGATTGCGGAACAACTGGCTCACAGTTGACGAGCTCGTCAAGGAGGAGCCCTCAAAAATACTCGGCCGAGCCGGGCCGGGAAGCGAAGGCGCGGGGAGAAATAGCGGTGGCAACAAGCTGCGGGCCGACCTTCGACGGCGACCCGGCCCAAGATGACGAGGGCGAAGGTCCCAACGCAATGGAGCAGGTCTATGCCATTACGGGCTCCTCGCAGGGACGACAGGTCGTCGTTGAAGAGCGGCTCGGAGGCCCGCCCAGGAGGAGCCAAGAACAAGCGACTCCGAGTGGTGAAGACATCGTGTTCTCCAAAGATGACCGGTGCCCTTAATCATGCCCCACCAAGACGCCATCACGATACAAGCCGTGGTGGGCAACAAGAACGCCCACCGGGTCTACATCGACATCGGTGCCTCCGTCAAGCATTATCTTCCAAAGTCTCGGATAAACTTGAGGTCGGAGGAATTGTGTACATCCCGCTCCTCCCGCCATTGAGCTTCACTCAGAGGCGGTTCAACCCGAGGATATCATTACCCTTCCGGTTACTGTAGGACGAGCTCCTGTCGGTCACCAAGGCCATTCAATTTTTCCTCGTCCGAGCTCCGCCCCCGCACAACATCATCCCGGGAGGCGGCTCTATGTCACAAGGCCGCCCGCCGGTATACTACCTCACCATCAAGATACCCCGCGGTGGAGTGCTTAACATCCAGGCGACCAAACGGCAGCTAAAGAGTGCTACGAGTCTCAACCCAAGATGTAGCCTCGCCCTGCATAGCAATTACTGAGAATCCTCGAGGCCGCCACCGGACGAATCGCCGAGACCTCCGGTTATCTGACGACGACCCATCCAAAGTTGTCAAGGTCGGTGCTCAGGCCCAACCGACATTCGGCGAGTGTCATGCAACTTCGAAAGAATACAGGACGTCTTCGCGTGTTCCCCACTCGACATGATCGGAGTGTCACCCGAGCTCATAACTCATCGCCTCAACATCGACCCGCTACAAAACCATCCGGCAAAAGAAGATGGTGTTTGCGTGAGCGCAACAATGTCATAAGAGACGAGGTGACTCAACTCAGGAAGGCCAAGATCTTGTTCAAGTCAATACCCGACACGGATGGCTAATCCGGTCTTGGTTCGAAGCCGGGAGGGATGGCGCATGTGTCGATTACACCGACTCAACAAACATCGCCTAAAAGATCGCTACCCCTCCCGACATCGACAAGAAGGTGGAAGCAGCGGTGGGCCATGAGACCTTCACTTTCTAGATCTATACAAAGGGTACCACCAAGTCCTAATGAGCCGGAGGACGCCCCAAAGACAAAGATTCATCACCGACTTCGTGTCTTTGCTACTGGGAAGATGTCATTCGGCTGAAAACGCTGGGCTACCTATCAAAGAATGGTGGACGCCATATTCAAGGATCACATCGGCGGATCGTCGAGGTCTCACGCCGACGACATCGTGGTCAAGAGTCAAAGACGGAGAGCTGCAGGACGACCTCGAACTATTCTCCAGCCTCCTCGTGTCGACCAACCTCAAACTCAATCCCTCAAGTGTACATTCATGGTGAAGACGGAAAATTCACGGATCTTGGGTTTCTCAAGAAGGTCTCAAGGCAAATCCCACTAAGGTAAAAGCGGTGCTTGACATGCAAGTGTCAAGACCATCCGGAGATCCACAAACTCACAGGTGTCTAGCCGCCTCAACAGATTTTTATCTCGGTCGCCGAAGTTAGCTTCCTTCTTCAAGATCTTGAGGAGAGCTCGGGACTTCGCTGGCGGGAGGAACACCGGTCGCCTTCACGCACCTGAAAGAGTATCTCGCCGACCGCCCACCTTGATCGCCCAGAAGAAGCGAGAGCTCTCTTGTACTGGCCGCCCGGACGAGACAATCAGCGGTGTTGGTCCGGATGAGGTCGACGACAACTCCCCATCTACTTCATCACCGAGCTCTCAAAGCACCGAGACAAGGTATACCACCTCAAAAGGTAGCATCGCCCTAGTAAACGCTAAGCGACGCCCGACCCTACTTCCAAGCCCATTCCGTCCTGTGCTTGACCGACTTACCCTTGAGACAAGTCTTGTCAAACCAGAGTCATCCGGACGATAGCCAGTGGGCACCGAGCTCGGCACGACATTTCGTACTCCCCGGGCCCGGCCAAAAAGGCAAGCCCTAGTCGACTTTACGGTGGAGGCAAATTCACCGAGCTCGGCTCAACCAAATGAGGTCGCCCCAACGCCCGTCCCCACAATACGGGAGAAATCGCCCTCGCACCCGATGGCTGGCGGATGTACGTGGACGGAGCTTCATGCAAGATGGGCAATGGAGCGTGCATCCTCCTCCTCGCCCGGACAAACGGTGAGGTGACCCACGCCTCCGGTTTACCTTCTCGACCACAAACAACGAGGTGGAGTACGAAGCCACGATCTCCGGACTCCGCCGCAAAGGAAATGAAGGTGGACAAGATCCAAATCTTGAGATTCCTGTGTCGTGGAGAACGGTGTTAGGAAAATACGAGGCCAAGGAGGACCGAATGAAGCAATACCGAGAAGGCGAGGATGTCGACCTCATTCAGTACTTCAAGATTCATCGTATCCCACGAGGAAAAGGCCGGTGATATCCTCGATGAAGTTAATGCGTCGTCAACAAGTCCACCTGGAGGAGGTTCATGCCGGGAGCATCGCCGAGGCCACGCCGGCATCATCACCGAGATAGAACCGAACTGGATGTCCCCGTAAAGGCCTACCTGGAAGATGGCGCACTGCCCCAAGATCGGCTCGAAGCCAAAAAGATGATGGCGAAGTCCCAAAGGTACCTCGTACATGAGGGCGCTCTCAGAAATCCTACCTTCAACCCTCTTGAGATGCCTCGGCCGGAAGAAGCCACCACGTGCTCAATGAGATTCACCGGGGGTCTTGTGGAAGTCACATCGGGTCGCGAGCTCTCTCAAAGAAGGCGCTGAGGTCGGGATATTACTGGCCCACCCTCATCCAAGATTCAGCCGAGCTCGTCAAAAATGTCCGGTGCCACCGTGACTCCACGAAAAGCTACCCGCATCGTCGAGCAGCCGCAGCCCGTGGCCTTTCATGCATGGGGATCGACATCGTTAACCCGCTCGACCGAGCACCGTGTCGACTTCGATACTTAGTCGTTGTTTGTAGATTACTTTACAAATGGGTCGAGGTCGAGCCACTTTCGAGCCTCACGGCCGGAGGATTCGGACATTCGTGTGGAAGAACATAGTCCGCCGCCGGCATACCGCACATCTCGATCTCGGACAACGCACCCGTTAGGTGGACGTAAATTTCAAGGAATGTGTGAAGAGCTCCGGATCGAGCAACGTTTCACCTCGGTCGCACACCCGCAATGGCGAATGGCCGCACCGAGGTGACGAACCGCACGATTGTACAAGGATTGAAGAAGAGGCTAGACCAAGCTAAGGGCGATTAGGTGAAAATCTCCCCAAGTCCTCGGGTCCCTCGTGAGCCACACCCGGACTTCGCACGGAGAAACCCCTTCGGTTTGGTCTACGGGACCGAGGCCGCCATACCGGCCGAGATCGGCGCGTCAAGCCTCGTGACTCTCCACTTCGACCAAGGGGAACGAGGAAGACTGCGTGTCAACCTTGATGCTCTCGAGGAGAGACGCGAGCTCGCCTTCATAAACGAAGCCAAGCACAAGGGCAGTGTCGCACTGCACTACAACAAAGGGTCAAAGCCTTCGTGACTCCAAGTAGGCGACCGCCCCACTGAAATAATGAAGCCAAGAGAGCGGCGTCTTAACAAGTGGATCCGACATGGGAAGGCCCATACGCGCTCACAAGGACCTCGGCAAATGGGCTTACAAGCTAGCTCACCTATCCGGTGCACTTATCCCTCGAACCTGGCATATCACTCATTTAAGGAGGTACTTTACATAGCTTCGATTTCAGATCGGCATCATGTTAGTCCCTTTATTGTTTTGCCAAAATACGATGTTGATTACATATTCAATAAAACATTTATTTTCCTAATGAATATTTCACTTCGTCTGATATCTATGTGAACATCTATTTGGATATACCACATTTAAGCCTTCACAAGGGGACGCCCTTACGAAGATGAAAAACCCACTAAGTAGGGTACTCACTAAGCGCGCGCCGCACTCGCAGATTACTCATTAAATTGAACATCTCAGTGCAAGGCATACAGACTACTCATTGAATTGAACGTCTACATGCACGCATACAGATTACCCATTAAGTTGGAATATCTACATGCAAGACATCCAGATCGGATCTCGTCAAATTATGACCCTTTATTTGGGAAAATATACACTTCTGTATACAGTCTAAATACATTTACGACCAAAACGAAGTCCTAAGCTATGTTTGTACCTCTCAAGGGGGAAAATGTACACTTCGAAACGAGTCTAAATACATTTACGACTACATACAAAGTCCTACGCTATATACAAAGTCCTACGCTATATACAAACTCATTCGGGCTTCCGAGCTCCGCCTCGTCGGGACTCACTGAAGCTGCACCAGTTCTGAACAAAATCTCCGGGTCGGCGATGAATACCCGGAATGAACTCGGTGCCCTCCACCCAATCAATGAGGTCGGCACCACCGGCACCGCTCCGGTGTAGTCTCGGTAAGACGCAGTGGTTCCACCCGAGAGGGCGTTTTACCCGAGGTCACACCTCGCCCTCGAGCTCGACGCCGGGCCAGACCACGCCCGCCCGACCTGCCGCCCTCCACGCCGACCGCCGCCCCCACGCCCCGCCCGACCGCCGAGGGCCGCCCCAAATGCTCCCCTCTCGGTGGACCCATTAGATGGAGCACTTGGCGTGATCAGTGAGCCGCCTCCTTCGTGTTCTTCAATTATTGGACCCGACGCGGCTGTAGACTCGCATGGTGGGGCATGCGTCGTTCTAACGACCAGACATCCGCATGTACTTCATGATGGAGTCGAGGTCTTTAAACTTCTTACTATTAGGCCCTCCTCATCCTCAACACCATGCCCCGCCAAAGAAGCTCGAACTCGATCGTCGGCTTCAGATATGGTAGTTCCACCATCCGTGGATTACCTTCGCATACTCTGCATGCTCTTTCGAGATCCGAGCTAGCTCCTCCGTTGTCACCGAGCCGCCTCGCATTGCATCACAGATAAATCAGCCCCGGACTTCGAGTTGTGTGATCTTTAGCTTTAACGCCTGCTCTCGCCAGAGGCGGGCCATCTCGCCGGCCTCTGATCTTCTTATTCAGGTCGGCGGCCGATGTCGGTGACATCCATTCTCGCCAAAACTTGAGTCACCGGACGATCGACTCCTCCAAAATAGCACATCTTCATTCTTCTCGGCCAAGGCACCTCGGGCCTCTTTTAACTTGGTCAGCAGATCATGGTCAAGCCCGAGGTACTGAGAATTAGAGTGCTAAAATAAAAAGACAACACACACTTCAGAAAGTTGTAAATATTATTATTTATGACTGAAAAAGTTTTACAAATCTCGGGATCCTATCGACCCGGCAATTGCCTATTACAACAGTTCATCGACCTCAGCTCCTGCCGGACTCACCGCCTCCGCTGGTCCCGCTCCTCCTGCTGCACTGTGGCCGACCTTCCCTGTAGGAAGCTCCGAGCTCGGCCTCCTCCACCTCCACGGCTCGCACGCACTCGGCAAGAAGCTCCCAAGCTCGGGATCTTCATCCACCTGCCTTTGGGACACGACCTCGGTACCGTCGTGAGCAAGTCGAGGAGGCCAAATCCTCCACCACGGGAAGGGGCCGCCACCAATACGCTGGGCGTCTCTTGTTCACCGCCTGGGTCGACCTCGGCCCATCCATGCTTGACCTTATCAAAGTCCGGCATTGTGGCAGCCAACCCCTCCAGGTGGGTAGATATCACCTGCGGCCTCATCACGGCGGCCAGATCGGAGATAAAGGCGGAGAAGGTCTCGGACTCGACGAGCTTGCTGGTGAAGGCCTTCAACATTGGTCCTTGCCCTTGAGAAGGCACTCGTCCGATCAGCAAGCTTCTTCTCCGCCTCGGCCGCCTCCTCTCGAGCGCCCTCCACCTCAGCACGGGCCGCCTGCAGAGCCCGATCCTTCTTCCTCGTGGCGGCCTCAGCAGCGCCCCTTGCAACCTCGACCTCCTTCCTCGCAGCAGCCAGCGAGAACTCGGCGTGCCGCCTTCCTCTTGAGCCTCGTGCCGGGAGGCAACGACATCGGCCATGCGGCGCAGCTCACTTGCTACTGGGGCAAGTCCCGAAAATCAAACCACAAGAGCGCATAGCAAAGAAAACACCGCACTAGGGAAGAGTAGAGGATCTCGGAGATCGGTACTGCGCGTATCATGGGACGAGCTCCATCTCCATGCCCGAGCTCGAGATCGGCCGAGGACCCGTCGGCAGATCGCTCGTGTTTTCCACAACCACGGGCTGCGGGATGGGTCCCCGCCGCTTCTTCTTAGTCGGCCCCGCCGCCCGGTGGTGCGAGGCGAGAGAAGCCCCTCGCCTTCCTTGGCATGGTTAAGCTTCACTACACAACAAAAGAAGATCGCATTAGTACAGCCGAGATCGGACACAAAAAGGGAGAAAATATACGGGATGCCTCACCCCGATCGGACCCGCCCCGACGCCTCGGACCTATAAACGCCATCCGGCATTATTCAGTCGTCCTCGGTGAAGTCAATAGATAATACCTCACCGAGATCGCTGAGTCGTTCCTCCACGAAGCCTGTGGGCTTCACCTTCACGCCCATTACCTTATCGAGGCCCCACTCATACCTCGGATACTCATCACCCAAGAAGAAAAACTTGTTCGCCAATGAGAAACCTTAGAGGGCCGCCACCTTAAATTTCGCCGAGGAGACAGATAATACACTCCTCCTATGGTCTCGACGCTAAAAACGCATCAACACCTCGAAGAGAGCTCCCCAACGCCCATAACAGGAGAGCCCTAGCCCACCACCGACCTAATGGAATTCGAGGTCAGCTGACATATAGGGATCTGAAAATATTCTTGGATACTAAGGAAAATCGGGGCTAAAGGAAACCTAAGGCCAGCTCTCAGGGCGTCTACATATACAGTAATGAAGCCCTCCGGTGGGGCCATAGCCCTATCATTAGATCGCGGCAGGCACCACCACGCCTCCTTCGGGATCCGGTATTCCTTGGCTATTTCAAAAAGGTCCTCTGTCGTCAAACTCGACCTCGCTGAACCCACCCTCAATCCATCCCACATCGATGATACGGCGGAACCCTAGCACTAATTCTGTGGAACTACCCAAAAGGTTATAGACATGTAATCCTTAAGACCGTGGCACTAATGGGGAAGAAGACGGACGGCCGGAGCCCGAGGCGTATGTAACTTTCGAGCAGGCGAAGAATACATACTTACTTTTTTCGGCGAGATATCGGGCTTCCTCAACAAGTTTGAAAGAAAGCGGGAAATTTCGCAAATGTGTTCTCAAAACAAAGCGTCGAAAGGAAAGTGAGCAGCTGCCTCATTTGGGCTATTTATAGGACAAATGGCGCCAAAAACCGTCGCTTCAACTTTCACACGTGCTCACCGCTATTGGATGTGAGTCGACGCTACCACGCGGTTCGAGTGCCCAACTACCACCGGCGCGATGACGACGCTAGGTAAGATAGACCGGCGCCCGACTCGCAATCATCACACGGACCTCGGCCTCCGAGGCGGCGACTGTGTCCTCGGCCTTCCCCAAATGGCGGGGCATCCAGATCGGACCTCGGCCCCACCAACGGACTTCGCCCCTACGAGAATATCTCCATCCAGATCGGACCTCGGTGCCCCGGCCCCAGTGATCGGTGCCGCCAGCCACACCTCGGCATCCCTAGAAGCGGCGGTCACCGGGACTAACCTCGACACCATCCAAAGATGACTTCTCCATCCAGATCCGCCTCGTGTCGGACATCGGCATCCTCCACAAGAGCGGTGCCGCCCAGATCGGACCTCGGCGAAACCACGCAGTGGGTCGTTATCCGTGTCGGACTTGACTTCCTTTGTACCACATCTTTATCCAACGACGCACAACTCACTTCGGTCTTGACAAGCGGTGCATGCCCGTAACGATGCACCACCCAACCCGCCTCGAACCAGATCGCTAAATAAACCCTCACGTCAAAAAGACAACACATTCGACAACTTCACCGAAAGAACACCTCACTTTCGGCAAAGCGCATTCTTCGCTTCACCTCGCACGCTTGTTCCTCGATCGCTCGGGGTTATGATGGGATATGGCCCAACCGCCTGTGCCCATTAGCAGCCCAAACCACTGTGGCCTAGCATTATGGACGCCCATGCGGTTAAGCCAAGACCCCATCCTCTAAACCCTAATCGGCCGCCCACCAACCCCAAAACCCCACACGTGGCGCATGAGAGAGGGCAGTCCTGCATGCAAGAGGAAGAGTCCCTACACGCCAGGAAGAGTCCCACCAATGGAGGAATGAGCACGCCTTTAGGAGCCTCGGACATGTATAAATAGGAGTTAGATTGAAGGTAGAGGGTTAGCAACTTTGAATACTAAGAGCTTTTAGATATACTCACCGAACTTGAAATATAGTGAAAGTATTGAGGAATCACTCCTCCGTGGACGTAGATCTCATTAACGATCGAACCACGAAAAGCGCTGGTATTTTTATCGCTTACATAAATCTCAGACATCTACATATTCTAAGATTTATCAGAAAGCAAAAAAATAGGCATATCTATATACATGCATGTAACTCCTAATTGGTAAATGAAGATTCACGTGATAAAGTAGAAAGGTTTTTGACGCCTCCTTTGTCACATAGGTTATAAGTATATGATTATCATGTGCCTAAGCAAAGAGATAATAGTCCTATGTTTAAAAACAAAATGACAAGTTAAATTTCACAACTTTGTTCTCCACATTCCTGACAAGATTGTCTGCCTCGAAAAACACATTCCATCGAATAAATTTGACTGAAATCAGAGATAGAGCTTATATTTCGATCTGTAATTATATTTGCGTTAATGCATTTCAAATTAATGATTATCACCTTCTTCCATACTACTTGACAAAATATGACAACTAGTGACTGTGGCTTTCGTTAAATTCAAATTAACACCAAATAATTACGAATGGCTAACAGCAGATTTTGTGATAGAAGTAAAATATTTAAAATGACGTACTCTAGTTCACGATTAGTGTCTCGATCAAAAATTCACCATCATTACGAAAATTCTAAATTAATAAGACTCGAGTTGAGACGAATCAGAATCTAGGCATCCTTGTTGATAATTTGATTCGATTCCACGTGGAGAGAGAGAGAGGAATCAGAATCTAGGCATCCTTGTTGATATGAATGAATTAGCATTCCAAGATCCATGTAAACACCAATCACAAAATTTCTGTTATAAACTGTATAAGTTGCAGAAAGGATTCCTCTCTGGTATGAGATGGGTTTTTATTTTATGCAGTCTATGAATTATGATTAATTAATTTAATCAATTTTTTAACTTACAAGGTAGATTCTAACTAATTTCCATCGACACAGACATATTTCATTATAATATTGATCAGGAAACATAATAATATTAAGGTTCAGGTTTTAAACTGTATTTGAGATATTAAATTTGAATTCAAATAAAAAGCTATCATCTGACATACTATAACTTATAAGATGGCATGATATACATTTTATACTAATAAAATATTACAAATATAATATCAAATATGAGTTTGGATCTTAAAATTAGGAATGTTTCGCGACCAGAAGATTTTTTGTGACAATGCAACATTTACATATTATTGTCCATTTTTAATGACTCTCATGTTACATTTGTGTATCTTACTTAATAATGATTTTATAATATAAAATAGGTTTATAGCTACGCAGGAATTTGGTAACATTATTTATTGGTTAATGAAGTCCTCGACAATGCACATACAAATGGTTAAAACAACAAAATACAGTTCTACAGTTGGCTTCACTTGCACGATGTTAGAACAAAAAAATAAAACCGGAGCTTTTTAATAGGCAATTTTCTCTCTCTCCAAAAAAGGCGATTTTCTCATTATAAATGTATGCCTAAATCAAGGATAACGTACAATATAGAATTTTTCTATATGAAAAATAAAAACAAAAAAACAAACAAAATAAAGTGAAAAAAAATTAATAGACACGTTTCTAATATTTAGGAGACACTTATCAGATACATAATTGTTTATTAAAATCATGAGAACCCCTGTTAGAGTAGAAACTTTGAACCAATATAATACCCTTGATTTAGTAGAAACGGACGGCTCGGATTTGAAAGTTATGCATCATATGGATGCTATAAAAAAATCAATTAATACTTTTTAAAATAATTATGGGAAAAAGAGTAACTGTTGGGAAAATTTCATCTTAACTTAGTGTTTTGATTAGATTTCGAAATCTCCCCGATATTTGCCCTGTGGATATAACATAGTGCTGCTCACGTGTTAGGGAGTCAACTTTTATGTCTCTGTGTTTCAATGAAGAACAACTAGCATGAGCATGCCATTTTGAAGGAGTTTTAGAAGCAATATCGAATCAATCGCATCGATAGAAGTATCGCATACTAGCGCTATTGAAGTTTAAAGTTTGAAGACCAAGTCGAAGACCGAAATTGAAGATCCATCGCTACTTAAGACAAAAAAGTCAGGAAAATGACTAAGTGTCATGCCAGCAGAAGAGAAGTTGAAGCTGCTGGTAATCTGCATCAAAGCTAAAGTGTCTACTTAAGACTCGGTGTCACCATACTAAAAAGAAACGAATTTCAGGCTACTGATAAAATACGAATCTGACTTTACTGAAGACCTGATGTCAATGTATTGAAGAAATATAGAGTCAACCCTACTAACGAAACACAAGATTATTTAAAACTTGACTGTTTTACTTTCAACGTATCAGAGCGAATCTGCAGAAGAATCAGACAAGTTAGAGTTACTTTTTAGAAGTGCAAAGCTCTTTTGTATGATGTTGCATATACGGAGAGCGACGTACGAGAATTCAACGAGAAGAATTCAAACAACAAATGGAATGGATGTGATTTGTGTTCCCTCCAATGACACTATTCATTATTTCTCCTATAAATATCCGGGAGAATGAATCTTTTAAGGTTACCAAAAATGTTGAGCACTCAAGTATTCAAAGCATTCAAAGTTTATATCCGCATAACATACAAAAATCTATTTTCGAATAAGAGAGTTCAAAGTGTTATCAGTAAATTCTAAGAGTTCGAATATAATTATTTGCTCAGGATTTCAACATACATTCTCTTATTATCTAGGCAGTAATCTTGTAATATCTTAAACCTATAAAATCTTGAGTTATCGCCTGTGACAGCTCAAATCCTAAGTTGGAAATACTCATATACCAAACTCTCATAAAGGTGAAATTAGAAGTTAGACAAGTAAACAACAAAGTGTTTGTTTATGAAAGCTTAGTTTTTCTTGCACTTATTGTAAGCAAGAAAGTTAGGTCGACTGCACCTATAAGCAGTTAGAAGTTTCATAGCACCAGTAAACATAGGAAGATACGACAAGTTAGTCGTGGTATAAATAAGGTGAATTTATGTATTTAGGTTTTCTCTTGCGACCGTAAGTAAGATCAAATCCCAAGTAGTGGATTAACTATATTATTAGTTCGTTGATATATGAGTTGATCTCTCTGAACCACACTAAAAACTAAGTGTGTTATTTACTTTCAGTATTTAGTTTTCATGTTATTGAACTGAACATCACTCAACACAACATATAGTTAAAACCATCAATCAGTAAGCACTTTGCTACTGACGAGAAAACTAATATTGACTAAGTAAATATTCGACTAAGTATTTTATCATTATCAGTTATCAGTAAAGGCAAATCGTAACAACCACCACTTCCGCACTCACATTAGTTATCAGTCCAACTGACCAGCTACTAAAGTAGTCAATAAGATTGCTAACTAATATACCCAGTACAAGATTCCCTGAACTTGAATTGATCAATAGTACTGTTACCAGTACTGAACTGTCATCAATAAGCTAACATCTATTGACCAGTAGAAGATTCAATCTTGTTTCAGTAATTCAGTAAGATTAAATTAGATGATGATTTCATTCAAAATGGATGAATTGAACATTAACTTCCATATCACAATATAATATACTCATTCCCTCCCATTATAATTGGTTCGTTTTTATTTTTGGACTGTCCAATTATTTTTGGCTCGTTCCAAAAAAGAAAATAATTTTACATTAAAAAATACATCGAATTTCGTATCACACACTACTTTACACATAAAACACAACTCTTCTTAATCTACATATAAAAGAAATGAGTCAACAATACCGGGATGTGGGGAGTACAAGATAGAGACTAAATTAGATAATAATTTCAATCAAAGTTCATAATTAAATACCAAGTACTTTAAAATAGAAATGATCGAATTATATATTTTTTTATATTAAGAATATTATCTCTGAATTCTTTGATCATTTTCTTTTAACTTTAGTTAATTTATAAGAAGTTGATATATTAATTAATAAAAAGTGAAGTCAAATTAAATATTCCCTTCGTCCATCAAAAGTTTGCATTGTTTTTGATGGTATGAATTTTAGTAAATTATAGTGAGTGGATAAAGAGTCTCACATTAATAAAAAGATATCCAAAAGAGAAAAATGTAAAATTTTTATGAATGGATAAAAAATAATAAATACGTACAAGCTTTTAGTGGGTGATTGGAGTATGGATTATTAGTGATAAATAAAGAGTTATATATCGTCATTATTCATGAATTGCACAAACAAAATTAAGTGATTAAAGTAGAAGAAAAGTATACTGTCAATAGCACGAATTAGGAAAGATTACTTATAAAGAACTAATAACTATTGCAAATACAGTTTGCTCAAAAAAATAAATACAAATAAAGACAACAAATTCCATAAATTGGAATTGTATGAATGTTAAACACCTAAAATGAAATAAAATAACTACAAATGATGGCCGTTAATCTTGTAAAATAAGCGGTGGTGATTAATTCTTACAATTAAAGAAATTTTTATTTGAACTTTTCTTTTATTCTCATTTTCAAAGATTGCCTTAGACAATCTTATACAGTAACTTGTGATTACTGCATAGATAATTAGATACCGGGCATTTAAATTGGCAATACTGCTATATCTTCTTAGCGATTTTTATCGTTATGGTAGAATAGCTATATTTAAATTGTAAGTCTGGTCGTATATAGTAACAATTGAAGGTTGAGAAAATAATTGCAATACATATCACTATCAGTAAGCTACATAGAATATTATTCCCTTCGTCTCACTCAAGACGTTCCATTTCTTTTCGTCACGTTTATTTAAAAAAATGATATAAAGTGATTAAAGTGATAAAAAGTATGTAGGTCACATAACTTTTGAAGAGATAATTATTTTCTAAAAAAGAAACATGACATCTTGGATGAATAACCCAAAAAAGAATACAGATTATCTTGAATGAATAGTAATCTATTTTAAACGCAATTAACTGGTGGTATAAATCAAATTAATTAACCATCTCATTTTGTTTACCATGACAATAGGCTAGATTTAATCATTATGAAAGAAACAAAAGGGTAGATTCATCATTATGACTGAAAAGACTATATATGAAACATGCAATAAATTCTGTTATTGTACAAAATCACAAATATTGTGCATGCATTTACATTGACACAACAATTTAAAGCCTCAGAGGAGATTGTCAGATTTCAACTCACATTTATTAATGATTGTTGTACAAAATATGAGAAAATTTTGGGTTTTGTGAACAGCAGTTTTCAGTTGAATCATTGTTTTCCTCAATTTCTGCCTTCCTTTAAAGACTTCACTCAACCCCACTACAACTATCAAATGAGCTCCAACCCAAAATTAGGATTGAACTAAAAATTCGAAAAAAAAAAATTAAAAAAAAAATCAAACTTAAAAAACCTCGCTCAATAAATCCGATGGAGTGCTCGGACTTCGGGTCTAAAGAAACTCGAAAACTCCGGCCTAGATACTTGGACAGCTCTATACATACCACACACACTGTATTAAAACTTTTGATTTTATTAATAATTTAGTAATTCAAAGTTTGGGTTATAATTACATTTTATGTGGATATTTGGTCTAGTTTGATTGTTTGGTTATTTGATGAATTATTTGAAATTCTTTATAATATATTAATTTGGTATTTATGATACAATTTGTATCTTGTATATATATAAAAAATTGGATTCCAATGAATGGTAATATGTATTTTTTGTTTATATAAAGTATTATAGCTTGATTCGTCATCTGAAAATCATCAAAACTTATGGCTACCTAAATTTCAGACAATTTCACTGTCTTGACTCTTGAGATATAATTATCTTATATATTTTCTACATAATTTGCAAGTAACATAAAATTTCCAGCTTGAATTCGGATTCAAGTAGCATCATGCTGCTGTAAACATTTTAGAAAATTGATTTAGATACAACAAAAAAAGTCTATATATATATATATATATAGGCCAATAAATGGAAGGCAGTATATGGAAATGGAGGCACTGGGATTGGGCATTGTATCACGACTGTGACAGTAGTTAATGTGTGTAAATTAAATTTGGTGACAGAGGCAGAGGCAGAGAGGGTCAGATTACATGAAAAAGGAAGATTGAAGAAGATGAATACTGACATTTTCAAGTGTTGCTATGAATGAATTTGTCTTTATGATATTTTTGGGGAAAATGAGGTGAAATTTTGTGTTGTATAAATGCACACTGCTAATCATTCTTATGAGACATTTTGCCTGCTGCTCCCAACAAAATTGCACAACTTTGCCTGATACATAGAAATATGAAAATGTAATGGAAATCTGATAGTTGTTGGTGAAAATTGGAAAATTTCAGGAAATTCGTATTGGGTCGTTGGAATTTTGAAAATATTATGAAACTTCTCCGGTGGAGGGAGGTGGGAGGTCGGGGAGGGGTCCATGGCCCCTAATTTTTAAAACATTAGGTATACATTATACTCCTCCGTCCACTAAATTCGTCGTTTAATTCCATTTTATCTCATTCACAAAAATGTTCACTTTCTTTTTTGAACATCAATTTTACATTTTACCCTAAACTTATCTACTTATTTACAAAAACTACATATACCACTTTTTTTACACTCACAATCTATTAATATATTCATTTATTATTCTCATGGCACACCTTTTTATACTCACTTACTTTACACTCATTACAATTTATTAAAATCCGTGCCACCAAAATCAATAAACGATTTTGATAGACGGATGGAGTATTTCTTTCAAAAATAAAAATATATTATTACTATGTTGGAGGAGAGTGTATGGATCACATAACAAAACAACGAGTTTTAATGTAGAATTCTTAATTTAAAGTGCACATTTTTATTTTATTTTTTTATCATATTTGTTAGATTTTTTTTTTAAAATTTAACTTCCAAATATATTATTTTTTACTATTTTTAGTTTATATATATTTTTGTCTCGGTGGAATTTAGATTTAGAATTACGATTTAACAAACTATAATCTTTTATTAATTTGTAATTTATAACATCAAATATTAAGATATATTAATTGTGTTCTAAATAATTAATTATTAGTCATACTGATAATTGATTGTAAAATATTTATACATTTAACATATTTTTCTAGTCTAAGTTATATGTATCTTTTCATTATTTAATCTTGATTTATGTTTGCTTTTGTAACAATAAGCCTTATGCTATTGAAGTTTTAACTTCATTTCTTGATATTATTTACTTTTGTGTAATAATTTAAAATATTATGATTTTATTGAAAATATTTTCAACAACTTTATTTAAAGTTCTTCCTACTATTTTTAACATTATTAAGTGGACCCCAAATAATTTTTTTCTTACTCCGTCACTGTTTCAGTCGATATTTCTTTCTAGTTCCATCATTGTGTAAGGACAGAGCTATTATGTTGAAAATGGATTGTGTGTGTGTGTTGGCCTAGTGGTAGAGTGGTTAATCCGGCGCCAAAGTGCCCTGGTCGAGTCCACCGTGACGTAGTCTTTAAAATTTTTGTATTAAATTACCAAAAAAAAAGAAAATGGACGGACAAAATTATATTTTTTATATATAAAAAATCGAAAAAAATACAAATACACCTAAATATATTAATAATTTTAAAAAATGCACGGACGAGCCCCGGGACTTGATTCAGCCCCCGGTTGTGTATTCATAGGGAAGGTTTTGTTGAGGGTTGGAAAATTTGCTTCTCTCATGTAAATGTATTAACTCTTCTTCTTCTTCTTCTTCTTCTTCTTCTTCTTCTTCTTCTTCTTCTTCTTCTTCTTCTTCTTTCACATCTGCCTTCAGGTTTCACGCACGTGACTTCTATAATTCTCTCTCTCAACTTTTAATTCGTAACAAGATGAAAATGCAGTAACTCCGCATGAATTGCAATAATGTAATGTAGTGAAGTCGATGACTGTCGTCTGTCGCATGTTTATTTTTCTTGCATGCCATGTATTCATTTTGTTGGTTGTGAGTCTAAAGTGGCTGCAAGTTTACCACCTGAGATTTGGCCGCTCTATTCAACTCAACGAGACACTTTTGATAACGAGACTTTGGACATTTCAAGAACGGGAAGCCAATATTACCTATTTGTTTGATAAGACCATGAATTAGTAAATTCATATACGAGAAAGAATTTGATATATTAACATTAGAGGAGTAACAGGTTCATTGCGATGAGTTTCTACAAACCAAGTTGATTTTCGGATTTAAAGTCATCAATTTGATTTGTTTCCTTAATAAACTTAAAGCCTATGCTTATTATTAAAAAAAATGTATATATATATATATATAGAGAGAGAGAGAGTAATGTTCAAATAAGAACCAATTTTAACGTGTAACCAAGAACACGTAAATTTTTACGAACAAAATGAATTTCTATGAAAGTTATCGAATCATTTGGAAAGTTATTGAATCCAAAAATTGAATTTTCACCCAGGTTCAATCCCATGATAATGAAAATTCCATTTTTTTTGGATTCAAGAACTTTCCCCGTAATCAAGGTTCACACCGAATTTATCATTTTGGTTCTAACAATAAAAATGGTTTTACGTTCTCCCTATATATATATATATATATATATATATATATCCCAAAGGACCACAACGGTCATACACAAATATAATCTCAAGGCACCTGTGTATTAAAAATAACAGTTCTTTAATATTACTGTTGATGTAAAATTAAATGTCTATGTATATCATTGGTAAAGTGGCAAATTCGCGACTAGAATGGTCATGAGTTACGAATTCTATTAGTATTTCTACATCAGGAAATTATGTGTTTTACGAGCTATCAATATTTTTTAATCGTAAATGGGACCGATAGATCATAATCATAATGAATATTGTTATATATGGAATGTCAATTTAGCTTGAAACTGATGTATCGACCGGTCCAAATAGACTAAGGACCCAAAAACTTTAGCCGGTTTGGTTGAACCGAAAGTAGCCCGAGATTGATAAGACTAGCTCGAAAACCGAGTGAGTTGGTTGATTAACCGAAATTTTTCTTTTTACTTAGTTTTTTAATTTGACAATAATTAGGCTTTGGTGCTTAAAATGTATTTTAATTTTCTCCAACTCCTAATAAAAACTTTTTAACATGAAAATTGAAGAGAAATGATCATTTATTTCAAATGTGTGTCAAATTATTTCCTCTCATGAAGAAACTTATTGATTATTGTGTAAGTTGATGCTAAAATAATACTTTCTTTGTATATAATGCGAAGTTAGATGTTTTGATTGAGAAAGCATGATTTGATTATTGTTACAATAAGATAGTTATTAAGAAAATTCATACACACTAATTGAAAAAAAAATGTGAAACACTGTAACCTGACAAACTAGTCCTAAACCGAATAAATTTTAGGATTAGGCTCGAAATATTTTTATACGAATAAAAAATAACTCAATATAAAATAAATTGGCCCAATTAATATTCTTAATTATATTAGTGAAATGAATAACGACTCAATTAAATAGCTGTAAGTAAGACAAAATCAAAACATGATATTCACAAACACTACATCACGTAAGGAAGGAACATCTACTTATATATGCTCATAATATAAAAAAAATTAAAGCAGATAATATTACCTATAAAATAAAATTTACAAAAAAAAATCACTAACGTTAGAAACATGTTAAGATTTTTTAAAGAGTGATGTGTTTGCCAACGATCTCGTTCCTCATATTTTTTGACACCTAGATAAAATAAAATATAAAGATTTTTTGTGTTAAAATTTAAACTCCTTTCGAAGTTTTAAGCTTTAAAAGAGTAAGAGTCCATTGACTTTTGAAGGAGCCAAAAAAGCTGTTAATAATTTTTAAAAAATCAAATCAAATTTGTATGGTGTGTTCCAATTGAGTCAAAAAACATGAATAATATATAAAATGAGCTATCAAAATGACCTAGACGATCACACTTCTCTCCTATATAAATAGTATATTTATCAATTAAATATACAATCATTAATATTGCTTGAACTATTTTCATGTCAGAGTTACCATCAATTCATGATTAATGCGGGAAAACTTTTAATTTGGAGAATTAGATTTCATGCAAAAAGAAATAGGAGTTGTGGGGAATATTTTATTTCCATTCATGGACTCGACAAAGGAAAGTGCTAACTTGGGAAGAAAAAGGATTTCATGCAAGGAACTAATTCACTTGGGAAGAAATTCATTAGTAATTTCACTAATTTGCATGCTGTGGGCTAATTAGTCCACATTAATAACAACGCATATAATGTGGATCCTGAAAAGAAATAAAGGAACAAGATGACAATCCAAAAAAGGAAAAGAGCAAGTGCAACAATTTTTGAGAATATTCAAAATTTTAAAGCCTGATAATAATAATAATAATAATAATAATAATAATAATTATTATTATTATTATTATTATTATTATTAATCTTGCTATTCATCCAATTCTTTAGAAATTGTATAGTTAACGATGAGACGCTATTATTTTCTAGGTACATTAGCTCCGCCAAATGAAAGCATAAAAATCGCTTAAAAATTAGTAAAAAAATAGCCAAAATTGCAAAGAATTACTAAACTTATGGTTAAATTGATAGCTTTCAAAATTGTTTGTTTCACAATTCCATTTTTTTAATGAGTTAGGGGGAGTGATGAGGACGAATCTCAAAACTCTCACTTTTACACAGGATGTCAATTAATTAATTTTTCGAATGGACTTTGTTTCATAAATTTATATTATTACCCGAATGAATATCTTTTATTTCTCGCAAGTAAAACTAATTTACTTTTCTCTGTCACACGATCCACGTATATTATATACATTATTCCAATTAGAAACGTTCTATGATTCTCAACCAAACCATGCTTCTAAAAACTACTCCATCCGTCTGATTTAAAATGTCTCATTTCTTTTAAACATAGATATTTAAGAAAAAATATAAAATAATTAAATATTAAAAATGGGTAAGATCCACACTTTTTAAAAGGATAATTATTTTTTAAATAGAATTGGATATTTATAATGGGACAATATTTTTAGGATTTAAATTAATTTCCTCCTTGTAACCAATATTTAATAAAATTAAGAAAGTCAAATAAGGGGCGCGTGAATTTAGCAAAACCCTACTACCACTTCTCCACTATGGCTCCTTTAAAAGAGCAGAAAGCGGGAGTTTAGTTGCCACATAATAAAAGATAAAGTTGTTTAGAGAGAGAGAGAGAGTGCTCCCAAATATGAAGCTAACTTAGGTGACTAAAGTGTGGCTCTGCGTGTGTGCTTAACAGAGAGAGACTGAGAGAGTTTTACAGTCACCGGAGTTTGACGTCAGCAGCAGGGATGGTGAACGAGCAGAGCTTCGAGAAGCATATGGAGAAACAAATGGGTTGCATGACCGGCTTCCTTCATATCTTTGATCGCCACCAGATTCTCTCCGGCAAACGCCACTACTCCGCCAAGCGCCTCCCTCCTTCGCCGGTATCATCACATTACCTCACCCTCACATTTTCCTCTTTCCATTTTCACTCGCTAATTCTATTCATTATCTTTATCCTCACCACTGTTTTAATTAGGTGTTTGATACAACGTCGGAGTCGGAGAAGTCAGACCCCGCCTCGCCGGAGATCTCGAGGGAACTTACAAAATCGAAGCAGCCGTCGCCGGAGACCTCACAGAGTCCGGATAGGTCAAATCGGTCACCGTCGACGGAGCTCCGATCACCGCTCCCGATGTTCGAGATGAATGAAGGCACCAAGTGTTCGTGGAAATTCGGCAAAGAAGCCCCGCGGCTGTCGCTGGATAGCAGAGCCACCACAGACGCCAAGGGCAGCCTCCACCCCATGGAAATCTGCACGGCGGCGTCCATTCTCGCCGCCGCCAATCGGTGCGACGGTAATGAGAGCGACGAGAGCCAGCAGCACCGCTCTCCCAGCGTCATCGCCAGGCTCATGGGGCTGGAGCCATTGCCGGATCCTTCATCTTACTCCGAGCCAGAGCTCCGGAGATCCGCTTCCGAGTCGAGAGTCTCGAGAGATCTCTTCCAATCTCGATTCATCTCAGAGAAAAGCAATTTCTCCCCCAATAAGCCGACTAAAGCCGACGACAACTTACCGCGATTCTCAGATCCGATAAACTATCTGCTGAAGAATGCTGGTAAAGTTGATACGCCGAAAGCATTCAACAGAGGCGGCGAATTTCATTCTCCGTCGTCGTGGAACGCTCCGCGTCACCGCAAAAGCTTCTTCGACTCCGGCGACTTCTTCCCCGAGCCCAAACAGGCGTCTTCTATCTGCGGCGAGACCGAGAACAGATTGAAACTGCGAGGAATTGAGGAACCATCGAAGGATTTGGATACATTGAAGCAAATCCTCGAAGCTCTGCAGCTGAAAGGACTTCTACATTCCAGAAAACACTCGGAGCAACACCAAATCCACCACCGCACCTTCATCTACGACGATTCCCCGATCGTCGTAATGAAACCATCGAGATTGCCAAATTCAACGCCATTCAGTCGGAGAATGGCTAATTCCCCGCCGTTCGGTGGAAATCACAGCCTCGGGTGCGGCCGGAGGAATTACGGCCTCGCCGGAGAAAATTCGCCGTCGATGAGCCCCCGCCGCGACAGGAATGTTCGGAGTGCGGCTCAGACCGGTCGAAGTCCGAGCCCGACGACCACTAACCGGAGCGAAGGCAACACAGTTGGAAGGCGGTCCAACTCACTGTCAAAACCTAAACCATTAAGCGTCGAAACGCAGAGGAGAACGAACAGTTCAACGGAGAACCGGCGGCTCTCTCCGGTTCAATCTCCGAGAAGAACCGGACGGGATGCGGCGGCCAACACCCGATCGCCGAGAAACAGTAAATCAATGGCCGAAATCAATCGGAAAGAGAAGAAGACGGTTGCCGCAGAGTATGAAACATCGTCAATTTCCGCTAGCAGCATCACTACATCAACCGATATAGAGGTACTTGTAATTGACGTGGCTTAATTAAGGTTAATTAGAGTTTAATCGAAGATTAAGACGTTGAAAATGCAGAGTTGTAAAAGCGAGGTGGAATACAAAGAGGGGCGCGGCTTACTGGAGAGATGTGATAAGCTGCTGCACAGCATAGCCGAGATGAGTGCAACCGATATGCAGTCGAGCCCCGTGTCAGTTCTTGATTCGGCGTTGTACGAGGACGAGTCCTCCACTCCTTCACCCATCACGACAAGACGTAATATTGATTTCAAAGGTACAACTACTTAATGCTCACATATTATATGCTTTATTTCTTGATAGGATTTTGAGTGTGGAATAGGGGATTCCGTCACTCAAACCACGTCGTGTAACACTCGGACATTGATGGTTGTGTTGTTGGATTTATAATCAATTAAAAAAGACTCACACCTGCTGTTGTTGGAGTAAACTCGTGAACTTTATCTTGCATATTTTGTCTAAACAAGATAGTGATGCTGCTTTATTTCGTGAGACTATGGTTAATACCAATCTAGGATCATGTCATAAAAATTTCTCAAATTTAAGATAGAAAAATGTTGGGATCTATTTTGTGGTTGGATAGTGTAGTGCAATTGCTGAGTTTGTCTACTCATTAAGGAACCATACTATATGAAAAGACTTGTTTTTTCTTTCGGTTAGGAAAATGTTACTATTACACATTTGTTCTACGTAGATTGTACAACATATGTTCTACATAAATCGC
This sequence comes from Salvia rosmarinus, assembly GCA_036937905.1. Taxonomy (NCBI): domain Eukaryota; kingdom Viridiplantae; phylum Streptophyta; class Magnoliopsida; order Lamiales; family Lamiaceae; genus Salvia; species Salvia rosmarinus. The sequence continues at coordinate 82,261,874 of CM072813.1, read as the reverse complement.
ACGAAATGAACATGATTTTTGATTGATGCAAACAGATGAGTGTGGTGAATTGGATGAGGAGAGGTGGAGCACTGAGATCGTCTCATCACAAGACTGTGATTTCGTGTATGTCTCAAATATCATAAGAGCGTCCCATTATCTCCCGCAAGGGTCGGACGTCTTCCTATTGCTAGAGAAGCAACAATATCTCAAGGGAAAGGATACATGCAAAGTTTCGAGGTTGAAAAGGAAGCTAATTTTTGACACGGTACACGAGATCCTCAACAGGAATAGGCAGTTGCCGCCATGGAAGGTGGCCTCGTGGGGTCACCACGGGCCATCTTTGGACAAGGTGTGGTCGGAATTCCAAAGGGCAAGGGAGAGGGCGAGGGACGCGACTCAAGATCTGTTCGACACCATTTGTGGTGTTCTCAAGAAAGACCTGGCTGGAGACGGGATCTCCGGCTGGGAGGATTTCCCGTTTGAGATGTCCGAGGCCATCTTGGACATCGAACGGCTCATATTCAAGGATCTCATCTGCGAGGCAATTCAAGATCTAGCGTGGTTAGAGTCGAGTAACAAGGCAACGTTACCATCCTTGCCTAGGAGAAAGTTGGTTTTCTCAAACAAACTCAACTCCTAATTAGGGCATTTTGTCTGAATTTTGTGAGAAATACTAGTAGTATATTTGCCTTTGTCATTGCGTCGTTGAGTATTTCCATCATTACAAATTTACGATAAATGGGAAAACGTTACTAACGGTCACCTTTGCAACATCCAAACTGGAACAACGAAAATTAGAAAATAAAAAGCAAAAGTAAAAGATAATAATAATAATAATAATAATAATATAATTAATAATTATTATATTATAATTAATTACATTATTGTTATTATTATAATAAAAGATAAAGGAAGAATGGAGTGAACTTTTTCTTTGTGTAAGTGCATGTGTGGTGTTTGTCGCGGACACCATTCATGGGCTGTCATGTTTGGGTGTAATAACTTTATTCTGCAACGTAAAAAGCGAGAGAATAAAGGAAAAAAGGTAAATATGACAAATACTGGATATTCTTCAAACTAATTTACAATCTTACTCTCAACAAACCGATTTTTCTTTTATCCACTCAATTAGTTAATAGGAAAAACAATTTGTTTGTTTTTTAAGAGTGGCCAAAAAATTCAAAATTGAAAAAAAATAAAAAAAATAAGAACTAACATTTCGACCATCCTTACACATTTAGTGTAGGTGCAATTTTTTTTTGAAGGGGTATGTATGCGATTTATTAGTGAACACGTTGCTCAAAGTACAAGAGTAAAATAATTTAGTGTATTCTTTTATTTTAAAAAATGACAGTTACTCCAATGGTAGATTTTTTCATTTTTAAGAAGTTGAGAATCAATTTTTTTAGTATTGGAATGAAGTTGATGTGGTAAAAAGTTGAGAGCCAACTCCTTCAATGGTAGCTTTTTCTTTTTACTTTTCCGGTCCCCAACACTTTTTCTTCTTTTTTGGCCATTTTTCTAGGTCCTACAATTATCTTATAGATATAATTATATGTATATTATAGTGGGACCCATATAAATGTTGGTGTTGTAGATATATGATTGGAGAAAATATAAAAAAGTAGGTAAATTTTTAAAAATTGATGTGACATAAAAAAAAGTTGGAATATAACTTCACCATTGGAGTTACCCGAATTCCAGTTCCAATTTTCTCAGATTTTAAAACAAAAAAATATACGTAAAATTTAAATACATAAGATAAAAGGTGACCTAGTAGGCTACATTTTATTGTTTGAAGTAGAAGGCGAAGAAGTATGGACGAATGAGTTGATAATTAGAGTAATTTGGGGTATTGTTTAGGGCTGAAAATGATGATGAGGTAAAGGTGGGGCAGGGCCCATTCCCCAGGTGCTCATATAGCAAATTTTATTGAGTAATTTTATTCACCACCTTCTTTTTTGTGTTAATATTAATAGCATTAATTATTCACATATATAAAAAATATATTCAACCTATCCCTCATTTTATAAATGTTATCAAAGTTATTCAAATATATTTTAATGAGCAAAATTATCTTTACTGATGCTCCACTCACGCCAAATTTGATTGTGTAAGTGATAGGAGAATTGCATTTGAATTAGTATATAGTTAAGTCATTTAAAATTTGATGTAAGATTTTGGATTTTCAAAAAAATTATATACTTAATGCATATCTTAAAATAATCTCAAATAAACATAATTTTAAAATAGTAATTGAGTACCAAAACATAAAAAATTAAATAAAAGAAATAATTTGAAGTTCATATGCATTGTTAGCTTTCGTTGCACGGCAACATTTGAGGTTGGTCGCCGGTCAACTGCTCTACGGCTTATTTGTTTACTTTTTTTATATTTTCAATTCAATTTCACATAAAAAACATTTTAAAATAGTAATAGAATTGTAAAAAATATATAATGTTATATTTAGATAAACAAAATAATTTGGAATATATATATAGTGTTAGCCGCCGTTGGATAGCCATGCTTGAGGTTGGTTGCCGGGGTTGACCACCAACGAGCGGCTAACTTGTTTTTTTATTGTATGGTCTCAATTTAATTCAAGTAAAATATCTCACATAAAAAATCATTTTAAAATAGTAATAGAATGTTAAAAAATATAAAATTTTATATTTAGATAAACAAAATAATTTGGAATCCATATAAAGAGTTAGCCGTTGTTGGATGGCCGATCGTCCATCCCGTAGGAGTTAGCCGCCGTTGTTGTTGGGGGTGAAAGTAAATGGACTAAATTGGATAATGGGCCTAATTAATTAAATGTTGGACATTATTTAATTAAACCTAAAGCTCATTAAACTAAGTGGTGGGTGGTTATCTTTATAATGGGAAGTTAATCATTGTGATTAACGTTACAACATTCATAGAGAACACACACTTGAGAAAACCTACCGTAATATTCAATAGGAGATTCTTAGCTTCTCTCGTTGAATCTTGATATCGAGGAATTATTCCTGCGGCTGATTAAAGACACGTGGATACCATAGTTGTGGAAACGATATCGAAGGATACATTGGAAGCTCGGAAGCTTTACTAATTCTTTGGAAGCGTTACATACACGTAAGTCATCGATCCTCGTGTACATAGGGCTCTTCGTATATTTAATTATAGATCTAGATCAGTTCTTGATGTTTTATTCTGCTGCGCATTAGATGTTATCAAGAACGAATCCTAACAGTGGTATCAGAGCCCGGGGCTCGATCTATAATTAATTAATTCGTGTACTAATTTAATTGTGGGTTATGAAAATTTTGAATTTTGGAAATCTGTCTTTGGAAATCAGATATTTTGTGTAATTGAAAATTATAATCTGAAAATTGATTTCTGGAAAATCGAAAATAATTCTGAATTTGGAATTTTGGAATTTTCGAAATTATTTTATTCTGTATGGAAAAATTATGGAAATCTGTTTGATTTTGGAAATTGAAATCGCCGCTGTTCAACCGTCCCCATCGCCGGAATCGCGCCGCCTCTCTCTCCTCCGCACGCTTGGCGTGCGATTCCGTCGCCGACGCCCGGCGGCGGCGCGAAGCGCTGGCCGTGTCGCCTCCGTCGTGCGCTTGGCGGCGCGAGTGTCGACCTTAGCTTTCCACGGCGCTGGTCGGAAGGAGCAAAGACCGGGTGTCGACGGCGTGGACGAAACGCAGCTGGTGCGGGACGGGATGGTCTCGTCGGTGGTGAGGGTGAAGAGGCACAATACGGTACGCCGCTCATTTGAGAGCGCAAGCAGCCGGGTGAGTAGCTACCGTCGCGTGTTGTGCGTGCGCGAGCGCCGGCTTTGGGCGACGGCGGAGCACGCATCGGGAAACATGGCACGGCGGAGCGAGAGGCGGCGGCGCAACGTGTGTTGCGCAGAAAACCCTAACGTCGCACGCTGGGCTACCGCACGCGCTGGGCCGCGTCATGAGCCTGGGCCGAGCACGAGCTGGGCTTTCCGCGCGCGGGCCGCGTGAAAGGCTGGACTTCTGGAAGCACTGGGCCGCGTTTACTAGGGCATTTTTGTGCCAAAATTTGTTTAATGTGGCAGCCCCAAATGGGCTGTTATAGTTTAAAAAAAAAAAACGTTTTTAGTGTTTTAAAATTGATAAAAACTTAATTTTCAATTACAAAAAATTATTTTATTAATTAGATTAATAAAATTTTAACTTTATTATTATTTTTGAAATAATAATATAAAGTTTTATTTTATTATTATTTTTCTGTGATAAGCATGCTATTTGATTTTATGCTTATTTTAACTATAGTAGTTAGAGACCGTTTTTATGTTTGGGTAGGCGGCGCCCAATGTATGTGGTCTGTATTTTATGCCTGGGTAGGCGGCACCCAGTAATTGGTTTGAATTTAATATTGGATATTGAATAAACAATTAATATCACATGTTATATCCCCACTAAATACAACTACAAGTCTTGTTTTTGAAACAAAACGTGTCGTCCATCATAATTGTTTGAGTCAATAACCTGTTCGTCCAAGAGTTTTACACCTCGTGTTTACTCCCAAAACTACAAGGCCAAGGCTCACTCATAGATGTATGGTTAGCATCGTGTGATGGGGTTGACTTGCTTAATTATTTTGAAACAAAGCGATCAAAATAATTAGTGGACACATATTAATTGGATTAATAAACCAAGAATTGAGGACTTTTGTTGCATTCGGATTCAAACCCACCAAGTGTCATTATTGTGGTCATCAGCCCCCGTAGAGGCTGCAATGATGCAGACTTAATCGATGCAAAACTGTTGTTGCAATTGGCTTTGAGGCCTACTGAGTGATATTATTGTAGTCATCAGCCCTCGCAGAGGCTGCAATAATATTGACTTGGATCTTGTACCACTAAGATTTATATTTATTATAAATCCGTATATTGCATTTGGGGGTGCGATATATGTTAAAATTAGTAGGAGCTAATCAATACAATAAACCCTTGTTTGATTAGTGATACGATTGTGATCTGTGTTTACTTTGTTCTAATTTGCTATTTCTTTATTTTTCGTTCAGTTACGATGTCGACTATGTTATATAAATGTTTGGTGGAAACAAATTTGTTGACTGGGTCAAACTATCCGGATTGGCTACGTTACCAACGCTTGATGTTAAGGACGGATAAGATTGAGTATGTCTTGGACAAACCAATCAGTATCATCCTCGATGAGCGTTCTTCTAAGTATGCCTCGTTTGACATGGTTGCTCATAAGAAGCACGTTGAGGAGGCTATGTCAGCTCAGGGCATTATGTTGACTACTATGAGTTTGGAACTCCAAAGGCAACATGAATGCATGCTACCCTATGATATGATTCAGCACTTGAAGAGTTTGTTTGCCTCACAGGCACAAACACTGGAGTTTGAGATACTCCGGGATCTCTTCAAGCGCACACTTCATGATAGGAGCAAGATCTCTGAACATGTATTGAAGATGATAGGATTGATTGAGAGTCTGGTGTCGATTGGAACGACTCTGCCAGCTAATGTCTTAACAAACCTGGTTTTGCAATCGCTACCTGGTTCATTTGCGAATTTCATAGTGAATTTCAATATGAACAACACAAAGGTGGGATTGACTGATCTTCACAACATGTTGAAGACTTACGAGTCCTCTACTTCTGATGTCAAATCTGTGCTCATGGTAAGCTCTTCTGCTCAATTTTCCAAAGGGAAGAAAAAGCAAAAGAAAACAAGAAGAAGACATTAGATGTCTTGAAGCCTAAGAAGAATGGAGGGGCTCAGAAGAAGCCGACATTGGCAAAGGATAAGTGCCTATTTTGTCATGAGAAGGGGCACTGGAAGAGAGACTGCCCAAAATTTAAAGCACAAGGTGCAATGGGTGGTAGCTGAGGTATGTTTGTCGTTGAGATGAATATGTCTATAAATAATTCACATTCTTGGGTATTAGATACCGGATGTGGCTCACACATTTGTAATAATGTGAAGGGGCTTAGTGACAGCAGAAAAGTGAATCCTGGGGGGGTCGACCTACGCGTGGGAAATGGAGCAAGAGTTGCTTCTGAACGCGTAGGACTTATAGATTGGATCTTCCTTCGGGTTATAGACTAGATTTACATGATTGTTATTTCGTTCCTACTATTTCAAAGAATATTATTTCCATTCCTATGTTAGATATTGAAGGGTTTTTCCCTTCCATTTTGGAAACAGTTGTTGCACGTTTTCCTTAATGGAATGTTTTATGGAAATGCTTTTCTTTTGAATGGTTTATATATGCTTGAATGTGAATGAAATATTCTCAACGTGCAAAACAAACGACCTAAGCTAAGTAATACGAATAATGCTACTTATCTTTGGCATTGTAGACTTGGTCATATCAATGAGAAAATGATAGCAAGATTGAGAAAATTAGATTATCTCACACCTTTTGATTTTGAATCATATGGTGCTTGTGAATCATGTCTCAAAGAGAGAATGATTAAGAAACAATTTTCTGGGAAAGGGTTACGTGCCAAAGAATTGCTAGAGTTGATCCACTCAGATGTGTGTGGACCATTTCCAACTCAAGAAAAAGGTGGATATTCGAACTTCAAAACTTTTACTGATGATTATTCAAGGTTTAGGTATGTGTATCTGATGAAACACAAATCTGAAGCTCTTGATAAGTTCAAAGAGTTTAAGTTAGAAGTCGAGAAATAATTTGGTAAAAGTATCAAGAATCTTCGATCAGATCGAGGAGGGGAATACTTAAGCCGAGAATTTCTTGATTACTTGAAATCACATGGAATCCAGTCAGACTGGACTCCTCCGGGAACACCATAACTGAATGGTGTATCCGAGAGAAGAAGTCGAACCTTATTAAACATGGTTCGATCCATGATGAGTTTCGCTAGTCTCCCTTTATTCCTTTGGGGCCATGCCTTAATTACCGCTGCTCATATTTTGAATAGGGCTCTTTCCAAATCAGTCGAGAAAACACCATATGAGATATGGTATGGGAAAAGAGCAAATCTTAACTATTTGCGAACCTGAGGTTGTCCTGCTTTTGTTAAGAAGATGCAGACTGATAAGTTGGAATCAAAAAGTGAGAAATGTTATTTTGTGGGATATCCAAAGGAAACAAAAGGATATGAATTCTACTTACCGGGAGATCACAAGGTGATCATATCTAGGAATGTGACGTTTCTTGAAGATGTTTACATCTCCAAGGAACAAGATCCTAACTCGGTAGATCTTGAAGCAATTCAAGAACCACAAAACAACACAAAGGACGAAGGATTGTTTAATAATGTAAACAAGAATTCAGTGGGAGTATTTGATGATCTATTGGGAGAGAAAATGACTCTTAGAGGGCCACCACCATCTCAAGAAGACAATGAGATTCTTCAAGTACAAGATGACACAATAGTTGTGCCACCTCCACCTCAAGAAAATCATGATGAAATTCTTGAGAATATCCAAGATGTTGATCAGATCAACACGGAGAAACCTATTCACGTTCGTAATGAACAACTTGAACTCACATGAACAACCCAACTCAATAGGCCACAGAGGACTCGTCGTGCACCGAAAGATTTAATCTAATGGTTGAGAACCAAGATGATGAAGTCGAATCGGATGATGATGAACCTAAGACCTATAATGAAGCGGTGTCTCGCACCGATTCAAAGATGTGGCTAGAAGCCTTAATATCTGAAATGGACTCGATGTATTTCAATCTAGTCTGGGAACTAGTTGATGACTTACGGATGGGGTTTACCCATAGTCGCAAATGGATCTTCAAAAGAAGAGAGATGCAGATGGTAAGATACAAACCTACAAGGCTAGGTTGGTGGCAAATGGTTATAGTCAACGTGAAGGCATTGACTATGATGAGACCTTTTCACCAGTTGCAAAAATCAAGTCCATTAGGATATTACTTGCAATAGTGCGATACTACAATTTTGACATTTGGCAAATGGATGTCAAACCGCTTTCAATGGAGAACTAGAAGGTGATGTCTACATGACTCGGCTGAAGGTTTTGTGTCCAAAGAGAGGTGAATGCGTATGTAGGCTAAAGAAGTGCATTTATGGACTTAAGCAAGCATCGAGGAGTTGGAACATTTGTTTTGTGAGCTATCAAATTGTTTGACTTTGTCGAAGCAAAGAGGATCCTTGCGTTTATAGTAAGCGAAAATGGAAACATTGTCTACCTTGTAATATATGTCGATGACATTCTGATTATGGGGAGCGACCGATCCATGATGCAATCCGTGAAAGACTGGCTGTCAAAATCCTTTATGATGAAAGATCTTGGTGAGGCCTCCTACATCCTTGGGATCAAGATCTATCGGGATAGACCTAATAGATTGTTGGGGCTGTTACAATCCACTTACATATACAAATTGCTACGGCGTTTCTCAATGGAAAATTCTAAGAAAGGATTTCTTCCTATGGGACATGTCATCAAGTTATCTAAGAAGGATTGTCCTTCTAATGACAAAGAAGTTGCTTGCATGAAAAGGATCTCATATGCTTCTGCTATAGGATCAATCATGTATGCCATGATATGCACTAGGCGGATGTGGCCTATGCGCTAGCACATAATGAGTGATTTCAACAAAATCCGGTGAGGAACATTGAAAACTGTTAAAACTATTCTTAAGTACCTTAGAAGGACTAAAGAATACTTCTTAGTCTATGGTGGGCAGCCAGAGCTATCAGTGACTGGGTACACTGATGCTAGCTTACAAACAGACCATGACGACTATAAGTCTCGATCTGGATATGTTTTCATCCTCAATGGTGGAGCGGTGAGTTGGAGCAGTTCCAAACAGACTACTCTGCGACTCCACCACCGAAGTCGAGTATATTCTTTGCATCTGAAGTCATTAAAGAGGCGGTTGCCCTGTTGGAGTTTGTGAAAGAATTGGATGTTGTTCTAAGTGCAAGCGGTCCGATACCATTGTTCTGTGACAATACTGGTGCGGTCGCGCAAGCAAAAGAACCAAGAGCCACAAACAGAAACAAGCATGTTCCAAGACGATATCATCTGATTAGAGAAATAATAGAAATTGGACATGTAAAATTAGAAAGAGTACCCACTGACGATAACTTAGCTGATCCTTTTACCAAGCCGTTGTGTATAGAAAAACACAACAAACATTTTGAGAGCTTGGGTGTTAGACATGTGGGAAATTGGCTTTGATTCAGTAGGAGTTTATAGTTTGTATGTTTTAGAAACTACTTTGTTGAGACATACTTTCTTTTGATCACAATCTAAGATAATGTTTTATCTACGGGTTTTGTACATTTAATGGAATAATTATTTTGATGTTTGTCGTTATTCTCTTATTTGTTCCCTTGAATTATCACTGTCATTTTTGCTGTGAGACATCAATGATATAGTATAATTCTAAAATAGCCTTAACCAATGATCATCAAGAATGAGATATTGATGATATGTTATAGGTTAGCATGTGGTCTGCATCACATTCTTAGAGAATGTAGTGGTTCTCACAACTACGAGATATTTGATATCCGTGATGGACACATGAATACTTTGGAGAGTATTGGTATACCCTACTATTAAATCGTTTGTTTGATGTCTACGATTTCTTAGTGTGTGGAGTATGTAATAGTCCTTAGACTTGAGGTCATTACACATTTTGTTTGTTGAGTGCTGTACTTTGACCAAGGCAATGCTTGCGAGTGGCAAGACACGGCTTGGATTGAGTGCATCATGAGACAAATGAAAATGGTAGTTGAGCCAAGAATGAGATTCATTCCTCGATTAAATTTCGAGTGAGCACTCATTTTCTCTATATTATTCGATCATAAAGTCATTGACCAATGCAAGAGATATATTCAATTAAAGCAATTGAATATGATCATATGAGTATTATAATAAAGATGAGAAAAATGGTTGAGCTATTGGGATAGACACATAGCAAAATTCTAGGCTCAATCGAGTGTGTCATGAATGAAAGGATATTACATAAACTTCATGTAAAGGTTAGTTTACTGTTTTCCACGTAAACGTCCGTCATATATCGAGTTCGCTGCACAACGCAGTCCAAGAGTTTTGTGCAGACTTTGATTAGATCATCGTCGATAATGGGGCCTATTGGGTCACACTATCAAGTGTATTGTTAATCAGTTCAAGGGTATATGCATAGTGCACGGTATGTTATCTAATATTAGTCCAAGTGGGAGATTGAAAGTAAATGGACTAAATTGGATAATGGGCCTAATTAATTAAATGTTGGACATTAATTAATTAAACCTAAAGCCCATTAAACTAAGTGGTGGGTGGTTATCTTTATAATGAGAAGTTAATCATTGTGATTAACGTTACAACATTCACAGAGAACACACACTTGAGAAAACCTACCGCAATATTTAATAGGAGATTCTTGGCTTCTCTCGTTGAATCTTGATATCGAGGAATTGTTCCTGCGGCTGATTAAAGACACGTGGATACCATAGTTGTGGAAACGATCTCGAAGGATACATTGGAAGCTCGGAAGCTTTACTAATTCTTTGGGCGTTACATACACGTAAGTCATCGATCCCGGTACATAGGGCTCTTCGATATTTAATTATAGATCTAGATCGTTCTTGATGTTTTATTCCGCGCATCGATGTTATCAAGAACGAATCCTAACAGGGGGTTGGCCGCCGTTACTTTTTTTTTTTTGGAAGAGGGTGTGGGCCGTATGGCTGCAGGGGTGGGGGTTGGCAGTCGAGGGTGTTAGCCTCCGATCAGGGGTGTTGGCCGCAGGGATGAGGGTTGGTCGCCGGGGTGTTGGCCGCGTTGGGGGTGTTAGCCACCTCTCTGGGGGTTTGCCGCCGGTCTGGGGGTTGGCCGTTGATTGCAGTTGGCCGGTGATAAAGAAAGAGGTGCAACAATTGTTTGGGTAGAAAGAGAGGTAAAGAGAGAGTAGAGATTGTACTTTTAAAATTGAAATGATTAATGTTCAAGAATCCTACTTAAGTAAAGTAAAATAGAATTGACACAGACTACCTACAAATAAATGACTATGTATCAGTAGTGTGTAGTGTGTCGGACAAGAGTTGGAAGGTTATTTTGGTATAAATGGTTAAAATGAGTAGACATTATAAAAGTAAGGGTATAAAGAGTATGTATGTTATATTAGTGGTAAATTAAAAAAATTGCCCTTCTTTTTTCTCTCCACAACCCCTTATTTATAAAATAATAAAAATACTAAATTTTGTTATATGTAATTTGTAGACTATTACACAGAAACATGAAATTTATCTAGCGAGCATCAAAGGTAGCGGCATCGCTTACGAGGTGCAGATCCGTTGTCTCTCAATGCCGCTGAATTCTGACCGAAATTCAATGCTTTGTGTAGGAAAATTTGATTTTTCGTGCTTCCGATAATCTATCTTGAATATTTAATTCACCATACACTGATTATATTCCTTATATGCTCATATATAATTGATTGTAAAGCATATGAGTTTTCTCGTGTTTACCTACGAATTTCTAGCAAATATGATCAAGAGCAGACTCCAACTTTGATCTTCTAGACTGTGTCCCGGATGTCTGATCTTCAATGCTGAGTGAGAGAAATAGTGAACACCAAATTTTCTTTACTTTGGTGTGATTTTTGAAATCTAGTAGTATTGAGACACTATTGGATTTCTCATATCTTGTATTTATAATTTTCTCTTTAGAATCTTAATTCGATCAGGATTCCGACACATTTAATAAATACAATAATTATCATCTATTCTGAAGATAATTCATTTCTAGAATAATTATATATTGATATCTTTTAGATGTTAAATAATTTCTATCTAAATTAGGGATGTATTAAATTAATAATACAATTAACAAAGTTGAGTCCCAATGGAACTAATGGGGGGACAAAATTGCTGTATAAAGGTCTCGGTGGATCATTCTAGGTGAAATAAAAGGATTAAAAATAGGCTTAAAAAATATTTTATATTCAACCTAGAACATAAATAAATTCATAAATATTTATTTCATTCTACTAGAGAATAAATGATGACTTACCTCTTTATTATCGAAGTTGAGTCGGGGTTGTATTTAGACTTAAAAATTTCCGTATTTAAGATATTGCATATCTATTAATTATTTACATCACTGTGACTGCTTAAAATAATTAATCTTTTATTAATTCCTTAGATAGTACCACTTAACCATATTATCGTATCTGAGATAACTCAACCTGCAGGGTTTAGTACGATAAATCTTTTGAGCTCCTTAAGGGGACGTCATCATCCTAATAAGATACGATTACTCGATACATATAACTAGCATGACATACAAACACTGTCATCACCCAAGATGCGGAGAATATTAGGTTATCTCATGTAACCCTCACCCATAACAAGTCAAAGTGATGGTGAGTAATTCATACCCATCTGAAACTTTATCGAGATTTAGATCAACGTAAACTCATCGAGATCTAGGTTCTTCACAATAGGTTCTTCACGATGGTTCAGATAGAATATCTCATTATGATCCATCAATACGTCAAGACATACCAGTATAGACAAACAATTAGGTCAAATTACTTCTTATACACAATTTATATATACCAACAAATTCGTCCTCAAGTTGTCTCAACTGTGATCCTTTTTATATTTCAATTAGTTTAATCAATTATACAGACTTTTGTGGTCTTCTACATACCATATGATCTAACTTTTTTATGAGATAATGGAACATATATATAATCAAGTAAACAATTTAGATAAGAGATTAGAATAGTGATAACGAAAAAACAAGTCTCAACCAATCTACTTTCTATATACAAATTCAACGCTATGTCGTCCAACTGCGACTTTAGTTGTTTTTAGAATCTTTAAATTTTGATCAACATACTTTGTATGTTCTAAATACTAAATCTCTTTATCAATACGATTAGACGTCAATTTGGCGAGTGAATTTCTCAACATCTTATTCCTTTTTATGAAGCCAAAGTTCTGAAACTTCCATCACTGTCGCGATGATCTTCTTTCTTCTTTCTTACAATCTTTCACTCACTCAGATTTCTGTAATTACTTCATATGACTTGTTGTTTCATCATGCGATGGTACATAATATCAGATGATCATCAAGATTTTTTATTTTTTAACGCTTTTCATCACTACAATTCGAAGATCTGCAAAAGACGGCGAGAGATGTTGTATCTACGGTGGACGAGCGACGGCAGAGCTTGACGGGGTGATTCCGGTGGCGATTGAGTCGGCATGAGCAGGTGCCGGAGTCGTGGGGAAGAAAGTAAAAGAAGGAGAGGAGGATACTTGTTAATTTTGTTATCTGCCATTGACGACTGAGGAGATGTATTTTAATTATACAAATACACAGTTGTGCAATTTATTTTACTAAAAATATAAATTGAGGGTTATAAGGATATTCTAGTAAATTTACCAATATATCATACTCCCTCCGTTCCATTATTATTATTGCTTTTTTTTTTTTGGGTTGTCCATTAAGTACTGCGCTTCCAAAAAGGAAACACTTTTATATTAAAAGACATTGAATTTCGTAGCACACATTACTTTACATACAAAACATAATTCTTCTTAATCTACGTGCAAAAAAGAAATGGACCATGAATATTGGGACGGAGGGAGTATTATTTTGAAAAATAAGATGCTACAGAGAGCCATTTTATTTTTGTAGGGCCTAATCCAGTCCAACACTTGCAATCTCTAATCTTGGATTAGTCGGAGATTAGATTTCGGTCAAAGCCAAATATTTTGTTATTACTTTTTTTGTGTGCCAATTTTGTTATTATATTTCTCAATAGAGCAATTTATTGTTTTGATTTCAAGAGATGTATATTTTTTAGAAAATTGTCGCACTTTTGCATTGCCGTTCATGATTTTAGATGGGAATGTTGGTATATCACAAATTATAGTACATTAATATATCTTATACTGGCTTTAACCATTAAATATCGTAACTATTGGGAAGGAAAAAAAAAAACTCTATCATCGGTGAAAAAATTAGGCACCATAGAGCTAACTAGGATGATGGCAATAAATTATAAAACGACACCATCGCCATTTAGTAAATAAAAGTATAACTCAAATTATAATGGCATGCTACTCGAGACCAAGATAATCGGTGATGAATTTGCAGAATTTTTAGAAATATGGATATTTCAATGGTCAGAGAGGTTATAGACTAGTACATGACAGATTTTAAAAACACACTATAGTTTGTATTTTCATATCATTTCTTTCTTCTATATATAATTATACATTTAATTAGTATAATGTCTGAAAAATAGGCTTTCAAAGTTAAAATGTGGTCAAGTTGCATTTGTTGTTCAACGTTGAGTGCAATCATAAAAAAAAATTCAAATTGCAGGGGGAGATCTTGATCGCCATTATTGAAATCTCGCGGATATATAGCAGTCTCTTATGACTTCATTATTTTCTTTTATTGCTGTCCTTTTACTGCAAGAAGTAATTTTAAGCACAGGTATTATATTTTGCCCTGCTCAATTTATTATCTCAAATACGAATATTCAGTCAAAATTTTATCGTGTTGTATTAAACTTGGAACTTCTATCTTTTTGCGTAGTTGAGCCTAGAAGTTTTTTATGATGACTTCTTAATAAATCTCTCCGATGCAATGAAAATAAAAGGATGTGACAGAAAGACTCGCTAGAACAAAATGTAATAACGAAGCAAAAGAAATGCATTTGTTACTCTAATCATTCGAGTCCGTTGCTCATAAATACGTCTGACCTTACAAAATTAACAGGATTTGAATTTATAATCTTTCAGCCATGTGACGTGATCATCAATTTTACTATTCTATTTTAACGTTATCCTCAATTAGGGATGGCAATCGGGTCGGGCGGACACGGATAGTGCCGAACCACTTACGTATCCACGAAAATGATCCCCGTCCGCGATCCGCGACGGGTAGGAGATTCCCACCATACTCGCGAACCCGCCACCCGATGTGTATCCGCCACCTGCCGCCCGCGGATTACCCGCGAACCACCCGCGACCCGCGAAACCAAACATTTCAAAAAACACGAAAATATCACTAACAAATTCACAAATCATAAAGTTCAAATCCACAATTCCACATTCAAATCCATAAAGTTCAAATTCACAAATCCACAAATCATAAAATAATTACTATACGAATAGTTTTTCGCGGGTTCGTGGGTAGGGTTCGTGGGTAATTCACGGGTGTTTTCGCGGGTAGAATTCGCGGGTATACGGGTTTCGCAGGTATGGGTATTGCCAAACCATTTCCGTACCCGCGAAGTAAACGGGTCTTAGTTTTCAACCACGAACTTATCCGCGGGTACGAAATGCACACTAAACCCGCGAATAATCGGGCGGATACCCGCGGGTCGATTGTCATCCCTATTCTCAAGCACGATGATTGAGAAAAAATGTCTAACCCTATTTGTTATCGATTAGACAATTACTATTATGTGATGGGGTATTTTATTTTTCGTTTCATTTATAACTTAAATCTGAATTGTAATGGAAAAACATAGCTCATTTTTGTTTCCTAATGCCTACTAGGGTTTCTCCTTTATGAGCTCTATATAATCTTGTTTTAGTTTTGCTATGTTGATATGTTGATGTGTTATTCTGACTCGTGATAAATGATCACATGACATGTATTATTTAAAATGAAATGGATTGTTGATTAAATAAATTAATTATCTCAACCTAACTATTTCAGATGTTGGTCTACCTACCCAATTGATCTATCTAGCTAGGAGGGTCCTAGTGGGTTTTTTCCTTCTATTTTTCTATTTTCTTTCATAAATAATTTAGGGTCTCTCTTATTAATTAATTTTGTATTATATTTTGAATTTTGACAATATGGAAACTTAAACATTATGCCTTAAATTTTGACGAGATTAAAACGTTGAGCCAACTATTGTCAACGAGAAACAATCTATTACTAATGAAATCTTTTATTATGTCATCACATTGTGACCAATCCAAAACTAACTTGATTATAAAGAAGGTACCTTTCAACGCTACATTTTTATCTTGATCATCACACGAACATCGATATAGTTAGTAAGATGGAAAGTGGTAAAAGAAAAATAGTAAGTTGTGGTAACTTTCCTACTTAAAGTCTTAAACTAATACTCTCTCCGTCTCATTCAAGATGATCTGTATTCCTTTTTATGTTGTCCCATCCAAGATGGCATGTTTCTTTTTCAAGAAATAATTATTTTTTCAAAATTATGGGACCTATCTATTTTTTATCACTTTATCCACTTTATATATTTCTCCTAAATAACCGTGCTAAAAATAAAATGAATCGTCTTGTATGGGACGGAGTGAATATCATATATTGATCAGTATTAGCATATATACTTGTGCATGATCTCCACTTACCGTTATTATTTTATATCAACAACTATTAATATATTGTAATTATATAAACACTCTTATATATGTTATATAGATCAACAATGTAATCCAAATTCTACTAACTTATTGTGCTTTATATCTAACATTTGTGCATGTATAAATTTAAAATTCATAATTGTCGTGTTTTTTTAACTAAGATATTCAATATTATAATAAAGTAATTGACTTCATGTTTGATAATTCATAGAGTCAAATTTGCCTCTAGATTAAACTATATTATAATATATATATATATATATATATATAATATGACTACATTAATTATTAATATATATATATATATATATATAATATGACTACATTAATTATTAAATACTTTAATTATGTATAGTAGCAACAAGAAGCTTAGCGATGGACCTCTTCAGTATACAACATAGATGTCCCGAATACAAATACAATCTTCACGCTCCCTCCAACAAAAGACTATCAAAATCATGCATGTAAATGAAATTATAAGGAAATCAACCAACATATATGACAAAATCCCAACATATATTCATAATGTAGTAAAAAGATTAACGTTGAAGTTAAAAATTGAATTTTTGGCAGTATAATTCACATGGTAGAAGTGATAAGATTAGTACAAGACAGCAAAAAATGGACCTACATTATCAAAAGTTGTAGCAAGAAAGCAAAATGGGACTACCATGTGAAGAGAGGGAAAAAGCCTCTTAAATGATGGGGGAGCTGCAACCACTTTTCACCTGTTATTTGTCTGTACTTGAAAGCTCCTTCCCAAATTTTTTAGCAACATTGGATTGCTATGAACGCCAACTACCTCATTTATATTAGGCAAACGTTTTTCTTCAAAATAATAATAATAATAATTGCAAGTTCACTAATATATATATATGGGAGAGTTAATGTAAGAACTATTTTTATCGTGAGAATATGAGAACCAAAAAATGATGAATTTGGAGTGAAAGTTGATAAATTCGTTGGAAAAGTTACTGAATCCAAAAAAATAGAATTTCACCCATCATGAGATTCGAACCCTGGATAAAAATTTAGAATTTTTGGATTCAGTAATTTTTCTAGCGGATGCATTAACTATCATAGTGAATTCATTTTGTTTACACTGAATTAATTTCGTGATTTTTAGTTCTCACGTTAAAGATGGTTCTTATTTGAACCTCACTCTATATATATGGGTTGCATCCAGTGAGAACTCATCTTTTCTGAGAACTTGAGAACTATACATAGACGTATAAAGTTGATAAATAAAATCTATAAAGTTGTGCACAACGAAAACATTCTAAAATTGTTGCACAACAAAACAATTTTAGAAAGTTTCCGTTGTGCAAAATTTTATACCGTTCTGTGCACCATCTTTACACGTCTTATGCATAGTTCGTAAAGTCCTCACTCCCCAATTATTTTTCTAGTTTTCTTTTTTAGTGCGTTCCCTAAACTTCTTTTTATTTTATTTATGAAAATTATTCCACACAATACTATATATTTATTACCCTCAACAGTATCCTTTATTTATATATTTACCACCCATGGTCCACCACTATCTTTCATACTTACCGTCAACATCACCAATTATTTACACCTTTTACCAATCATGGCGTACCATTAATTAATTTAATACTACACTAATGTGAGACTCTTACTCCACTTATAATACATTCAACAATTTTTATTAAAACTCGTACTGAAGATTCATAGGACGAAAATTGGAGGACGAAGAGAGTATATATGTACTCATTCGTCCACCAAAAGCTTGTATTGTTTTTGGTGACACGAGTTTTAATAAATTATAATGAGTGTAAAGTAAGTAGAGATAATAAATGAATAATTAATAGATAATGAGATTAAAAGATGGGTCATGAAAATAATCAATGAATATATTAATATGAAATGAGAGTAAAAAGGTGGATTATGTGAGTTTTTTGGAAATAAGCGGGTAGATTGAGAATAAATATTATGGAATTAATGTTTTCAAAGATTGAAAATGTAAACTTTTAGTGGATGAACAAAAAGAAAAATGTCAGCTTTAGTGAATGTATGAAGTATTTGAAAGGAATCAAATGGATTAATAAACGGGTCGTCCATGAAACAATTTGCATCGTTTCATGTTTTATATAAGGAGAATACATCATCTGAGCGTCTCCATAGGTGGAACCAGGGAAGGAGGGAGGTGGGGTTATATGGGCTCCCCGGATTTAAAAAAAAAAAGGTATATATATGTAGCTATATATTTTTTAAAATAAAAATATTTTATTATTATGTTGAGGGAAGGACGTGGATCACGTAACAAAACAACGAGCTTTAATGCAGAATTCTTAATTTTAAATTCCAAATATATTAGTTTTTTGCTATTTTTTTTAGTTTTTTTTTCACTGGTGGAATTTAGATTTGGAATCCATTAATAGATTAATAATTTCATTTAACAAACCATAACCTTTTTATTAATTTATAACTTATAATATCAAATATTAAGACATTAATTGTGTTCCCAATAATTAATTATTAATCATACCGATAATTGCAAGCAAACGAATCAATTAGTATGTTCAAGAGTAGCACAAATATTATGAATTAATTCCAGAATATCAACTATAAACTTGTCCTATATTTATGTGAAGAAAAATGACAATTTTCTCTGTGAGACTAGGAGATAGAAATTTTTTATTTAACCAAGGTAGTCTTGGTGGTGAATTCTTTTGTCTTGATGTAACATAGAAATGGAAATTTTTGGTACCCCATGAGAAAAATAAAATAACGTGGGGTGACTTATAAATAGAATGTAGTTGATTGTTTTTTTTTAGTCTCAAAAAAGGGGGTTATATCTTTTGCCAAAATAGAGGGCCAACGAATCAGGCTGTTTGACTGAAGAAACATTAAGATTTGCTTTACCAAATGACTTTTGTTTGTTTTCTTTTTGAGTTTATTCTTATTGGATTTGGGATCAATGATTGGTGTGTGAAGCATGCTTTTGAAATTTCATAGTAATGATATTGAATTCTGTCGTTGTGATTGACCATTTCCAGGTTAGGAAGTGGAATGATGCCCTTTTTACGTCACTTGAAAATAATATTTCCAGTTGAATTTATGAGCGTGTGTTGATTGTATTATAATATTTGATGTATTTGAAAGCGATATCCACTAAAAGAATTAATTGGTAATATGTACAATAATAAAATTCAAACAAATTTATGGTCGTCGATTATGTTTTAATTCGTTCAACGGCGTGTTTATGTATAATCTTATACTGCTTTAGCGTAATTTATTATATTAAATATTATTCTCTTCGTCCGCCAATAGTATAATACAATTGTCTTTTGATATCCACGAAAAGTGCAACATCTTTCCTCTTTGGAACAATGCCTCACACTCATTCTTGTAATTCAATCACTCATTATTACTAAAAAATTATATTTTCTCCACTCAAAAATTCTTCACTCAAAAATTTATCTAACAAATATTTATTAAAATCCGTATCATCTATAAAGTATTACGCTCTTTGTGAATGGAGAGTACAATGTGTCATTCTATAGTCACAACATGAGTTTCAAATTGTTTAATTTCAATATTACCTTTAATCATTTTGCATTTTAAGACCTTAAAAAAATCATTTTGCATTTTAGATTAATATGTCCGGTCAAAATTTTGTAATAAATAATATCATTTAAATACACAAATAATACAGCAGAATATCCAGGATTACCAAGATGGCGAAAGAGTCATGAAAGTTGCTCAGGACCTTCAAGTCAATCATGTGATTTTCCAATTTCCTTGCGAGAATCATGCCAATGAGGATGTTTCATATGATGAGGAAGCAGAGGAAGTTGCAGAATTATTTGACGAAAATCTCAACCCTAATAATAGCAAAAATCGACAGAAAGCATGAAGGAATTTATGAACCTGATGGGAAAGATAGTTATATGCAACAAAGCAAACCCTAGTGAGTCTACTAGAGCCTCAAAAGGATTATTCCGAAGCAGGTTCAGGATTCATCACCTGGTTTAACATTCCTTTATGAATCATCATTTTGAGGCTCCATTAAGATTGGGTCTATTGCACATCATTCCCATCGATCGGCTTCACAAATTTCTTCATGCATATTCTGTCAACTAATTCTCAACTTCCTCTATTGTCTCATGAGCATGATTCCCACTGTGAAACCGCACAATTAATTGACTTGGGGGTGTTGAGCAACTCTCATGATTCATTTAGATATCATGCAATCTTGCTTCTACTTATTCGATACGAGCAGTTAACGTTTGGAGTGATGCATCTATCCATTGAACCTATTTGATCACATCAGTAATAGTGTTTTATTTGATAATAAAATACCTGAAGAAACAGAATATACGATTCAGAAACCGGCGATGGTATGGAAGATCGTTGATGATTGCATTTGTTTTTAGAAAAATAAAAAAGATATGATTGTTTATTAATATAACTTTATGGAGTGGTCTTGATAGATGATGTCTTTAACAACTACTGGCTCAATGAGATTGCAACTATTTCAAGATAAATTGCGATGAAGTCACATTTTTATTTTTCTCGACATTTTTCATAATGAGTTGAGATATGAAACCATATTGACAATGGGCTGATATAAGTCTACAGAGCCCAATTATATTGAACTTTAGTTATCTCATTTGATATATAGATGCCTTGCAAACCTCAGGCATCTTTTATTTGGATTCTTTATTTCAATCCTCAGGCCCACCAACCTTTTCTTCAAGAAGAACTTGGGTTTTGTAAAAGTGTATGACAATCAGACATGTTAATATTCGGTTTGAAAATACTACCAAAAACCTTTTAAATTATAAACATGTAATTAAATGTTAGTAAAAATTCTAATATTTAGACATATGTAATTAAATGTTAGTAAAGATTCAAATAATTGACTTGTCTAATGAATCTTGATCCAGCTGTTTTACACAAATTTTTGTGTTTCTTTCATGTATACTTACCCGGAATATGTGCTAATTATTTGACGTGCTTTTTCTTCTATTTTTTCATACTTCATTCTACTTTTGTGTTTCACTACTTTATATAGGAATAGATTGGATGTCATAACATCATCAAAATATATATACTACGTACATATAAAATACATTGATAAAAAAAAAGATAAATAAAAAGTATTAATCGAAATAGAGGATCCACGTCGTGTCAATCTCATGGAGAAAGCACAAAACAACGTTAATTGGTGTGAAGTGGAAGACTGTTAAAAGTCCCATCACTGCTGCCCTTAAACCCTACAAAACTATGTTGACCCAAACCATTTTTTCAGCCAAAGGTTTGCCATTAACTTCAATTACTTCATTACTTGTTCATTTTGTCTATGCTCCATCAATTTACCAAAGAAACAATCTTAGCTAAATGTCCATTTTGGGAAATTTATTGTTGTAAAATATAAAATCCCGCCCAATAATTAGAATTTCATCGCATTCTCGATCCTTCTCCTTCGAACTATCACAAAGTTGACCTTTATGTCACATCTCGGACAAAAGATGGAATTGTATATTTGACTTACATGTGTATCAATATAGTCTAAGAAGTTGTGATTTAAGTTTTCGAGCCAATTTTGATGATATAGAAGGTGTTGATCTAGATTTCAAGATTGGTATATGCATGTATTACTATATTAGGTTGATAGATTCTATTTGGACAAAGTGATGCGGCTCAAATTGAGTTAAATTACATTGGCGCGTGGATCATCCAAAGAATTCACGTAAATGTCAGATTTCGACAAGGATCTAGTGTTTTTCAAGCAGAAACGGCATTCTGAGCAATTCACATAGCTTTGCTATGATTGATGGCAGATTTCGGGCAAATTCCTTCGTCTGGAGGGTCAAATTTGCAATTTATCAGTTTTTCTAGGGTTTTTTTTGTAATTTCGTTTTAGTTTTGGACTTTTTTCGTTTTTTTCCTTTCTTTTGCACGATTAGGGTTTATTATTTAAGCATTGTTAGTTGTCTTTTGAACGTAGCTTTTGATTATTAAGAAAAATGAGGTTTCCTCAATCTATCAATCTTCGGTATTCTATAGAATCAACGAATTTTGATATTGTTCCTCCTGTTTATCCACGTACGCTGCATCACAAAGCCTAAAACAAGTGTATTGAAATCGAAAGAAAATCTTTTGGAGTCAATCTCATTATGCTAGTTGTACAATAATATCTTTTAGTAATTGCTTAATGATACGATACATAATCTTCGTAATTCAAAGCATTCATTATTAAGATCGAGGCTAATTGCACCAAAAATTACTTCATTTGATCAAAGTTGCAAAGTAGATACTTCGATTTACTTGTCCGAAGCTATGTGCTCACTTATTAAAATTCCATCAACCATGTTAGTTTGTGTCATTATCACATAGATTCAAAATTTGTGTTTAGTTTCGATGCAATTAACAGTTAAGATTGAGGTCATATGTGCTCAACGGAATGAGTAGGACGGATCAAATGGACATGAGAATAACAAGTGTAGAAGAGTAATTTCGCAGTTCGGTGCCAAGTAACAACATTTGGAAACAACCAGTAATGGTGAGAGAATAGAATCATAAGCACATTCACTTAGTTTTTGCTTTTCTCAAGTTTGTACATCCACTTTAATTAAATCTTGATTGAGAATTAATAAATTCTAATTGGAAATTGACGAACCTTAATTAAATTTAATTGGGATGGATGAATTGTACATGCGAATACACATAAATTTTTGCCATCTCGATTAGCTTGCGCAGTTGTGGTTTCTTTTGATGGCCTTGCCTGCATTAATATTGTGTATATTATGGTTTGATTAGTAGAAATAAAGGCGGGGTTAAAACATTATAAAAATAGTGTATGCAATTACATTGCTTGTAGCATGGCTTAGAGAATGCTGGATCCAAGGATTCTGGCGGAGGCTCCACACCAAATATCATTTCGCAGCTCATATCTTCAAAATCTGATTTATACATTTAAATAAATTTAGTATTTTAAATTTTTTATTAAATTTATGTTTGTGCCTACAATAAAGTTTTATTTATTATTAAATTTTACTTTAAAATGTATTTGACCAGAATACAAAACAGAGAAGAAGAAAAAAGCAAGTAAGATGAAAATGAGAACAGAAAAGTAGATAAGTTACTATTCGGAAAAATGACTGCGTGCAATACAAATAAAACTGCATGCCACATGCATCATTATCAGTGACTAGGAAATAGCGTTAATTCACCTACAGTGATTGACTCAGAAGAAAAATAAAAGCTTGGTATGTAATATAAACAATAGGAGAAAGGAAAGAGAAAAATAAGTGATATTTGTATATTTTTATCCTTGAATTTCCCAATGAAAGACTTGCCAAGAACCACTTATTCCAACAAAAAATTAAATAGAAGTTCATATCGTATTAATATTTCTTGCCTTTACTGTATGCCGGAAATAATTTGGTACATCAACATGCAGGATGAAGTAGGCAAAGTTTAAGGGACAAAATACCATGAAATCACATTTCCCATATTTGCTATTATAATTTGGGAAAATAATACATACTTTATGGATGTGCAAGTCACATATTTCTACTTATTACATTACACAGTGGAGCATTCAAAGAGGATATATATATATATATATAGCCCCAGATAGTATGTAGTACTCAATCTCATCCATCCATCCTATTAATCGTATATTTGAGATTCGCCGATTTTTAAAAGTTTTACACGTTAATTTGTAATAGTAAGGGTAGATTAGTAATTTGATTTGTTATGTGATTTCGAAAATAAACCATGCATATAGTTGAACTGAACAATGCATTCAAATTAACACAAAAATGTATTCACTTGAACACAAACATGCATATGAGTTTCAATTTTAATGCATGTTGAACGCACTCCAGGCTGCTCGAGCGCGCTCCCCCTATCACACACGATCAAGCAGCCGCCGCACGCACTCCAACGCCGGTTGGAGTGCGATGCTGGCGATATGTTGTTTTAAATGCGTTGTTTTGTTGATTTAAATGCAATGTTATGTTATTTCATATGCATATTTATGTTTTATTGTGGCTCTTCCCAAACCCAGCGCCGACGCACACCAAGCGCCCCTACCCAGCTTCAAGACACACCCAATACCCTACCAGTGGTGGCGCGCACCCAATAATCGTAGTGATTTTGCATATTGTTGTGCATGTAATTCATGTAATTCATATTGTTGTGCATGTAATCGTAGTGATTGTGCATATGTGAACTGTTACCGTAAATGAATATATAAAATCTCTTGATTATAGGGCTAAACGGTTACCATTAAAATTCGAAGATAATAAACGGATTATAATTAATCTTGACCGTTAGATTATAAAAGATGGATGAACCACATTAGTTCTTAGTTCTAAAAAGTTAAGTTCTCATTTGATCCACTCCATATATATATATGGAGTTGATCAAATGAGAACTACATCTTTTTTTGCGAACTTGAGAATTATGCATAAGACGTGTAAAGATGATGCACAGAACGGTATAAAGCTGTGCACAACGAAAACTTTCTAAAATTGTTTTGTTATGCAACAATTTTAGAATATTTTCGTTGTACACAATTTTATAAATTTTGTTCATCAACGTTTTACGCATATGCATAGTTTTCAAAAAAGATTAGTTCTCATTGAATCCAACCATGTATGTATATATATATATATATATATAGGGGTTGAATATAGTGAGAACTCATCTTTTTGAGAACTTGAGAACCATGCATAGACGTATAAAGTTGATGAACAAAATCTATAAAGTTGTGCACAACAAAAACATTCTAAAATTGTTGCACAACAAAACAATTTTAGAAAGTTTTCATTATGTACAACTTTATACTGTTATGTGCATCATCATTACATGTCTTATGTATAGTTCGTAGAGTTCTAAAAAAAGATGTAGTTCTCATTTGATTTACTCCATATATATATATATATATATGTGTGTGTGTGTGTGGTGTGATCAGTATGTAAAATGGGGTCCTCGATTTCATCATCTTTCAAGCTTCCAAGTTATAGTGCAACTACTGTTTCTCCATATTTTTGACATTATATATCCATCACCATATTAACATTATCAAATATCTTCTATTCATTAATGCTATATATTACGTAATCACGCTTTTTAAAAAAAATCAAGTATACATTATATAATTAAATTGGTATAAAAGTGGGTTGAGTGAGAAGCTTACTGGGGACCATATTGATGGAAATTCCAAGGGAGTCCTTAATGAACGATTGAGAAGGCATCTTGCAAAGATTAGTGCACATTCCTACACAATTTGTCTCCTCCAGAAACCTCCATATGTTTATAATAATCATATATAAGACTTAGGTCCTTGTAATAATTGGGACATAAATAATATATATGTGACAGCTTCTCATTTGTGTGGGAAATAACCTGCATTTTGGTACGTAGACAACATTTTTCTCCCTTTTCCCTTCAAACTCCGACTCTTTCACCTATAAAGGAATTCACGAGTTATTAATTTTCAAAGCAAATAAAAGATTGTATTTTTATGATAAATGTGATGATGAAACTGTAGGTATAACATGCATTTGTATGGTAAAAATATGGGATAAGATAAGATACATTAATAGAAAATTAGCAGACTTAAATTCAATATATACCTGGCAGGGACCGACTAACCATGCGAAGAAGATAGTTGTGAAGACGGCAAAATATTCTCTTGCAAATTTGGATGGTGGCAGCATTTTCTTTATCTGTTAATTATCCAGTAAATTTGTGTTTTTAAATTAATATGTGTATGTGTGTGCGCTTATTCAAACTCGATAGTTCACATGAAAAAATCGATTACTAGCAAGAGGATGCATGCATGTACTACTTTACTACTTAAAATGATTTTAACAAAACATATTCATTGTCTGACTGTATTTATAAATGATTGATTGCACATTAACATAAACGAAACATATATATATATATATTGGAGAATATGCTGAGTTTTGATATATCTATGATTGATGAAATTTTAATCAATTTACTATAAAGAATTTATGATTATTACTCAATCAAATATGTTTTTATTTACAACGTTTATTGATGAGTATTGAAATTGTTAATGCAAATAATGATAATGAAACGAAGTACTTACCTCAAAAAACGAAAACGAAATACTTTGGCTATGATGTTATATATGTGAGTTGTTTCAGGTCATCTTAATTAATGAAAAACTCCTAACATATGATGATAATCTAATAGTTAAAGAGCCCTACTGCATGAACTGCAGTCCTTTCGTGAATTTCTCCTTCTGTCAAATGAGATTATTAATTGAATCTTGCACTACACGATAAGCATGCACACAAATAATAAAGTCGAGTGCTACATAAATAAATAAAAATAGATATAAAAGAAAATTGGTTTAACATAAGACATCCAATTAGTCAAATAAATATATATATATATATATATATATATATATATATAAGGAGGGTTAACATGAAAACTATTTTTCGAGTGAAATGTGAGAATTAAGAAATGATGAATTCGTTATGAAAGTTGATGAATCCGTTGAAAAAGTTATGAATCTAAAATAATGAAATTTGCACTATTCGAAAATGTTGAAAATTCTGAATTTTTGAATTCAATAATTTTTCCTATGGATGCATTAACTTTCATAACAAATTTTTATGGTTTTTAGTTCTCACATTAAAAATGGTTCTTATTTGATTCTACTTTACATATATATATATATATATATATATAGGGAGTGGATCAAATGAGAACCACATCTTTTTTGAGAACTCTGCGAACCATGCATAAGATGTTGAATATGATGCACAAACAGCATAAAGTTGTGCATAACGAAAACTTTCTAAAATTATTTTGTTGTGCAATAATTTTAGAATGTTTTCGCTGTGCATAATTTTATAGGTTTTATTCATCAACTTTATACGTCTATGCATAGTTCTCAAAAAAGATAAGTTCTCACTGGATCCAACCCCTATATATATATATATATATATATATGATTGCAATAATTGCGATTTGAATTTCCTCCCGAATCCTCAATTTACTTCTTTAGTGCTACTTAATCATAAAGAATTGAAAAAATGAGCTAACAAAGGAGATTATAATACTGCAATAAACTAGAATCATAAAAAATCTGGCATTGAAAGTGAGGCAATGGTGATGAGAAGATTATGCAAACCACAATATTTTGTTATAATTGGAATGATTTAGAAACGGAAAGAGAAAACTTACCGAAAACAGAATCGGAGCGGGGAAGGCCTTTTCAAGCGTTTGAATAACAACTTTTCTCTGTTGGCTTTGATCGAATCTCCGCGACGCTATTGTCGCTGCTTCCACCAGACCTTCGTAGCCTCCCTTGCTGCTTCTCATCCCTATCCATCAATCACAGAGAAGAAAAAAAAACACTCAGTATCATAGTATGTGTGCTTGCTTGCGCCCTAAGAAAATAAAGCCTTCTACCAATCGACGATCCGATTTCAGTGCGTCTATGTGTGTGTGCTTGTGAGAGAGAAAGAGAGGAACCTGCTGAGGATTGTAAGCTTTGGGAGAGATGGTTAATGGCGAGGCGGTCGAACCAGTTATCGACGTAGGAAGTCTTAATTTTGGAATCGTGAGCGTTTGATGCATCCAAATTGTGATCTGTGGCTACTGATTGAGTGAAATTGGATCGTCTAGGGTTGTGCATGGCGATCCACCGGCTGAGTCGCGGCGGCGGAAAGAGGTTCCTGTACGGCTGCGCCAGCGACAACGTTGCTTCCATGAGAGCGAGAGGGAGAGTCGAAGAGAGAGAATGGAAGAAAAGAGAGGGAGAGAGGGAGGTGATGTAGAGAACGATGCCAGAAAAGACCAAAAACAGAAGAGATGGTATATTTAAGCGGAAGGCATTGCAGAAGATATGGAATCTTCACTCTCAACTCTGTGGGCCTTATTATTTATTATTAAAAAAATGTGTTCAATTTTTATTATTATTACTAGTTCGGCTATGACAATGTGGGCAATTTTTTGCTTAGATCTGCAAGTTCTGTCTCTGCCCAAATATGCTTCTTTCGTCTTCTAGTTAAAAGTTTAAAACCAATTTGTTATGCTAATTTATTTTTCATTTTTTAAGAGCTTTAATTAATTTTAATATTGTTTCTGATTGTTTTTTTTTTTGAAAAAGATGGAATTTTATTCAATCACTAAGAACAATATCCATCAACCATTGAGGATAATCCTCCTGCCAGACAATCGTCTGGGAGCAATTGGCCGCATATTGCGCCAAACTATGGGCGGCCCGGTTTGCCTCCCTATACATGTGAAAAACACCTATAAGAATATTATCTCTAGACACCTGCATGATGTCGCGGATGTCATCCGGTAGTAGCTCCTCCTCCTCCTCCGGCCGGGCCATTGTTCTTGCCGCAAGGATCGAGTCAGTGAAAACTTCAATAGGGCCAATCTGGAGCTCAAGGCAGAGAACAATACCATGCACAACTGCCTTAATCTCAGCCATCAAAACATTCGTGTGGACCTGTGTGGGTTTTGACATTGCCGCCTTGACCTCTCCCGCTGCATCTCTGATGATAACCCCCACCCCAAAGCAGTTAGTGACCATATTAAACATTGCATCCACGTCAACCCGAAATCTATTCGCCTTTGGTCTGATCCATCGTCGTTCACCACACTTGAGACCCATGGCAGATTCAGCTGTCCAAGTCGGTCGTGACATCATGTGAGCATCCCATAGAGCCACGCACATGTCCTCCATTTTAAGCAGATCCATTTTTCCTTCGCCATGCATCTCCCCACAGACAAACAGCCACATTTTCCAAGACATAAGAGCCCAGAGGCCATACTCCTCCTCCGTGTATTCCTCATGTATAGCAGCAGCCACATCCAGGAACTCCACCCCCTCACCATGCTTCATGATGCGCCAAAATCTACTCGCCTTCCAACCGCCGACCACCTTCGAACAGAAAAACAAAGCGTGCTCCGTCGACGCCCATCGATTCCAGCACATGTGGCAGATTCCATCCGACGGAACATGATGTTCCCGGAGGTTGGCAGGTGTTGGAATCTTGTTCCTCGCCGCTCTCCACATGAAGACGCGCACCTTCGGCGGCAGGTTGGGGATCCAAATAAGTTTCCTCCAAATACGTCCATCCTCCCTACTCGAACTGGGCTCATCCTTCTCCTTGATTAACTCAAGCATGTGTCGATTTGACCGTAAAATTTCCTTTTGCTCGGTGTCCACCACACCGCATCCATCCGCCTGCTCACCAATGGGAGTATTAGAAATCGCTCGATTTCATGGGGAGAAACTTAGCGTGAATGGCGGGAATTCCATTCCTTGTTTTTTGTAATAAGATCGCTAACCTCGCTCTTCCTCCGTCCGCTGCATCCTCCGGCTAGGCGACCACCAGTGAGCCCTCGCCCAACGATCCGCGCACACATCAATCCTCGTCCCATCTCCAATCCTCCAGCCAAGTCCCCTCTCGACAAGAGGTTTTCCCCACATTAAGGAGCGCCACACAAAGGAGCAGTTAGCCTTGATTTTCCCATCACGAATATCTCCATCCCCACAATACCTCCCCTTAAAGACCTGGGCAGCTAGGGAGTGAGGAGATTTAATCATTCTCCAGACCTGCTTAGCTAAGAGGGCTCTGTTGAATGCCTTTAAGTTTCTAAAGCCCATACTACCCCAGCTCTTCGGCTTACACATCGCATCCCACCTTGCCCAATGAACCTTACGACAATCCTCATTCGAACCCCACCAAAACCTCGCACTCAGCCGTTCAATATCTTCGCACACCCTGTCCGGTAGCTTGAAACATTGCATGGCATATGTCGGGATAGCTTGGATCACAGCCTTAATCAGGACCTCCTTGCCGCCTGCCGAAATTTCTCTATGTTTCCAGCCAATAAGCCGTTTGTGTACCCTTTCCGTCAAGTATCCAAATTGCGCATTCTTCTTTCTCGTAGAGAAGGCCGGTAAACCCAAGTACATTTGGAGTTCTCGTTCCTCTCTTATTCCCAACTCATCCTTAATTTTACTCGTCATCGTCGACGAGGTGTTGGGGGTGAAAGAGATGGATGACTTTGCAAAGTTAATCAGTTGGCCTGAAGCTCTTGCATACTGATATAAGATGTCTTTTATCGTGTTGGCTGCCTTCTCATCCGCTCTAAAGAAGATCAAACTATCGTCCGCGAAGAACAAGTGGGTAATAGAAATCCGACGGGGTACAATGGGAATGCCCGTGATTCTGCCCTCTCTCTCCGCCTGGTGCAGCAAGGATGAGAACCCCTGCGCACAAAGCACGAATAAAATGGCGAGAGGATCTCACGACGCATCCTCATGAAGCTTTCACCTCCCACGACCTTCCTATTCAATAGGAAAGAAAACTTAACAGTTCGGACGCATCTCATTATAAGCTCAATGAACTTGCTCGGGAATCCCATCGTTCGCATGACCCCTTCAAGATAGTCCCATTCAACTCTGTCATATGCTTTGCTCATATCAATCTTCATGGCCGCAAACCCAGCTTTACCAGTCCTCCTACTCCTTAACCAATGTTGGCACTCAAAACTTATAAGAACATTATCCGTGATTAGCCTACCCTGAATAAAAGCGCTTTGGGCAGCATCAATAACACTCCCAATAACACGTTTTAGTCGGTTCACGAGCACCTTCGCCACAATCTTATAGCTGGTATTGCACAAACTCAAAGGACGAAAGTCCACCACTTTCGTAGGTTTTGTAATTTTGGGGATAAGACATAACAAAGTGTCATTCCATTTCTCAATGCCCGTATCGTGATTGAGAATTGCAAGGACCTCTTTGGTAACCTCCTCCCCCAATATGGGCCAAAGTCTTTGGTAGAAACGCGCATTAAAACCATCTGGGCCTGGGGCTTTTGTCGGGTGCATATCGAAGACCGCTGCCCTCACTTCGTTGGCTTCAAACGGTTGGCTAAGATAAGAAAAGTCCTCCAAAGATATCCTCTCCATAATTTTATCTGAAACCCCCTCCATGACCTCCTTAGTCGGATTACTTGAAAGAAATAAATCCGTGAAGAAATCCTGAATAATTCTCGCCTTTTCGCCTCCTCTCATGCACCGCCATTTTCGTCAGACAAAGCATCTATT
The DNA here is from genome assembly GCA_036937905.1 of Salvia rosmarinus. NCBI lineage: Eukaryota > Viridiplantae > Streptophyta > Magnoliopsida > Lamiales > Lamiaceae > Salvia > Salvia rosmarinus. The sequence continues at coordinate 82,230,401 of CM072813.1, read as the reverse complement.
GAATTTTTCTTCCTTCTACTAGTAGCTTGAGCATGAAAAAACTTAGTATTCCTGCTCCATTAGCCATCCAATTGACGCGGGACCTCGCTTCAAAGAATAAGCTTCCATTTCAACAGCACACTCAATTCGCTTCGAAGATCCATGATTTCCATAGTGATGTCGGACCTCCTTCAACAGCCATGAGTCTTTGCCTTTGTGTCCTCATATTCTCAATCTCTCGTGACAACTTGTTCGGCTTTGTTGTCGCCCATTTTCGCGAAATGGGCACAAGCTCTAAGTTTCGTTGGCAAATCCCTATCTCCGAATACACGCCCACTCACAAATAAAATCCGAACGAAATTTTATCCGAAGCGCTGATCCTCAAAGTGAAACCTACCTCCTCATTCCTCTCCACGCCACTTTGGGGCCTCAAATTCACACATGAGGGCCTATGGTCGATCCGTGGAAATCCAGTATTAGTGCGTGCTCTGGGAAATTCTTCGCCATTCCTCATTCCCCACAAACGGTCCAACCTTGTGTTATCGGCTCGTCCTCCCGTCTATTGAACCAAGTGTGGCTCTTGTCCGAATTTGAGAGTTCAAAGAGTCCACAATCGACTAAAGTATCCGTGAATTGGTTCATTTGAGAGTGGCTTGCTCCTCCCCTCTTTTCTCGAGCCATAAGGATTTCGTTGAAATCACCGCCAATAAGCCACGGCGATCGTCCCCTTCTCGTTGCATGTAATTTTCAAGAAGGTCCCAAGAGAATTTTCGTTGTGTCACCATCGGTTCCATAGAATCCAGTAAATCTCCAACCCATTCCATCCTTCCGGACGTAACAGTCTATATGCCCGCTCGAATGTGACATCACTGTAACATCCGTCTCACCATCCCATAGTAGAATAAGACCCCCACTCTTTCCAACCGCATCAACCACATACATCCCAGAATATCCCAAACTTGCTCGCCACCATTGGCATCTCCTTGCAACAAGTCTCGTTTCACTGATAAAAACAAGACTTGGGGAAGATCGAGTTAAAACCCTTTTAAGTTCATGGAACGCACTCGTACTTCCCAATCCTCGCGCGTTCCAAATCAGGCAACTCATAATGATCGGCGGGACTGCATCGCAGCCTCCGCCGTTGTCTCAATATTAATATCTTTCTCCTGACTTTGTGTCGTATCCCTTCTTTTCCTTAATCTAGCATTCTCTTCTGCCTGAGTATCGGATCCCCGTTTTTTGCGAGTAGGCACTCCCGCCATCTCCTGCCCTCTTCCCCTACTCGGTTCCCTTGCGCGCCTCTTCCAGCCCCCCCTTATGCGAGTATTCATTTCCTCCTCCCTTGGCACATGTGGAACCATGTTAGTCTCCGAATTATTGTCGCATCCCCCCTCCTCCTCCTCAGAACTCTTCGCTTTCTCTCCAACTATGTGTACACTCCTCCCCCCGTCCTCCCCCATCACTACCTCGCATTGTATTCCATCCTCCATTTGGTTTTCTAAGCTCTGGGGGCGGTATCCTTCCTCCTCCTCCATCCCTCCTCCTTCAGCTGTACTACCAGTCGCATCTATAGCCCTTCTTTTCTCACTCCATCCCGTACCCCGTCTACCTTCGCTACTTCCGTTCTCTCTCTTCTCCAGATTAGCCCCCCCATGGCTGTGATGTGCTCTTTCAGATTTTGTCTGTCTCGTCTCCTTAGCATGTCCAGCCCTAAGCCACGCCTCATATGGGTGTGTTGTTTTGTCAACCCCGGGGTCACTGCAGTCACGAGCAATGTGACCAACGCGTCCGCAAGCAAAACAGAAGTGTGCTAACTTTTCATATTTTAAAATGACGAGCCCTCCCTTGTCTGAGTTCTCCTGTGCTATGGGTACGCATCGGACTAAGGGTTCATCAATTCTCCTGGTAACCCGCACCCTTGCATACTTGCCGACACACATCCCCCCTTCCCCCACATCAACTTCCTCCACCTTCCCAACCCGGCCACCAATTCTCCTTATAATGTTTGGCTCCATGCAGGCTAGAGGTACATTATGACACTGTACCCATATAGTCATCTCGTTAAACTCCATGTCGGCAAGGGCCTGCATCGTCTCCGTCTCCTGTAGAAGCATCAAGTCATTAAAGAAGTGCCATGGGCCTTCCTCCAGCGCCGTGCGTTTATCAGCCGCCATGGAGAATGATACCAAAAACACGTTGTGTCCCACCATCTCCACCTCCATTCCGCCTCGCCTCGTAATCTTGGAGATTCAGCCTTAGTGTTTCTCTCATAACCATACGCCTGCAAAATCTTCCTACAACCACTCTTTCCATTTTCCGTCTCCTCGCCTCGCCTCATCATAGCTAATAGTCACCGCTTTGTTTGATTCGCCTCCTTGGTGATTTTAAGGTCCCCCACCAACCGTGCTATCTCCTCGGTATCCATCAATGCTGCCAATGATTGGAAGAAAGTCCTCGTGAACCCATCCGACAGGGACAAATACCTTTTCCACCGAAAGGACTAAAAGTTTCACATAAACCCTAGTTCCTTGGCGGCTAGGGTTGGTGGAGAGATGCCATAATATACTAGTTATATTGTTTCTGATTGTTGATGCATGTCTTACCTTAAATAAGTCGAGGAAGCCGGCCATATATTATCCATAGACCTAACATATATATTTTATTCTCTATTCATGCGTAAACTGCAAAGATGTGAATTTTACTATGCGAGACGTAACTAAATAGTTCGTAGACGACACAAAAAAAATAAATTTTATCGAGCATAAAGTATCGGTATGAAGTATCTGAACTGCTGTCATTTCAGTCACAAGCTCATTTCACCGACTAGGTTATCCCAATAAATTGAACATCTCATATATATATATATATACACATTATTTTTTTTAAATGGACTTGTGGATCATTTAAATTATAACTCCGTTATCATGGCAAATAGCTATATTAAATGGGGGGCATGTTATACAATATTTAACAAGATGTTACAACTTACGACAAACATATCCTTCTTTTATTTAAGTTTTCAATTTCGTTACAGGTATATTGAAACTAATACCGGTCCCAACTACAAATTAATCTATTCATGTAAGTTTGCGATTTATTTTTAGCTCGTGCGATTGATAATTGATCCAATTGTGTAATTATTCTTTTAGATCGTCTTTTGTATGTTCCCTGCGTAAAGTTCAAGGATGCTAACTGATCGATTTAAATGAATTCATGCTAATGTGCCCACTTAATTTTTTTTACATGATACTTCAAATTCATTACCAAACAACATCTAAAAATTAATATACAGATTTACTTGTTTTGGTGGGTAAAGAAAAATATAAAAGAACGAAAGAATGTACAAGGTATTAGGATATATTCTTTGATCAATTTAATGTAGAAATTTAAAAGCCGTGTTAAAGATTTCGGGAAGGGGGGCAAAGCAGATCAAAAACAGATAGGGTGCTATACAAAGTCTCATAAAAATCTTGTAAGCAAAATCCCCACATGAAAAAACCTAACTACGGAAAAAGAGTATCTGTTGAAATCAACGTGTATATATATATTTATTATATAAGTGGTCAAGTTATCAGGAAGCTACTTTGACCAAGATTTTGAGTGACGTAACATTTAATTTTGTGAAATTAAATGGCATAGGATCGATCTACGTTTCGATTAGATGATCGTGGAATATTCACATTCTCAAATCCGATTTCCGGTGAGTGAGGAATAGTGGATCAAACTTGGTCACTTAAACATGGAGTTATGTGCTTAAGGGGATTAATTCATCATTATCCCACATTGATTAATGTACCTTCATTAATTGTCTATATAAGTGATTCATTGAACACTTAGTATAATTATGTGCACAAGTGATGGGCTGGAAAGCCCACGCGTGCGCCGCCGCCGCGCGTGCCCGACACCGGGTGCCCGATGCCCGGCTCCGGTTCCGTGGATCGTGGATCTTGGATCTTGGCAATTGGTCTTTGGATGATCTTTGGGCTGTTCTTTGGGCCTGTTCGTGGGCTTGTTTCGTGGGCCTAGTTTCGTGGCCCATTGTCGTATATTTTGGATCAACGTTTGATAGAGCCCAAAGATGGAGTTGGTCCGAGGCCCAACTCGTGTGGTCCAATCCCTTGGGCCTGTTGTGCACTTGAAGAGACGTCTGGATACTCCAATGAACCTGGACGTACGCGTTCTCCAGATTCATCGTAACTATCGGTAACGTTCCGACATGATGGCTCTGCGGGAAACAGGGGTGTAATTCCCACCTTGTCTCCAGAAACCACCGCGTAACCCTCTCAATGGGGGACTTAACTTCGTAACACCCGACATCAATGCGGGTGTTGACTCCAGCATGCTTCCCATGAGAGGGACGACGCCTATAAATAGGACATGTTTCCCCAGCATTAGTCACCTACTGTCTAAAGCATTGCAACAATCTCTAAGAGCACTCCCTACATACATAGTTTATGTCCAAGCTCTGTCCTTGCCTCCGTGCAGTTCGTCGGAGCTCGTTGGTCTGCTGTGCTGCCACCCACGAGACGCTGTCGTTTTATCTTTGGGGACAATATGCCAGAACCGAGAGCACTACTTGGGTGTATCTCGTCTTACGAAAAGAGGTCTCCTCGACTCGGCATTAGTATACGGTTTAGTTTCATTTGTATTTCAATTCTGTTTAGTTCAATTGTTGTTTGATCTCCTACTTCTACATTTCTGTTAAGTTGTAACACGTCCGGCAAGTTGTACTGTTCTGTACACATTTTCCAACAATCGCAAGACGAGATAAACTTGCCACAAGGAGTTCAGACTTTTAATTAACTTAAAACTTTCGAAACTAATACCTTTGCTTGGAGATGTCGACTGTTCCTACCATCGACTTCGCCTCCGCCGCTGCTGCTGCCGCCGTCTCCGTCGCCACCTCTGCTGCTGCTGCCACTTCTGGCACAATGGCTACGGCCATGTTTGGTTTGATGTCTTCGGGGTCAACCATTTGACCCTTTGGGTCGACTGTTGGTTCCACTTTTAGTGATTTAACAATTGGTTCCACTTTTAGTGGTTCCATTGGTTCTACGACTGCACTTTTCAATGGGTCGACTATTGGATCCATGGGATCTAACACTGGTGGTTCTCATACGAGTTTCATGTTTCAAAGACGCCAAGTGGTATGCTTGGTGGATCCGATTATGGATCGATCTTGGCGCTGCTCATACCGCATGAGGATGCCGCCCGTCGAGAAGCCGTCAAGTTTGGAGGATCCGACTTCAAGAGATGGCGCAGAAGATGTTGTTCTACCTCACGACGTTGGGCTTCACCAACTTCTTGGTGGAAGATGTTGGATTTGTATCTTCGAAGAAGTTTGGTTGAGCTTGTATACAATGTTTCTGTTACCATCATACAATCTCTTATCCGAAATGAATACTTGATTGCATATATCCGTGTCCCCTTATCTCATATATAAGTTAGATCATACAAGTGTGTAGAAGATCACGTAAGTCTCGTATGATTGGTCAAGCTTAATGAGATATAAAAAGTTTCACGGTGAGACGACTTAAGGACGAGTTGTCGGTTTGAGCCGCAGTATAGATAAGTGACTTGACTTAGTTGCTTGTCTATGCTTTGATGCGTCTCGACGTATGAAGGATCACGGTGAGATGTGTTCTTCTTTTCGACCGTCGTGAAGAACCAAGATCTCGGTGACTTACGATGATCTAAACCTCGATAAGGTATTAGGTGAGTATGAGTTGTTGACCATCACTTTGACTTGTTATGAGTGAGGTTATATGTTCTAACCCAAGATTCTCCGCATCTTGGGTGGTGGCGATCTTGTATGTCACGCTAGTTATCATGTCGAGTCACCGTATCCGTTTAGGATGATGACGCCCCTTAAGGAGCTCAAAAGGTTTATTGTACTAAACCCCGCAGTTGAGTTAGCTCAAGTACAATAATAAGGTTGAGTGGTACTACTTAAGGAAATGAAGTTATTAATCGCTTTAAGCAATGATTGCTATAAATGATTAATGGACGCTCGATATCTTAAATACGGGATTCGTAATGTCTAAGTGCAAGCCCGACTCAACTTCGTAATAAAGGGGTAAGTCAACATTCTTTCTCTAGTGGCATGATCGAATGTTTATAAATTAATTTATGTTCGGGTTGAACATAAGATAATTAATTTATTTGAGGCCCATCTTTATTCCTTGCATTTGATCCACGGGTCGGCCCATCCAGCCCGTAGCTCTTTGGAAGAAATCGCGCCCCCTCGCTCTCAAAGGAAAGATTTTATTCTCTTTATCCCACATGGATATAATTATATTTTGGTATATGCATAGATCCTTTCCATATAAGATTATGGTAATAATCTTGAGAGTATGGAAATAATCCTAAGAGTATGGAAATAATCCCAAGAGTATGGTAATATTCCATATAGGATTATGGTAATATTCCATATAGGATTATGGTAATATTCCATATAGGATTAAGGTAGTGCATTATAAATATAAGGTATGAGATAAAGTCTAGTTAATGCTTAATAATTGAGAGCAAATTTTCGCCACTTCATAAGAGTGAATCTCAAAATTAGCCTAGGGTTGAGGTGATTTCTTGTAGTATTCTCCATAGATCGTCCTCACTCGACGTTGGAGATTGGGCATCCGGATACAGTCCGTAAGGTCAAAGCACGAGTCTCGACTGCTCAATCCGCTCATCCCGCTCGATCCACCTCGATGCATCCAAAGGTAAACACGAAAACCCCAACGTGTTGCACTTTAATTATATAGACGCATGCTAGGTTTATAATCAATGTATGGTGAATTAAACACCCAAGATGGATCCTCGGCAGGGTCAACATCGCTTTTCCTACATTGGTATCGAGCACGGGATCGAATCTTGGCTCTGTTGGATTAATTCACGTTTGATTATTACGTGCGTTTTTATAATTGTGGATTTGTCGCTCATCGTGGCTCGTTTGTTATTTTATCGGATTTTGTTTTTACACCACGAGAAAATCCGTGGTTAGATTAGATTTTATTCTCGTAAATCTTATATGTAAAAGAAGAACGAAGACGAACGAACGAAGAACGAAACGACGGAAAACAGTATCTCGGCGGTCCACGGCGGTATCTCGCGAGCAAGCCTCGCGGTCGCGAGGGCGATCGCGGTAGCGGGTGACGGGCGTGCGTCACAAGACGAGACCCTGGCGCCACGCGAGCGAGCGAGCGATCGCGAGGGACGGCCGCGAAGCAAGCGAGCGGCGAGCTGGCGGGCGGCAGGCGCGTTGCGCATGAAGCGACCCGGCAGCGAAAGCGCATCGCGGTCGCGAAGTTTCGGCCGCTGGCGGCGACGCGTCTCGGCGGGCGTTCGCGCCGGGGAAGGCTGCTGGCGTGCTCGATGGGTCGCGGTCGCTTTGCGATCGCGAGGCAGCGCCGCGAGGAGCACGCTGGCAGCGGCGGCGGTGGCGCGCGCGCGGGCTTTGCCTAGCGCACGCCCAGCACTCTTTGGGCCGACCCGGCCCGCACCCGTTTTCCGATTTTCGGCCCGTGCCCGTGCACGCGAGGCCCAATTGTTGAATCCGGTCCGTGCCCGCACGCGAGGTCGTTTTCAAGTTTAAATTTGCACTTTGTAAATCTATGTAATAGATTAGATTTAAATGTGGTGTTTCACGATTGGAGCGCGATGAACGTTTTATTTTATTTTTATCGTTCATATGCATGTCGTGGATGTTTAAATTATGCAATAGCATGCTATGTATGTTTATATTACGTTGACAAACCTTTAAGTGTTTTACGAATTGGATGCGCATAGTAAGCATGCTAGGTTTATCGCGTTTTATCAAGCATATTTTAGAATTCTGCGAGCATGTTTTACATGTTGAGTTCTATAGAAAGCATGCTAGGATTACGTGATCCGCATGGACAAACCTTTTGAATAAAAGGACTAAGCAAGCAACCCGACAAATTAATTTTTCAAATTAAAATGTCAAGACCTCCACTTTTGATCTCTAAACAAAGTGAGACGACCGTGAGTAAACGCCCACACGCGTGGCTTGCTTGCACTTTGCTTATCATAAGTTTGTTAGATGAGATTTCTAAATAAAACATTTTAAATCTATTGAGAAGTGGGAGTTTCATGTAAACGTCCACACGCGTGGCTTGCATGTGCGATTTTCATAAGTTCTCTAGAGATAGATATAAAATGAGATAACAAAAGAATTTGAATTGGAAGCGGTATGGTCCGAGCGAGTATACCAATTCTAAGAATTCATTCTCTCTTTGTTAAAATTGTGGTCGATGCTTAGACATCACCTCAAGTACAACTTCCCATGAAGTCCTTCTGCGATAGTGATGTGGTCTAGTAAGGTCCAATCATTAATTTCATTTGTCATAAGGATAAGTTGACATGGATTGAAATTAAACGACTAAAAGGTATATTTTAGTCTAGTCGAGGGTTCATGTGTGGCGCCCACACGCGTGGCTTGCATGTGGAATTCCTTGGGCGATTGGAGGTTTCAATTAATATTGTTTTATCAAAAGGTTACAATATTATTGTTACGAATTATATGCGATCGTATGCTTATGTGTTTACATTATCGTTTGGATATGTCTCTTACGTCGATTATCAATATGCTCGCACAAAATCCGTTATCCGGTCCAAATTTTATCGAGTGGAAGCGAAACATGGAATATGTTCTTATCATTTGAAGAACACATGTTTGTTCTCACTACTCCTAAACCCGATGCCCTTATCGGCGATCGACTAATGAGCGGCAGAGTCGGCGGACTTTGGAATAAGTCAAACAACATGGCTAAATGCTATATGATGACTACGATGTCCAAAGGCTTTGTGCAACATCGGTCGATGGTAGACGCGATCGATATTTGGTCAAGTCTCGAGAGTAAGTTTGGGCGATCGGATCGGACGATCGCTTCCACACAATGAGAGAAATCTTGGCGTGTAAGATGGAAGAAGGAAGTTTGGTCCATGAACATGTCTCCACATGACTCATCTCATGGATAGTCTTGATCGGTTGGGAGGAGGTATTGACGGCGAAGCCAAGGTCGATATCATCCTCAATACCGCCCAAGTCTTTTGAGAACTTCGCGTGAATGCGATCATGAGCAAGACCGAGTTTACACTTAGTCGGTTGCTTAATGATCTCGTTCTTTGCGGAAGGAGTTATGGGAAAAGGAGCACATGCTCTTGCTAGCACATCTAAGGGCCCAAAATTTTCATCATAAAATGGAAATAGAAAAGGGGTGCCAAAGGTGGTAGAGGCAAGGCAAATAGTGGGAGTAATGGGAACAAGAACATGGTTGCCAGGAGGCTTGAAGAAGCCGAAGGAGAAGGCAAGTGCTTCAAGTGCGGTGGACGGGCATTGGAAGGCCAAGTGCCCTATGCTCGAGGCTCAGTACGCGTTTGCTTTAATGTGAAACATGTTTAGCGACTTGTTCTACCCATTCTTGGGTAGTAGATACGGCGTATCGATCATGTTTGTTACACCTGCGTGGGTTCCTGCGGACAAGGAGCTGTTTGATGGCGAGATAACAATCTCCATGAGCAACGCGCGAAAGTCAAGGCATTGCGATTGGAGATGTTTCTTTATGTTTTGGGACAACAGTTTTAGTTTTGAAAGGCGTTTTATATGTGCCGGATTTTCGGCGGAACCTTGTTCTGTTTCAAATTATTTACTCATGGATATTACATTATTTTTGATAGTTGTGTTTCTATCATAAGAAATGACGAAGTTATACGTGTTGGCACTTTATATAATTAAGCTTTATACTATTTACGCAAAACATAATACCTATAACTATGTTGCATCTTCATCAAACCCTAAAAAGAAAGTTTTCTTCAGAAGATGACTCTACTTTCTCTGGCATCTTAGATTAGGTCACATCAATCTAAATAGGATCCAAAGGCGGCTAAGAATGGGCGTTGGGTGATCTCACGGTTACTCCGTTCCCGGTCTGCGAATCTCATATAGAAGGTAAGATGTCGACCAGACCCTTCAAAGCGAAGGGTTATAGAGCCAAAGAAATGTTGGAGTTAGTCCATTCGACTGTGGACCGATGTCCACAAGCTCGTGGAGGGTGCAGTATTTTGTCACTTTCATTGACGATTACTCAAGGTACGGATCGTATACCGCTTCACCGCAAGTCCGAATGCTTTGAAATTCAAAGAGTTTAAAGGCGGAAGTGGAGGCGAAGCTAGGTAAGAGTATCAAGTCATGCGGTGCGATCGCGGTGGCGAATACCTCGATAACGAGTTTATGGACTATCTAGTAAAGTGTGGGATTACATCCCAACAAGACTTCACCGGCACACCACAAACAAAATGGTGTGTCGAGGCGAAGAAATAGGACTCTTTTAGAAATGGTTAGATCTATGATGAGTTATGCTACATTGCTTATTTCGATTACGGGGTATGCCTTAGAGACGGCGGCATACTTGCTAAATCTAGTACCGCCCAAGTCGATCGAAAAGACCCATTTCGAGTTGTGGTTTGGTATGAGCCGGTTTAAGCCACATAAGGATATGGGCGATCCAAAGACATGTCTTTGAACAAGAAGGCGACAAGTTGGAGGCTAGATCGACGCAAGGTCGTTTATTGGCTATCCTAGAGGAGCGAAGGTGGTTTATTCTATAGTCCTAAGGATCGGAAGGTCATTATTAGCACTAATGCTCGATTCTTAGAAGAGGACTACATGAAAATCATAAGTCCAAAGTTGAAATCATTCTTCAAGAATTAGAAGATGATCGTATTCCACCACCGATTAGGCAAAGGTGCGAGATGTCGAGTCTAGTGGGAGGATCGACACCGATACTTCAAGAAATTGAAGTGGGTCGAGTTCCTTTGGAGATACCGACCGCAAGTGGTACCTACACATGCAAGTTGTGCAGTTAGAGAACCACAAGTATCCGCACCCACCGTTGCCATTGTGCTGTAGAACCTCGTCGTAGTGGGAGGGTTGTTCGTCAACCCGAGCGATTTATGTTCGTGGGTGAATCTTGGTTTGGTCCCATGAGCGAACATGCAATAATCGACCCATGGACATACTGAGGAGGCGATACAAGATATTGATGCAAGATCATGGCACACCGCTATGGACTTAGAAATGGAGTCCATAACGGCTATGGATGTATATGAAAGACACTCTACCGGATGGCGAGGAAGCCATAGGTAGTGAGTGGATATACAAGAGAAGAGAGATTCCGATGGAGAGGTTTCGCTTTCAAAGCCGGGCTTGTGGCGAAGGGTACACTCAGTTGAGGGCATCGATTTCGATGAGACCTTTTCGCTGTAGCAATGCTCAAGTCCATCGAATTCTTCTAGCCATAGCAGCCCACTTGAACCTAGAGGTTTGGCAAATGGATGTTAAAACCGCTTTTCTAAGCGGTTACCTTGAGGAAGGTAGAGACATCTATATGACAACTTTGAAGGTTATGTGGTAAAGGTGAAGAGCATCTAGTATGGAAGCTTAAGAAGTCCATTTATGGGCTTAAGCGCCCCCGATCATGGAACTTACGCTTTGACGAGGTGGTAAAGTCCATGGATTTACCAGTTGCCTAGCGAGAGTTGTGTGTATCGGTTAGATGTCAACAGTGACGTGGTATTTCTTGCACTTTATGTAGATGACATCCTTCTAGTTGGCAACAACGTGAAGTCATTATCGGCGTAAAGAGTTGGCTATCCGATCGGTTTCAAATGAAAGACTTAGGAGATGCACGTACATTCTTGGGATCAAGGTTTACCGAGATCGCAAGAAGAAAATGTTGAGCTTATCTCGGGCGTCTTACATTGATATCGAATTACTCGTTTTAGTATGCGCACCGCCAAGAAAGGATTGCTACCTTTCGGACATGGCGTTCCTTTATCAAAACGCGATCACCTATGATTTGCAAAGGAGATAGAGGAAATGAGACAAGTTCCTTACGCTTCGCCGTAGGAAGTCTCATGTACGCAATGCTATGCACGAGACCCGATATCCGCTATCACGGTAGGCATAGTAGCTAGATATCGATCTAACCACCGACAAGCTCATTGAATTGCGAGAAGCATATACTCAAGTACACGAAAAGGACTCGAGATTATAGGCTAGTTTACCATGCGAGATAGTCTAATGCCTTTGGGTTATCTGCACTGGATTTCCAAGCCGACCGTGATGAGAAAAAGTCAACCTCGGGCTATGTGTTTACCTTGGGAGGTGGAGCCGATCCTGGCGGGTCAAAGCGGCGATGCATTGCGGACTCTACCATGGAAGCCGAATATGTAGCGCCTGGAGGCTTCTAAGGAGGCTGTATGGTTCAAGAACTACCTCATGGATCTAGGTGTGGTACCTGGTTTGCCCAAGAGTATCATAGTTTACTGTGATAACTCAGGTGCAGTGGCAAACTCGAAGGAACCACGGACCCACAAGGCGACAAAACACATAGAGAGAAAGTACCATGTCATACGAGAAATCGTTAGGCGGTGGACGTGCTGATTGAAAAGATTGATACGACGGAAAATCTAGCGGATCCATTCACGAAGAGCCTGCCGCAAAAAGTCTACGATGGACTCGTTAGAGGACTTGGATTGCGCTTGATGGCACCCACTTAGAAAGGAAACTTTTGTATAAGTGGGAGAAGCAAAGTGATGGTTGTTTGTAATAGCTAGTAGAAAGACACATTGTATACTAAAGTTTGCTTTAGTATAAGTGGGAGATTGTTGGTTGTATCTTCGAAAGCGGTTTGGTTGAGCTTGTATACAATGTTTTCATTACCATATTACAATCTCCTATCGAAATGAATACTTGATTGCATATATCGTGTCCCTTATCTCATATATAAGTTAGATCATACGGTGTGTAGAAGATCACGTAAGTGCGTATGATTGGTCGAGTTTAATGAGATATAAAAGTTTCACTGGTGAGGCGACTTAAGGACGAGTTGTCGGTTTAGCTGCAGTATAGATAAGAAGTGACTTGACTTAGTTGCTTGTCTATGCTGGTGCGTCTACGGCGTATTGAAGGATCACGATGAGATGTGTTCTTCTTTCGACCGTCGTGAAGAACCAAGATCTCGGTGACTTACGATGATCTAAACCTCGATAAGGTATTAGGTGAGTATGAGTTCTTGACCATCACTTTGACTTGTTATGAGTGAGGGTTATATGTTCTAACCAATTCTCCGCATCTTGGGTGGTGGCGATCTTGTATGTCACGCTAGTTATCTCATGTCGAGTCACCGTATCCGTTTAGGATGATGGCGTCCCTTAAGGAGCTCAAAGGTTTATTGTACTAAACCTGCGCAGTTGAGTTAGCTCAAGTACAATAATAAGGTTGAGTGGTACTACTTAAGAAATGAAGTTATTAATCGTTTTAAGCGATCATTGCTATAAATGATTAATGGACGTTCGATATCTTATCTACGGGATTCGTAATGTCTAAGTGCAAGCCCGACTCAACCCGGTAATAAAGGGGTAAGTCAACATTCTTTCTCTAGTGGCATGATCGAATGTTTATAAATTAATTTATGTTCTGGGCTGAACATAAGATAATTAATTTATTTGAGGCCCATCTTTATTCCTTGCATTTGATCCCTGGGCTGGCCCATCCAGGCCCGTAGCTACTGGAAGAAATCGGCGCCCCCTTCTGCTCTCAAAGGAAAGATTTTATTCTCTTTATCCCACATGGATATAATTATATTTATGGTATATGCATAGATCCTTTCCATATAAGATTATGGTAATAATCTTGAAAGTATGGAAATAATCCTAAGAGTATGGAAATAATCCTAAGAGTATGGTAATATTCCATATAGGATTATGGTAATATTCCATATAGGATTATGGTAATATTCCATATAGGATTAAGGTAGTGCATTATAAATATAAGGTATGAGATAAAGTCTAGGTTAATGCTTAATAATTGAGAGCAAATTTTCGCCACTTCATAAGAGTGAATCTCGAAAATTAGCCTGGGTTGAGGTGATTTCTTGTAGTATTCTCCATAGATCGTCCTCACTCGGCGTTGGAGATTGGGCATCCGGGATCTGATCCGGAAGGTCAAAGCACGAGTCTCGACCGTTCAATCCGTTCATCCGTTCGATCCACCTCGGCGGATCCAAAGGTAAACACGAGAAAACCCCAACGTGTTGCACTTTAATTATATAGACGCATGCTAGGTTTATAATCAATGTATGGTGAATTAAACACCCAAGATGGATCCTCGGGCGAGGTCAACATCGTTTTCCTACGGAAGATGAGTCCGCCATTCCGGTGGTAGCGGACTTTCACGTCAAGCGACATATGATAATTGATGACCGACAACTATCTTTCTAAAAACTTCATACTTGGTAGTTTAAAAGATAGCTTGTATAGTGTATATGTTGTTGTAACGACATCCAAATGTATGTGGGATGCGCTAGAAAAGAAGTACCGTAGTGATGATGCAGGTACAAAGAAGTTCATTGTAGCCAAATATTTGAACTACAAGATGATCGATTCTCGACCGATCATGGACCAAGTGCAAGAGTTTCAACTCATTGTACACGAGGTTCAAGCCGAAGGGCATACTATTTCGAACGGCTTTTTTTTCGCTACAGTGATTGAGAAGTTACCCCCGGGGTGGAGAGACTTCATGATCTACCTTAAGCACAAGCGAAATGATATGACGCTTGAAGACTTTACCGTCAAATTGTGCATCGAGTCTGATGTGAAGAAGCAAGAATTAAAAGCGAAAGGCTTGATCGATGCTAAAGCCAGCCTGTTGGAGAGAGACGGTCCCTCCAATAAACGTGTTCGTCCTAATGTCAAAGACAAAGGTAAATGGAAAGTGGTTTCCCATAAGTTCGACGGGGACTTTTACAATTGTGGCAAACATGGCCACACGATGAAGGACTGCCGTCAGCCAAAGAAGAAGAAGGCTAAAAAAGTTACCAACGTTGTCGAGAAGGACTTCGAGAAATAGGACAAGGAAGATATGGCTGTTGTGGTGACCGAGGAAGTCAACCACGTCGATAATCAAGGTGGATGGTTCATCGACACTGGCGCAACTGCGCATGTCTGCGCCGACAAGAGGCGTTTCTCCATCTACATGCCTGTTGATGGGAGGAAGCTCAACATGGGAAATCAAGCTTCGTCTGAAGTTGCCGGAGTTGGTGATGTGGTGCTCAAGATGTCATCCGACATTGAGATCACGCTGAAGGATGTGCTGCATATCCCAGACATTTGCAAGAATTTAGTGTCAGGCTCGATTCTAGTTAATAAGGGTTTTAGACTAGTTTTGAGTCGGACAAATTTGTCTTGACTAAGTTTGGAAAGTTCCTTGGTATGGGTTATCTCAACGGGGGTCTTTTCAAATTGAATGTAATGGATGTGCGCAGTGTACCCAAAGTTATGAATGAAAATGCATTTACTTCCTCCTATTTGACTGAGTGCTCTGATTTATGCATTGTAGATTGGAACTTGTTAATCTAAATGCAATAAAAAGATTAGTAAATTTAGATTTACTAAAGTTAAATGAAGTTAATACACAAACGAAATGTGAGGTTTGTGTGGAAGCCAAATGGCTAAGTTACCGTTTCATTCGGTAGAGCAGACATTAAACTTCTAGAACTTATTCACACTAATGTGTGTGATTTAAAGTTTGTACAAACTAGGTGTACTTCATCACGTTTATTAATGAATGTACAAGATATTGTTATCTTTACCTTCTAAGAAGAAAGGCGAGGCTATTGAAGCTTTTAAAACTTGAGAATGAAGCGAGAATCAACTAAGTGTCGAATTAAGATTGTTTGAAGTGATAGAGGAGGAGAATATGTAGCTCTGTTTGAGGCATTATGCAACGAAAGTGGTATAATACATCAAGCAGCGACAGCCCTTATTCACCTCGGTCTAATGGCGTTCTTTGAGCGTAAAAATCGAACACTTAAGGAGATGATGAATGCTTTATTGATTAGTTCGGGGTTGCCCCAGAACTTGTGGGGCGAAGCAATTTTGACAGCCAACTACATACTGAACAAGATTTCACTCAAGGGTAAGGATGTCACTCCTTACGAGTTGTGGAAACGAAGAAAGCCATCGTACAAATATCTCAAAGTGTGGGGGTGTTTGGCGAAGGTTGAGGTGCCTCTTTCTAAACAAGTTACAATTGGACCTAAAACAGTCGATTGTATCTTTATTGGGTATGCACTGAATAGTAGCGCCTATCGTTTTCTGATCCACATGTCAGAGGTACCGGATATGACTATGGGGACGACGATTGAATCAAGGAATGCTATATTCTTTGAAAGTGTTTATCCCTGTAAAGACAAGGATAAAAGTGAAGCCAGTTTTAGCAATAGAGCTGATGGTAAAGCTTCGAATTCTAAACCTTTGGAGGAAGAACCGATATCGCATAAACAATCGAGGTATGATCCAGAGGGGTCGGAACCGAGACGTGGCAGTAGAGTCAGAACGCCAAATGATTTTGGTCCTAACTATATTGCGTTCATATTGGACGAAGAACCAACATCGATCAAAGTAGCCTATGCTCGGCCAGACGAAATGCTCTGACGAGAGGTTGTTCAAAGCGAGATTGATTCCATTCTACAAAACCACACTTAGGTGCTGGTTGATTTGCCAGAAGGTTGTAAGCCCTTAGGATACAAATGGATTCTTAAAAGAAAATACAAGGCAGATGGATCAATTGAAAAGTATAAGGCCCGTTTGGTTGTCACAGGGTTTAAACAAAGAGAGGGGTACGATTTCTTCGATACCTATTCACTTTTGACGGTGATTACGTCTATTAGGGTGTTTCTCGCAATTGTTTAAACAAAGAGAGGGGTACGATTTCTTCGATACCTATTCACTTGTGACGAGGATTACGTCTATTAGGGTGCTTCTCGCAATTGTTGCATTGCACAATCTTGAGATTCATCAAATGGACGTTAAGACTACGTTTTTGAATGGTGACCTCGAGGATGAGGTATATATGAGCAACCCGAAGGGTTTGTAGTACCTAGTCAAGAGGGCAAGGTATGCCAACTCATGAAGTCTCTATATGGTTTGAAACAAGCACCGTTGCAATGGCACTTGAAATTTGACAATGTAATGTTAGCAAATGGTTTCAAGATCAACTAGTGTGATAAATGTGTCTATGTTAAGAACACTGATAATGGTTATGTTATAGTGTTATGCGTATGTAGATGACATGTTGATCATGGTAGCAATACTCAGTCATTAATGACACAAAGCGTATGTTAAGCGTAAATTTTGACATGAATGATATGGGATTAGGTGATGTGATTCTTGGAATCAAGATTTTAAGAAGATCAGACATAATTGTCTTGACACAATCTCACTACGTCGAGAAAGTGATTAAGAAATTCAACGCGTTTGATAGTTTGCCTGCTAAGACCTCATTGGATCTCAATATTCACTTGAGTAAGAACAGGGATGAACCTGTTGGGAAAGAATACTATACAAAGATCATCGGATGTTTGATGTATCTTACAAATCACACCCGACCCGACATAGCTTGCGCCATGAATAAATTGAGTCGTTACACGAGCAATCCAAGCAAAGAGCATTGGAAGGCTCTAGTGAGAGTTTTGAGGTACTTGAAGTATACTCAAAATCATGGACTGCATTTCACGAGATATCCCCCGGTACTTGAAGGGTATTGTGATGCCAATTGGATATCTGACACAAAAGATTCACTTTCTACAAGTGGGTATGTATTCACGATTGGGGGAGGTGATGTTTCTTGGAGATTCAACAAAACAGATGTGTATAGCCCGATCCACCATGAAATCAGAATTCATAGCTTTGGATAAAGCTGGTGAGGAAGCCGAATGGCTCCGTAATTTTTTGAAAGATATTCCATGTTGGTCTAAGCCTGGCCACCTGTGATGATTTACAGCGATATCCAAGCGGCTATTGGAAGGGCAAAAGATGGCTTGTATAATGGTAAGTATTGATATATACATCGGAGGCATAATACTGTGAGGCATTTGATCTCAAGTGGGGTTATCTCAGTTGACTGTGTTAAGTCTATAGATAATCTAACAGATTCGTTAACCAAATGGTTGAACCGGGATCAAATGATCAAGTTGCTAGAGGGAATGGGATTAAAATCCACATCTTAAGAACAATCATAGTGGTAACTTGACCATGATGATTGGAGATCCCAAGAACTTGGTTGATAGGATAACTAAGCTATAGGAGTTCGTGTGTAAACACTCAAGTTAGCTTGTTCCCTAGAAAGCAAACGAGTGTTGGAAAACTTGTCTAGTGGTGATGTTGAGTAGTCGATTCTTAATGATTCCTAAGAAACCTCGAGGAGGTTGAGTATGGAAAGATACTCGGTAAAGAATCACCTATATAAGTGTGAAGTGTGGCCGCTTCAAACAAAACACTTATGAATCCAAAGTGGATGTTCATGACCAAAATGGAATCAAGCGTGAGAGCGGATGAGGTTGAGGTGTTAAAGTCTTAATACCATTGTCTCGATTGCGTTGTGGGGGAATAGTTCAGGCATCGTGTCCACTAATCCGCATGTGTACTCGATGGTACTAACTATGGAAGGTTCAAGCCATAAACCATCTGTCCAAATATTTTAACATCTCTTGAGGACTGAGCTGTGTCTGCATACATGCATATGGATATTTCCACTCATATGTGGGGATTGTTGAAATCAACATGTATATATATATTTATTATATATGTGGTCAAGTTGTCAGGAAGCTACTTTGACACAGATTTTGAGTGACGTAACGTTTAATTTTATGAAATTAAATGGCATAGGATCGATCTACGTTTCGAGTAGATGATCGTGATATATTCACATTCTCAAATTCGATTTTCGGTGAGTGAGAAATAGTGGATCAAAGTTTGTCACTTAAACATGGAGTTATGTGCTTAAAGGGATTAATTCATCATTATCTCACATTGATTATTGTACCTTCATCAATTGTCTATATAAGTGGTTCATTGAACACTTAGTATCATTATGTGCACAAGTGATGGGCTGGAAAGCCCACGCACGCGCCGTCATCGCCGTCGCGCCCGATGTCGGCGCCCGGTGTATGGCGCGGTGCGGTGCACAGTGCGAGCCCAGCCCCGGTCCGCTCGGTTTCATGGATCGTGGATCTTGGATCATGGCAATTGGTCTTTGGGTGGTCTTCGGGCCTGTTCGTGGGCCTAGTTCCGTGGCCCATTGCTCGTATATTTTGGATCAACGTTTGATCGAGCCCAAATATGGAGTAGGTCTGAGGCCCAACTCGTGTGGCCCGATCCGTTGGCCTGCTTGTGCACTTGAAGAGAAGTCGGGATCGTCAATGAACACGGGCCTGCGTGTTGTCCAGATTCGTCGAATCGTCGATAACGTTCCGACATGATGGCTCTGCGGAAGCGTGGGTGTAACTCCGCTTGTCTCCGAAACCGCCGCGTAACCCTCTCGCACTCAATGGGATATAACCCGTAACACCCGACATCAATGCGGGTGTTGACTTCAGCATGCTCCCCATGAGAGGGACGACGCTTATAAATAGGACATATCTCTCCAGCATTAGCCACCTACTGTCTAAAGCATTCCAGTATTCTCTAAGAGCACTCCCTGCATACATAGTTTGTGTCAAGCTCTGTCCGCGCCTCCGTCCGGTTCGTCCGGAGCTCGTTGGTCTGTGTGCCGCAACCCCGAGACATTTGTCGTTTATCTTTGGGGGCGATACGCCAGAACCGAAAGCACTACCGAGGCGTATCTCGTTTTGCGAAAAGAGGCCTCCTCGACTCGGCATTAGTATACGGTTTAGTTTCATTTGTATTTCAATTACTGTTTAATCTCCTACTTGTTGTTTGATCTCCTACTTCTACATTTACATTAAGTTGTAACACGCGGTGATGAATCTAGCTATGTGAATGTGCGAGATTTATATAAAGCAATAAAGAACACCGGGCTTTTCGTGGTTCGATCGTTAATGAGATCTCGTCCACGGATGAATGATTCCTCAATACTTTTACTAGAGCTTTTAAATGCAGAGTATTGGTTACAAGCCTTTTGCATTGATAAATTGCCAACCCTTCTAACATCGGTTTTCCTTCTATTTATCTGACCGACTACGCCCACGGCGCCGACCTCTCCATTGGTCGTGGTGTGACTCTTCCTCAGCATGCCTCCATTGGCGGGCCGGGACCTTTCGTCTTCACGTGCGCCACGTGGAGGTGGCGCGACCTTAGTTACAGGCGTCCTCTCCATTGGCGAGGGTAGCGGTTACGGAGGCTAGGGTTTTGGGCAATGATTAGGGCTCGCCTTGGGCTCGACCGCGTGGGCCTGCTACCAATGTTAGGCCCAGCTCGCTTGGGCCTGTTAGTGGGCCTAGTCGGTTGGGCCATATCCCATCATAGCCCCCGATTAGCGAGGACGGCGAGGCCGGTGGAGTGAAGAAAGCGCTTCGGCGAAGTGAGGTGTGGCTTGGCTGAAGTTGTTTCCTGGAGTTGTTGTCTTTTTAATGTGAGGGTCTCCTGGTGCCGATCTGAGTTGGTTTGTTTATTATCGTTGCTTGGAAAAGATGTGGTATCGGGAAGTCGATGTCCGGCACGAGATATCGTGCCTCTGCGTTGGTTACGCCGTGGTGCGATGCGAAGTGGCGTTACTCACGTGGTGGGTGTCGATGTCGGCACGATAGACCGACCTTTTCGGGGATGCTTGGTGGTGCGGTGGTTATGCGGCGATCGGTTATCTAAGGCGTGGCGAAGTGGATTTCCTTGGTATTTGTGGGAAGAGGCGGGGTGCGATGCGGCGCGCGCCATCGGAGGATCCGGGGTCCGTATGATGATTGGTAGGTCGGTGGCGGTCCGTCTTATCGGGCGTCGTCATACGCAGCCGGTGATGGTTGTGCACTCGAACTGCGTGCGCGCGTGTACTCCACTTCAATCGCGTGTCGCGCGTGGAAAGCTTGAGCGCCGTTTGTGCTTTAAATCGCGGGGAAGCTATTCATTCCTTCACTAAAAAGCTGTCCATCTCTCATACTCGGAGAATTTCCGATTTGGAGAAGCTTTCGATCGTCTTACGAACTCGGCGCTTCGAGTAAAAAAGTAAGTATGTCTTCTTCCTCTATTTACGATGCGCCGACTTTGTTTAGGGTCCATGATCATCTCCATGCTGGAGTTTCGGTTCGAACAGCTCATCCTCACGATAGTGAAATCGAGGTTAGGGATTATTCTGCTATACCTTATCGGGTAGGTGTGGGATGATTGGCGCTAGGGTCCCAACAATATCATCTGCGTGGGATGGGGTTAAGGTGAGGGCGTCGGATCGTCCGTAATCTTCGACGATGTGATAAAAATAGGAAGGAATGTCACATTCGGCCGGCGCTGGTGGTGTGTTCGCAACCATCGATAGAGCATTAGCCCTCAGGAGGTTTCATAACTATGTACATAGGCGCGAGGGCGGTCTTGGGTTCCTAGCCCCCGTCTTTTGAGCCTCGGGGTATTTCCGAATCCCATCTCGCTAATTCACCCCAAACTCCATTAGGTCGGTGGTTGAGATGGGGTTAACTTGCTATAATATAGGTGAGGAGTTCTCGCTTTGAGCTCTTGATGCGATTTTTAGCGTCAGTACTCAAGAGGGCATGTACTATCTTCGCCTCGGCGGGGCGTTTAGGGTGAGTCAACCCTCGAAAGTGTCGGGGTGGCAAAAAAGTTTTTCTTTTGAGGGCGATGGGCATCCGATCTCTGGTTGGGGATGGGTAAAGTGGCGGATATAAAACTTAAGCCCCTCGGTGGGTAGAGGATCAGCTCAACACGCTCGGTGAAGTTTCTCTAGAATTCACGGGGACAGCCTTAATGATGCGGGTGAGTGTGCAGTCGCGAGCTCGGGACGGGGTCCAGGCGGGTGAGGCACCTCTCTTCTCGTTCTTATAGGTTCGACCTCTCTTTGACTAAGCGATTTTCTTACGTATTGCGGTGAAGCTTAAGCACACAAAGGAGGTCAAGCGGTGACCTCGTCATACTGCACCGGTGGACGGGGAGCCTTCTAAAAAGAGGCGAGGCTGGTGGGCCCCCCATGACCCGTGGTGGTGGAACACCTCGGCGATCTGCTGAAGGGTCCATGACCGATCTCGAGCTCGGGCCTTGAGGTGAGGTTCGTGCCCATGATCTTGTGCAGTACCGATCTCGTGATCTTCCGCCTTGCCTAGTCATGTTGTTGTTGTTTTTTTTTTTTTTACGCTACTAACCGTTTGATTTGCGGGACTGCCCTTGATCATGGCGAGATCGCCGCATGGCCGATGTTGTTGCATCCGGCCACGGTGGAGAAAGGCGGCGCGTGAGTCCTCATTGGTGGTGCGAGGAAGGAGGTGGAGGTTGCGAGGCGGTTCTTGAGGCCGCCACGAGGGAGAAGGGCCGTCTTGTCGGGAGGCCAGCCGAGGTGGAGTGCGCTCGGGAGGAGGTGGCCGAGGCGGAGAAGAGGCGGCTGATCGGACAAGTGCTTTCTTTGGCGGGCGAGGACCCATCTTGAAGGCCTTCACCGACAAACTTATCAGTCGAGTCCTTCTCCGCCTTCATCTCCGATCGGCCGCCGTGATGAGGCGCGGTGATATCTACCCACGGAGGGTTGGCGGCCATGATGCACGATTTTGACAAGGCGAAGCACGGTTGGGCGAGATTGATCGAGGCGGTGAACTTGCGGTATGCGGGTGCTTTCGAGCGGCCGCCTTCCCGTGGTGGGCTTTAGCCTCTGCCGTCGCTCGACGGTGAGGCCGTGTCCCAATCTAAGGTGGATGAAGATCACGAGCTTGAGGAGCTTACGGCGAGTGCGGGCCGGGTGAGGAGGAGGAGGAGGAGGAGCGAGAGTTGGCTCGGTCGACCATGACAAGCAGCGAGGAAGGCGGAGGAGGCGGGAGGAGGCGAGGAGGCGGCGAGTTCGGAGAGAGGGCCGAGGTTAGTGGGCTGTTGTAATAATTTGAACCACGGGGTCGATAGGACCTGAGCCCCTGTAACAAATTCTTCCGTGTCTGATAAAAATATTTATCACCTTACGAGACTTGTGTTGTCTTTTTATTTATAGCATTCTCGCATCTCAATACTTGGGACTCGACCATGAATTCTTGGCAGTGAAAGGGGTCCGAGGTGCCTGGCGAGAAGGACGAGGAGGTGCAATTTTGGAGGAGTCGGTGCCGGTGACCCAGTTTTGGCCGCCATGGATCGAGCTCGGCGTCTTCTTCGAGCCGAAGAAGAAGTTGACCGAGGCTGATCGGGAGGTGGCCGCCTCGTGGTGAGCGAGGTCTGAAGTCGAGGATCGCGGGGGACGAGTCCGGAGGCGGACTTATCTGCCGGCGCTATCGAGGCGTTTGATGCGGTCGAGCAACAGAGTTGATTGCGGAGAGGCTCGCTCGGTTGTCGGAGAGCATCATGCGGTCTGAGAGGCGATCCGCCCGGTGGTGGGACTACCATATCCGGCGGCGGCCGAGTCGAGCTTCTTGGCGGAGGGCATGGTCTTGAGGGATGAGGAGGGCCCAGCGGCAAGAAGTTCAAAGCTGCGTGAACTCCGTGGTGAGTTGATGGAGATGTATGATATCGTCAAAGCGTCGCATGCCCGGCGGCGGCGAGGCAACAGCGGGCTCTGCCGACCCGATCATAGAAGAACCCGCAGAGGAGGCGGCTACTCGATCATGCGAAGTCTTTGAGGTTGATGGGTCGGCGGGCGGATCGTCGAGGGCGATCCTCTGGGGGAGGACGGCGACCGAGGACCTCGGTCGGCGAGGAGAGCTTTGGGTAGGGGCGGTCGTGCTCCGGCCGGTGTCCGATCGGGGGTCGGGGTGTGACCTCGGGTGCGTCCCCACTCCCGGAATGCCCGTCTTGGCGCCTGCCACTTGAAGTGTCGGGAGGCGGGTGAAGATGACCACAGGTCGGCGCTTGCATTGGCTGCCTCAGAGCCCGCGCCGGCTTCGGGAGGCGAGCCGTGGTGATTCCGGCCTTATCGGTGGGTCGAAGGCACGAGTTCGTTCGAGGCATACACCGTCGGCACGGAGATTTTGTAGAGAATTGGTGCGGCTTGACAAGTCACAGCAAGGCGGGCAGGGAGCCGAATGAGGTCGTGTATAGTATAGGACCTTGTATGTAGATGTAAATGTATTTAGACTCGTTTGAAGTGTATATTTTCCCCTTGAGAGGTACAAACATAGCTTATGAATTCGTTTTGGTCGTAAATGTATTTATCTTGTATCTGAGGTGTGTATTTTCCCAAATAAAGGGGTATAAGCGAGCTCTGAAGCCGGTTGTCTTGTATATGGCTTGGTACTTTGTTTGTAGTCGTTAATGCATTTAGACTTTGTCTTAGGGTGCATATCTTCCCAAATAAAGGGGTATGAGATGGCGAGATCGGTGCGGATGTCGCTTGCATGTAGGCGTCCAACAATGGGTGTCTGTATGCTGCGTGTAGGCGTCCAACAATGGGTAATCATGCGCTTGCGTGTGGGCGTCAACTTAATGGGTAATGTAGACATCGCTTACCCTACTTGGTGGGATTTTCATCTTCGTAAGGCGTCCCTTGTGAAGGTTTAAATGTGGTGTATCAAGCAGATGTTCACATATGTATGAGGCGAAGTGAAATATTCATTATAAAAGCAGTGTTTTATTGAACATGTAATCAACATCGTACTTTGGCAAAACAATTAAGGAACTAACATGATGCCGACTTTAAATCGAAGTTATGTAAAATACCTTCTTAAATGCATAATGTGCGAGTTCGGAGACAAGTGCACCGGACAAGTGAGCCGACTTGTAAGCCCCTTTGCGAGGTCCTCGTGAGCAGATGCAGGCCTTCCATGTCGGATCCGACTTGTTAAGGCGCTCGGCTCTCGGCTTCATTATTTCTTAGGGCGAGTCGCCCACATGGGGCGGAGGCTTTGACCGTTGTTGTTGTGCCGTGCGACTGGGCCTTGTACTTGGCCGTTTATGAAGGCGAGCTCGCGCTTCTCCTCGAGGTGTCGAGGTTGGCCCTTGGTCTTCCTCGTTCGGCACGGTCGAGTGGAGAGTGCGAGGGCTTGGCGCGCCGATCTCGGCCGGTATGGCGGCCTCGGTACCGTGAACCCGGGCTAAAGGGGTCTCCCGTGCGCCGTCCGAGGTGTGGTCTGTGGGACCCGAGTACTTGAGGAGATTTTCAGCCCGATCACCTTTAGCTCGATCCGACCTCTTCTTCAATCCTTATGCGATCGTGCGGTTCGTCACCTCGGTCGACCATTCGACTTGCGGGTGTGCGACCGGTGAAGCGTTGATCGATCTGAAGCTCTTCGCACCACTCCTTGAAGTTTTGTCGACGAATTGGGTGCTTGGTTGTCGAGACCGGGATGTGCGGTATGCGGCGGCGGACTATATTTTCCACACAAAGGTTTGAATCATACGCTCGTGAGGCTCGAAAGTGGCTCGGCTCGACCCGTTTGTGAAGTAGTCTATGGCAACGACTAAATATCGGCGACACGGTGCTCGGTCGAGCAGACGGCGATGTCGATCCCCACTGCATGAAGGCCACGGACTCTGCGGTACGCTCCGTCGATCGAGGCGGCTTTTTGGCTGAGTGAATCGGCACTGGGCACTTCTTGGCGAGCTCGGCGAATCTTGTGCGGTGGGCGGTAATATCCGACCTCGGCGTTTTCTTTGAAAGTGCTCGTGACCGATGTGGCTTCCACAAGACCCCGGTGAATTCGTTGAGCACGTGGTAAACTTCTTACGGCGAGGCATCTCGGGAGGGTTGAAGGTAAGACTTCGGTGAGGCGCCTCGTGCATGAGATATACAGGATTTTGCCATCATCTTTTTGGCTTGAGCCGATCGAAGGTAGTGCGCCGTGTTCGGGTAGGCCTTGGGAGACATCGATTCGGCTCTATCTCGGTGATGATGCCGGCGTGGGACTCCGCTATGTACGGAGCGAATCTCCTCCTTTGGTGGACTTGTTGACGACGCAGCTAGCTTCTTGAGGGCGTCGGCTCATTTATTTTCCCTCGGGGATTCGGTGGATCTTGAAGTACTGAGCGAGGTCAACATCTCCTTTGCCTTCTCGGTATTGTTTCATTCGGTCCTCCTTGGCCTCGTGTTGCCTAACACACAGTTCGCGACGACACGGGAATCGTAGAAGATTTGGATCTCATCCACCCTCGGCTCATAGCGGTGAGTCAGGAGATTAGGGCCTCATACTCCACCTCGTTGTTGGTGGTGGGAAGGTAAGCCGGGTGCGTGGGTGACTTCTTGCTTATACGGGCCGAGGAGGAGGATGCCGCCCTGCTGCTGTCTTGCGATGCTCGAGTCCACGTCGTCCGCCGGCAACCATCTGGTGGTGTTAGGGCGGCTTGCTCCGCCGTGGGGCGGGGCTGGAGTTCTGTTGGCGAGCCTACCTCGGTGGTGGCCTCAACCGGGAAGTCGGCGAGCTTGCCCTTTTATGGCGGTGCGGGTGAGTGCGAGATGTCGTGCTCGCCGAGCTCAGTGCCCACTTAGCTATCGTCCGGACGACTCGGGTTTCAACAAGACTTGTCTCGAGGTAAGTCGATTAGCACACAGACGGAGTGAGCTTGGAAGTAGGGTCGGGCGTCGCTTGGCGTTCACGGGGCAGTGCTACTTTTTGAGCCGGAGTACCTTGTCTACGGTCCTTTGAGAGCTCGGTGATAAAATAGATGGGAGTTGTCGTCCCGTCTCATCTAAATACCGACCACCATTGATGGCCTCGTCAAGGCGGCCAATCTGAGAGAGGATTCTCCTTGCCCGGGCGGACGGGGTCGGCGGTCGGCTAGGTACTCTTCCCGGTTGTCTGGCGGCACAGTGTTCTTCCGCCGAAGTCGGAGCTCTCCTCGGGATCTTGAAGAATGGGGCTGTTTCTCGGCGGCTCGAGGCAATCTGTTGAGGCGGCTAGGCACCGGTGAGTTTGTGGATCTCACGGATGGTCCTTAGCACTGCATGTCGAGCCTTGCCTTCACCTTGGTGGGATTGGCCTTGAGGCCTCACGAAAACCAGCATCCCAGAACTTGCGGTCTTCACCATAAATGTACATTTACGGGGTTGAGCTTGAGGTTGGCCGACGAGGAGTTGGAGGATGGGCCGAGGTCGTCGTGCGACTCCCGTTTTCGACTTTTGACAACTATGTCGTCGGCGTGAACCTCGACGATCTCACCGATGTGGTCTTTGAATGTTGCATCCACCATCCTTTGGTAAGTGGCCCGGCGTTTTGAGGCGAAGGGCATCTTCGATCGCAAAAGCGCGAAGTCGGTGATGAATGCGGTCTTTGGTGCGTCCTCCGGGCTCGTCGAATTTGGTGGTACCCTTGTATAGATCCGAAGCTGAACATCTCGTGGCCCACCAATGCCTCCACCTTCTTGTCGATATCGGGAGGGTAGCAATCTTCGGGCGATGCTTGTTGAGGTCGGTATAATCGGCCGACATCGCCACCCTCCGCAGACTTCGGACCACGTTGGATTAGCCATCCGGTCGGGTGTTGACCTCGAACAAGATCTTGGCCTTGAAGTTGAGTCACCTCGTCCCTTATGACTGGTTGCGCTCGCGCGAATATCCTTTTCTTCACGGATGGCTTGGTAGCGGGTCGATGTTGAGGCGGTGAGTTATGAGCTCGGGTGACACTCGGTCATATCGGCGGGGACCAAGCAAACACGTCCTATATTCTTTCGAAGTCGTATGGCGTGCCACGGACGTCCATGGGCCACAGGTGCCGACTGGATGACCTTGAGGATCGTCGTCGTATAGTTGGAGCCCTCGGTCGGGTCATCCGGTGTCGGCCTCAGGGCTCGGTAATTGCTATGCAGGCGAGGCCGCGTCTTGAGTTGAGAGTCGTAGGCATTCTTTTCTTGCCGTTTGGTCCCTCACGGATCTTGAGCACTCCCACCGGGGTGGGAATCTTGACGGTGGTGGTAGACCGAGCAGGCGGCCTTGGTGGCGTCTGACCAATCTCTCCGAGGATGATGTTGTGCGGAGAGGGCCGGACCGGGAAGAATCGGATGGCCTTTGTGACCGACACAGGGCCCGCCTACGGTGGCCGGAAGGGTAATGACCCCCGGTGGGCGCCTCTTGAGTGAAGCTCCGTGGGCGGGAGGCGGGAAGTACTGAATGCCTCCGACCTCAAGCTTATCGAGACAGCTACGGAAGATGATCTTGACGGAGGCTCCGATGTCGATATAGACCGGTGGGCGTTTTGTTGCCCCGCGCTGACTGTATGGTGATGGCGTCACAGTGCGGCATGATCTTGGGCACGGGTCCTCCTTGGAGAAACGTTATGTTCTCACCATCCGAGTCGCTTGTTCTTGGCTCTTGAGGGCGGCCTCGGCGTCGTTCTTCGAGGGCGACCTCGTCGTCCGAGGCGATCCGGTAACAACATAGACCTGCTCCATAGCGTTGGGACCTTCGTCCTCGTCGTCTTCAGGTTGGGTCGCCGCTGGGGTCGGCCCGCAGTTGTTGCCGCCTCCATTCCTTCTGCGCTTCCTGTTCTTCGGACCAGCTCGTCCGAGGTATTTCTTGAGGGCCCCACCTTTAACGAGCTCGTCGATCTGTGAGCCCAGGTTTCTGCAGTCCTCGGTATCATGACCATACCCTTGGTGATAGTCGCAATACTAAATGCGTGGACTCTTCTTGGATCCCTTTCATAGGGCGGGGCTTGGGAAGAGCTCGGCGTGGAGCTCGAATATTTCCGCCCTTGATTTGGCGGGGGCGCTCTGCCGCCGGGGTTGGGCGAGGTCGAGCACTGACTCGTGACCCTCTCTTGATTCGGTCGAAGCGCTCCTGCGATCTGCGCCTCGACTTGATCGTCGGCTTTTTCTCTCGGACCGCCGTCCCAGTTCCCCTTCTTCCGATCCGACTCGTCTCCCTTGACAAAGTTGTCCACGGGTTCCAAAGCTTACTCGCCGTCTTTGGTTTCTCCTGGTGATTTCTTTGTTCGTGGCGGGTCGGATCCCGTTCTGAGCAGCGTTGATGAGAGGTCGTTCTTTGTCGTCGATTTTGGCGACTCTTTGATGAACCTCGAGGCAGTTTGACATCGTCTCGTCCGCCCTGGCGGATTGTGAGCAGGTCGGAGGAAGGCTGCTGGGCGACATCTTCCGATAGGCGCCACTTGAGGCGATCCATGAGGTCACGGAAGCGGTGTATCTTTGTTACGGCGGGCGAGGTGAACCAACGCCGTGCGTTGGAGATCGACACCTCGGGAAGATTTTGCACATGTGAAAATCTTCCATTCCTTGATCGCCATGTTGGTGGTGTGGCGAAAAGGAAGTCGGAGGGTCTCCGAGGCCATCGTGCGCTATATTGGGTGCCGTACCGGCGGGCGGGCGTGTCTAGAATCTCCACGGAGAAAGGGAGATGATTCTCCGTGCGGTCGAACCCCGGAGATCGTTGCCGTCTCTTTACGGAGGGTGGGGATCGATAGCGGCGCCTATCGTCCCTCCGGGGAGTTCGACTCGCCTTTCTTCCTCTGTTCGCTCGACTCGCTGGTCGGCATGGCGAGTGGAGGCGGCTCCGCGAATGGCGAGGCGGCGGTGGTGGCGGCTCGCCCGCGGTGGCGGCTCCGCGAATGAGGTCGGCGGCTCGGCGCGGTGGCGGCTCCGCGCGTCGGGCGTGATCGCGTTCTCGGCTATCACGCCGAGGTGGCTTGTTGTTTCGGATGGGGGGCGGCCTCGGCGGCCGTGGTGTTCAGTCAGGAGAGCCTCGAGGGCCGCTCCTTTGGTCCTCTGGTTGAGAAGCTTTGGAATTGGCGAGATTGGCGTGGAGGAACTCGGTCACGGCCTGGTCGAGGACCTCGTGGGACAGTGGTGTTTGTTCGTCCTCGTTGAGGCGGCATCTCTACGTTGGGAGGCGGTCACGAGGTGTATGGAGACGTTTTCCATGTTGCCCTCGAGTGTGGCGCTTCGTGGCGTCTGCGACCTCCTTCCCACGACGCGGTGACCACACAGTCGTCCTCGGCCACGGTTGTTGCCGGCGTTGGCGGCGGTTGTGCGTGTTCTCGCCATTAAAATGTAGAAAAAAAGCTTTATTTTTTTTTGTTCGAGCTTCTCACGAGGCGGCGCCAATGATGAATCTAGCTATGTGAATGTGCGAGATTTATATAAAGCAATAAAGAACACCCGGGATTTTTCGTGGTTCGATCGTTAATGAGATCTCGTCCACGGAGGAATGATTCCTCAATACTTTTACTAGAGCTTTTAAATGCAGTATTGGTTACTGGCCTTTTGCATTGATAAATTGCCAACCCTTCTAACATCAGTTTTCCTTCTATTTATACAGCTTCGACTCTGCCCCTGAAGGCGCGCCCGACCTCTCCATTGGTCGTGGTGTGACTCTTCCTCCAGCATGCCCTCCATTGGCGGAGCGGGACCTTTCGTCTTCGTGCGCCACGTGGAGGGTGGCGCCTGACCTTGGTTCTGGGGCGTCCTCTCCATTGGCCGAGGGTAGCGGTTCTGGAGGCTAGGGTTTTGGGCAATGATTAGGGCTCGCCTTGGGCTCGACCGCGTGGGCCTGCTACCAATGTTAGGCCCAGCTCGCTTGGGCCTGTTAGTGGGCCTAGTCGGTTGGGCCATATCCCAT
Source organism: Salvia rosmarinus (assembly GCA_036937905.1). Lineage (NCBI taxonomy): Eukaryota > Viridiplantae > Streptophyta > Magnoliopsida > Lamiales > Lamiaceae > Salvia > Salvia rosmarinus. Next base: position 82,199,914 of record CM072813.1, on the reverse strand, counting down.
CACCCGGCAAGTTATACTGTTTTGTACACATTTTCCAATAGTATCATAGAAAGCTCCAAAGTGAATAGGAAAGAAAAATAAGAGCCGAGTAAGGTTCATCGTCCCACAGGACCAAACCGGTCTTACCGAAAACAACCACCCTTATGTAAAAGGGATGCAAACAAATAAGAAACTTAATATATGTGAAAGATAAACTTTAATTGTAACATTTGATCAATTTTGGTTAATACAGTATTGGGTAGTTGTTAAAGACTGAATAGCGAGAGATTCCAAAACTTTGACGATCTTTATAAGAACTACCCAATCTTGCAATAAGCACAAATAGGTTTTCAATATCTGTACTTTTATTTATTTATTTTGAGAAAATTGAAATCTTGCCACAATTCTAGTAATTGCTTGTTGATGTGGACTTGTCGAACGTGAAACAAAAGAAAATAAATCAGCAAAGGCCAAATTTCCAAAAAAAATAAGAAAACCAGTCCTTTAAATTTTAAAGAAATAACTGGTCTTTCAAAAATTATATATGACTTTTAAACAAAAATGGAAGTCGACCAAATTTTTGGCAATCGTCATCTATATACCGATTTGCATTATTTTGTCATGGTTTATATGTGAATAAGGATTCCGCAACATATATTATTTGTTGATTACTTGCTTCTACCGATAGTTTCCACCGGTGAAATTTGACGGCTCTGATTTTATTATGATACCTCCGTTGCCACCAACAAATACAAATCCACCACCGCCGTGCTACGCAGCTCTATTCAAACAACCCTGCTACTTAAATTCTTAAACAAGCGAGTACTCGAATAAGTAATTTTCGGAGTAAAAAATTATATACCAAAATAGTGAAGACATTACCCTTTTTATCCTTGATATTATTGCACTAAAGATAGAGCAAGGGGATCTATGAATTTAGTTAAGGGGGCTACACTGTCTTCTTCGGTTCTTCCTCTATTCGTCACTTCGAGTTCTAGAAGTGAGTTTTCTTCGAGTTCGAGAAGTGAGTTTTCCTACTATGAGAACTTTTGAATAACAAAATCATTTTAGTGGTACAATGGCTAAAGGAATTTTCTTGAAAATTCTAGCGATCAACTTCATATTATAAGAGTTTAAAATAATTATTGAGACTATAGGATCCCATTGTTTCCAACCATGATTGATGATGAGACCTCTAAAATTTTAGAGCATTCTATATACTAGTTGAGTCAAATTTCGTTACATCAAATTTCGTTACTTATGAAAAATTCTTCATAAATGAGTATGACATATTTAATTCTAGTTTATTAGTTGAGTCATATTTCATTACTTTTCAATTCTCCTCATTTTTAAAAAGTTTAATCTAATTGATGTGGAGAGTTCACATATATTAATAGTTTTCTCTCTTTATCAAAATAACTCATGTTGTCTTGCTCTTCATATCTTATCATAATTCTTCTCCATGATCGTCGAGGGATAGACTAACACCGGTGAAAAAGATTACTAACACTAAAAAATTTATAAGGTTAGGGTGGGCTAAAGTACACCTTAGCCCATGTGTAGATCTGCCACTGGATAGAACAACTAAAAAATTTGCGGTAGGGACAAGAATAAGTTAGAAAGTTTGAAATAATTTGTCCAAAGAATTATAAAATATTACACTTATTTGTACACAAACTTTATTTTCAAAAGTTTGAAATTATTTGTCCAAAGAATTATAAAATATTACACTTATTTGTGCACAAACTTTATTTTCAAATACAACACTTGTTCATGACGGATGGATGGCCCTAACATTTTTTCAGAATCCAAATGTACTGCATCATAAAGAAGATAAAAAGAACTACCAATCATATCAGATTTTATTTTAGTTAAACGTTTACAAATCTCGAGGATGAATGTACAGTTTCTGAAAAATCTGTTTACTTTCTATTAAAAATAAGTCTGGTTAAACATCTGCCATGAGAAAATGAAGCAGTCTACCAATATTAGTAGTTTTCTTTTGAAAATACTAATATTTGAATTCTATGTGAATATTGAATTTTAACACAATCGTAAAATTAGTTTGAAGTGTGCATCCAAATTTTTTTGTGAAACTATGAAACTATCGAAGTGCAAACACCGGTTGGTTATATTTCCCTTTCCGTTACAATTCAACAATTTATTCATCTTGTACTCCTTGGCAATTTATAGCACAACTAATCCCCAAAAAAATGGATATTCAAATAAAATATTGGAATAAATGAACGAATTGCTCCTTGTATGTCGCCTACTGCATCATTATAAATCAACAAATCTAATTTCAGAATGCAGATGGCACATACAAAATCTGGTCAGATTTTTAGCAGACTAAAAGAACAGATATTTCACCAAATTTAACGTTAGGAAAAACTACATGAAATGATCAAACAGTCTTAACAGTTCAAATGGCTGTTCTTAACTACGGCCTGAAATCTAATTTCCTAGCATACAAATCTAAATTAAATGGAACCAATTGTCACAAACGCATTACACTCTGGATCAATAAAATAGAGATTTAGATTTGGGACAGTACTTCATTCCTTGGTGGTTTTGTTGATGAGGGATTTGTGAATGTGGGAATCACACCACCACCAGCTATGGTTCCTTTGATGAGGGTGTCGAGCTCCTCATCCCCCAGATGGCCAGCTGCAAGTGCCTTGGCGTTATCCTCTTCACTTTTAGATCTTTGCTGGCGTTTCCAGCCAACTCGAGCACTTCAGCAGTCAAATACTCGAGAATTGCAGCAGAGTAGACAGCTGCTGTGGCTCCAACTCTTCCATTTGCATTGGTTCTCGACTTGAGGTGGCGATGAATTCTTCCACAGGAAACTAAAGCAACCAACAGAAAGCATTTACTTGACAAGATTAACAAACACTCTTGTCAAAAAATCAAAACTTTTCTACACTAGGAAACTCCCCCACCATCAATATAAACAAGAAAAGCAATCAAGAACATACCACCAAAAAAAGTAATACAGCTTTGTGACTATAATTAGCAAAGAAGAAACTCTGTAGTAGATTAGCAGCATTACGCTCAGAAATTGGAGTCAATAGAACTCATACAACGAACCCTTTTGATCCAAGGATCCAAGAAATATGAGTAGCAGAACATGTTATCCAAACTAAGACCTAGGACCTTACTACTCATGGAACCCTTATATTTAACAAGGATCACACATAAAACAGCACACACTAATAATAATTTGCTCGGAGAAGAGCATGTCAAACAGTTAAGACTGAAACATAATACAATTATGTGGTAAAATGTGATTAGATCCAGCAGGTGGGGTGCATTGGACCCTTTCAAGATGCACCTATAGGTGCAACTTTGCAAGATAAACCAATCAAGATTCATGAAAAGCACAATGTGAGATGCTAACTATAACAAGACAAAAATTCAAAATTCCTAGTGAAACTGTGTCAATTATATACTCAGTTACTCAACCTAGAAATAAAAAGATCAAAAAATCAATACATTAGCTGGTATCACAAGTTTGAGGTTGAATTGAGCTGACTCTATACCTGGAGGCCAGCACGAGCTGACCGGGAAACAGGTCGCTTCTTGTCCTTCTCCTTGTTAGCTGCTGCAGCTGCCATTGTCTTCCCAGCCACGAGCCCCTTTCCACCTTTCCCAGCCATTTTACTCTCAGTACAGCTTCAGCACTAATTTCAGAAAGGAAAACAAGTTAGACAGAACAGCTATAAATACACAGTTAATTATTCTAAAACGAAGAACTAAAACCAAGCACAAATACAGTTGCCAGTAACAAACAAAGGGGCATTTTTTCCTTTTATAATTGAAGATTCATCTAGCCTTAACATCAGAGAAGCAAATTGCACTACTAATTGATAAAACAAAATATATATATAATTTGTCAGTAATAAATAGTTAGTACTTTTTATATTTTATCCAAGATTAAATCTTTAAAAACAGATTTTCACAATCCTCTCGCTCTCTACTTTCAGCGTTCGATTTTTAAACTAGAACATTCCATGTTTTACAAATTCCTTCACTTTTTGTCAAGTCTCACAAATAATTGAGTATATAAAAGGTCATGAACATAAACCAAGGTATATGTCATGTTCTACAACAGATCTGGTCAATCTAGGCGATAATCACTGATCTGCCAAACATTGACACACTTCATCGCACCAAATATATCAAATTACCAAAAAAGTAAAAGGCATAAAACGATTAAAGGATGAAACAAAGTATTAGTACCTCAGGAATTAGAGAAAACAGCAGGAACGGTAACGTAGAGGAGAGGAGCGCGAACGTTAAAGATGAGTCCGTATAATTTGTGTATAACTTTGGCAACAGTGAAGAGAGAGGAAATTTATTGCGTTTTTGTGAAGGTTTTTGAATCTAAATCGGAATTTTGGCGGTTGCTTGCAAGCCGAATTATTTTTCACATCCGGATTAAATTACGCCAGTGCCCTTTGCGCTGAATTGCTGCTGCTTCTCTGTAAATGGCTAATGCCGTCTGAGTTTGTCTTATTTATAAGCAATCAGTAAGGCCCAAGCATTAGTTGTATGGGCTTGGGCCAAAAGTATAGATTTCTTTTTAAAGCCCAAGAATTCTTTACGTAGTAGGTAACTGATTTTCCTTTTCCCTTTGCAGAAAGTACAAATATAATTCAATTTGAAGCTGAATTGTGAATCCATGGTTATTGATATTATTGAGTTTTGAGGTAAGGGCCTTCTCGTAAAACGTCGCTGAAGACTGATGTTAGCATATTTTTCAAATCAAAACCTCCAAACCATGTCAAAAGTCCACACAGAGATTGAATTGTAGAATGTTAAAAAGAAATGCACTTGCCATGATTATCAAGTGAATGAAGTTAAATTTCTTGACAAGATTTTACTTCCCAATTATATTTAGCTCTTAACTTTTAAAACTATGACTACAGAAAAGGGAAAAAAAAGAAAATATTGAGCTCATAACTTTTATTATTATTATTATTAGATTTTACTGCCCAGTTATATTTAGCTCTTAACTTTTAAAACTATAGAAAAGGGAAAAAGAAAATATTGAGCTGATAACTTTTATTATTATTATTATTATTATTATTATTATTATTATTATTATTATTATTATTATTATTATTATTATTTTTGAAATTATTAACTTTTTATAAAAAGCGATAAAGGAAAATATTAAGCTCTTAGCCTTGTTCTTATAAATTAATCACCATTTAATTTCTCCGTCTTCCAATTTCCTTTCTAGTTTTTCATTTTGGGACGTTCCCCAATTTCTTTCTTATTTCATTTATGGTAACTATCTTCTCTACTTATTATCCTTAATAATACCATTTATTTATATCTTTTAATACTCATGGTCCACTATTATTTCTCTTTTTTACTCTCAACAACCCATTTATTTATACTTTTATCATCTATGGTCAATCACTAACTAATTTAGTATTAAACTAATGTGGGAAATTTACTTCACTCACAATACACATAATAATTTTTATTAAAACTCGTGCCCAAGATTTCCATGAAGGAATTTGGGGGACGGAGGGAGTAGAACTTAATGTGAGATGGATACGAAAAGCAATACGTTTTGTAGTTTCTTTTAATTTTGATCCTAATTTCGCAATTTGAGAAATTACTTAATTTCCTAATAATAATTTAGAATAAATATCACTTTAAACTCTAAATTATTTTGAAACTATGAATCATATTATGAATTACCACAAAAATTATTTTTAAAATGGATTATTGATTTTGTATCAATTGTGCTCCCTGTCCAGTTTTCGACTCCATAAAATTGGCGTAGCTCGTCGGATTGTTACTACAGTAGAACCTCTCTAAATGAATACTCTATTTAGGAATAACCTCCTATTTTCTCATAAAAATTCATGGTCCCAACTTGGGACCAGTTATATTTCAGAATAAACTCCATATTTGTCATAATTCATATTTTTTTAAGGTCTCACCTTAAAGAAATACACCTCCATTTAGGAATAAATCACAATAAACTATATATATATATATATATATATATATATATATATATATATCATTATAATAAATTTATCTGATTTAAAATATTTCTAAGATTGCTTGTGACAATGACTTCATCTTTTTGTTGCAATTATATCTTTTAACTTGCGGGTCTTCAATAGCTCGTCCATATGATCATCTTCTTGTTGAACCCAAAATATTTTCAATTTGTCGAGCAAACTCAAAGCTTCTTCACATGAAACTTTTGGGACTTCTACGCTATCATCTTCCGGATTATTTCCCTCATCTTCTTTGCCTCATTTCTTCAATGATTTCTTCTTCAGTCAAAGCATGCACAATTTGTTGCTCACTTGGATGGTTAAGGAAGACATCTATGTCCATCTGGTTGTTGTAGTGAAATTCTTTTATCTGACCATTCAACTCTTCATGTAGCTTTCGATTCTCTTCATCCATTTCTTTTGTAACTTGTGATTCGTCGGCGTCGACGTCGAGTCTGAATTTTGCAATATTTGAAGCAATTCCCAATTGTCTGGATTTCACATCTATTGACCACGAAGCAATTGCATTTATCATTCCATCTATGAGAGATATCTTTGATGGTTCCAAAACACGTTCCTCGATTCATTTCAAAAGTAGGCGATTAAACCGGTTGTGATAATAACCTTTAAAATTTCTAATGATATATGCATCACATGGTTGAATCTTGGAAGTGCTATTTGGTGGTAAGTACATAATGATTGTGTGACGTAAGAGGCGAAGATTCTCTTTTTCCCATGAGTCGTACAATTATCCAAAAAGCAAGACATTTATGTCCAAGCGACTATCAAACCATTTAAGTCATTCCTCAAAAATAAAGATGTCATCCATGCATTTGAATTTGCTCGATAAGTGCAATTGAGAGTTGAACGGTTAACATTCATCAAGCATCTTGGATTAAAAACTTACCTATGATCCAAAGAGGAAGTTTGTCGGATCCATCACCATTGCAACAAATGACAATTGTAACTCTCTCTTTGTTTTGTTTTCGTCCCTCAAGCTGCTTTGTTGCAAGAGAATTGTCGGCCTGCATCCGATAAAATAGACCAGTTTCATCCATATTGTAAATATCATTCCATGCCCATTTATCCAATATTCTCTTATCGATGGTAAAATAGCTCCAATTTTCTCCATATCAACTGAGTCACTCTCCCCAAAGCGGCGAAAATAGTGAATTGCATGTTGATGCTTGAACTTTTCTAACCACACCCATTTGAAAACTCAAATGAAGTTGCATTAGGATAGAGTTTCTTTAAGAATATTCTTCCATTTTCCTTGAGTAATTTACCACTAATGTTGACGTGTTCTTGGTGGCATACAGACCATTCATAAAGGGCAGCCTCCATCAATGGGTACTTCAATGGTTTTGAGCGTTTTGCCTTTGAATTGAGAATAGTCTGTTCGTCATGATTGATTGGCCTCTTGAACACCTTCGATATCGCCGATTGTGATAACTTGAGATTATGAGTATCATCCAACCACTTTGCAAAATATTTTTGCTTCCAACTCGGATGCATTTCCATCATTTTGTACAACTCAACATGAATTTTTTCACTCATTTGAACTCGCTTTTCAATTTGTTGTGCCTTGTATGAAACAATATTTGACATGATATTAAAATATGTATATTGTGTAATATTTATAAGAACACATAATAATGATTCCAACAAAAGTTACATGTACTTACATGCATCTACTTTAAAAGATTAACTCTACATATTCTAAGTCAAATAAATTAAATATTGTACATGTATTTGCATATAATACATTATACAATACATGTATTTAGTAATTATAATATTTATGTATTGTTCATGTACATTAAAATTAGAAGAAGAAAAAAATTCTTCTTACAACTCTGTTTAGGAATAACCTCTCATTCTGTCATATTTTCTGTAGTCCCCAAAATATCCCTTAATAGAGGTTCTACTGTATATATTTAATAAGCCGACTATCTCTTTGTGTCATATAATTTTTTTAAAAATAGATTAAATACGTCATTGCAATCAAGCGAGCCACTTCAAATTTTCGAAGTCGAAAAATGGGCGAAACCACAATTGATACGAAATCGATAGTTTAGGATTCAAAAAGAATATTCCAATAGTTAAGGATATAATTGATAGGTCGAAAATAGTTTGGAGTTTAATGTGTTTTTTTATAAAAAAAAATATTATCAAAGAAAGAAAAACACACTCACACACAACCGTCTAGATGACTTAAGCCCCCGACCTATTGGTTGAAGGGAAAAAAATATTATCAAAGAAAGGAAAACACACTCACACACAACCGTCACCAAACAAGCTGCGCTTAGTCGTCAATTTGGAATTTAATGTGATAATTTATATCCCATACTCGAAGTAATCTTAATTAGTATAAAATAACAAGTAAGATATGGATTAAATCCAAAAAAAAAATTATCAGTTATTAATTTGGAATAAAAACATTGAATTATCAGTTTGATACATGAATTATACGACATTAAATTAATTAAATAATATGAATAATCTCTGGTGTGGTTTGTCGAACATGATAGTATGTGCATTCATATTGCCATTTGAAAAAGAGAGAAAACTTAAAAAATAATAGTTTGATTGAACGTTCTCTTGATTTTACGTCAATTTGTCAATAGAAAAGTCGATCTTGTAGACCCTATATTTACAAATCGGATCCTCTATTGAGTGATATATACTATTGTTATTGTTAGAAATTATTATTATTATTTATTAATAATAATAATTATTATTATTTTATCATTATTCTTATTATTATTATTGTTGTTGTTGTTGTTGTTGTTTTAAGATAGAAAAACAAATAAGATAAGTTTTGTTAGAAAAATAAATATATTTGGCTAGATTTTGAGGGTGTTTGGTTGAGCTTATAAGCTCTTTAAAAGCAGGTTATCGTTATTTAGGAGCTTTATAAGCTGTTGTAAAGTGTTTGACAAAATAAGGTCCCTAAATTTTATAAATTGTGAAAATAAGCTCCAACAAATTATAATTCCCTTAAAATAAGTTGGTCAACCCTAACTTATTTTTTCATAAACTTATATCAATCGTGAATTTCTAAAATAACCTTATTATAATTAGTTATTTTTATACATACACTATCAACTTCACATCTCGTCAATTTTATCTCTTTAACTATGATTTTCTCTCTCTAACTCATGATTCTTTCTCTGCAAACATAAGATCAATTATCCAAACACTTTAACAATTTATAAACATTTGAGATATTATCTCTTATAAGTTCTTGAAATATCTTATAAGCTCTTCAAGCTTATAATCATTATAAAATAAGCTTATCCAAACACGCCTGAGTGATATATACATCGAAAAACACGTAAAGTTAAAGACACTTATCTATATATATGGGGCTAATAAGAGTTTATTTTCGGAAATTATATAACGTTTGGCCACAGTATAATTAAACCCGTATTTTGTAATATTGCAATTGCAACATCATTTTTTTAATTTATTGCAATTATACATTCCAATTTTTCATCAAAGTTTGTTTAGTAAAATGATAGTAATTTTATTGTTGGTGTAATTATAATTGTAATTGTGATGGATTTGCAGAAGCCTCATCCGAAAAAAAGCTATCATGGCCATGGGAGTAGAGATGGCAATGGATCCCGGATCCGGTTCAGATTCGTGGATCCAGATCCATTTTTCAGGATTTGGATCCTCAAAAAATTGGATCTGATAGATCTGGATCTGGATCTGGAATTTAGATTTTGAGACCCGGATCCGATCAGGATCCGACCCGGATCCATTTAGTTATATATATATATATATTTTATTTTATTTTCTAACCCCAACTTAAAACTCTTCAATTTCCTTTTCAAATTCTCCCAAAACAAATATGCTCCCAATTTCATTTCAAATTCTCTCAATTATGTATCAATCAAGATTCACGTGATTGAGCCACTTACACCACCGGCGATAGAATTGTTTGTTGTTTCTCACTTTATAGTAAATTTGTAACTAACGTCTTCCAATATAGTGATAATTGTAGAAATTCTAAATAATTATTATTGTATTATTGTGTATTTAGATTATTATGGTATTACTGTGAATTATAGTTGATTTAGAATTTATTTTAAAGCGAATATGGATCCGGTCTGACACTGGACCTGTGGATCTTATGGATCGGTGGATCTAATTTTTGGGCCGATGAATCTGGCAGAATCCGGACCAAAGCGAAAAAAAATCGGATCGATTACGAACCAAGCAGATTCGATCCATTGGCATTCCTACATGGGAGCACCTTCAGAAACTATCGTTGCAGACATCGTTCATTTGGCTAAACAGTTCCATCAAATTGCTTTCCACTGGGTTGGAAGGTATCGCAATAGTATCCGGCCGTCACGATTCTGTATGAATGATGCTCATCATAATTTGTCCATTTTCGTCTGCGGAATACCACATCTTTGACTTTTCCATTGATTAAAACTCATGTATTATATATATTAGAGAATGACGTTTGATGACTAATTTCATAACACTAATATACCGTACCTAAATGGTGTTATTACAGTCAGCTAACAAATAGAGTATCACATTTAGGGATGGTCTCCTGTGCACGCGCACAGTGAGACCACCCCTTAATTAATTAATTAATTAATTAATCTAAATTAATTAATCAATTTTAATTAAAATTAATTAGTTTAATAAAATTTAATTGCAAATTAATAAATAATAATTTTGAATTGATATATCTTAATTTTAAATTAATAAACTCTAATTGTGAAATAATAAACCCTAATCATGAATTAATAAACCCTAATTTTGAATTAATAAACCCTATTTGAAATTAATAAACCCTAATTTTGAATTAATAAACCTTAATTGGAAATAATAAATCCTAATTTTGAATAGTACACCCTAATTGTGAATTAATAAACCTTAATTATGAATTAATAAACCTCAATTATGAATTAATAAGCCATGATTATGAATTAATAAATTCTAATTTTGAATTAAAATTTAATAAATTTAATTATACATTAACAAAATCTAATTATCCTTAATCATCATAATTGATATATAATTATTTTAACAAAACACAAGGGTGAGCTCAAGGTGAGACGGAGCTCACCCAAGTTTTTGTCTCACATTTATATGAATTGGAATAGCAAACACACACCAAGAAATACACATATACACATCATTATTATCAAATCTAAACTATAAGTGAAATTTTATAATTCATGTAATGTAACAGCCCATTATTCCAAAGGACGGATTAACAGAGACTATCACTCGGAGCGAGAATTAAGAAGCGTAACAAGGACATGGAACATCGAATTGTGAGACATATATCGAATACTTCAGAACTTTAAGCATTTGTGATTAAGCAACATAATATACATATGGAGACAAGACCATCGGACCTTTAACAAAAGGGTTCAATTGATATGAATGAATCTAGTTCTCGATCAACATATAACTTAGTATTCTTGCAGTGGAAAACATGTGAATTACATATGACGATGTGCACTCAAGGTACTAACTTTCGTGACAAAAGATTCCTACCGCTCAACACCGCCCTATCTCATCACCACTCAACCGCGCGTTTAAAACAAACAAGCAAGTGAGTACAAGAATGCACTCGGTGGACTTATACAAAAACATTTATCATAACATTGAATTACACCGCCCATCGGTAACACACGAGGTTTTATTTGAAATGCTCGCTTACTAAACATTTTCTTTCATTTTCATAAACATGCGGCGGACATATTTTCTGTCTGTATGATCCATATCACATCTCATATAACATCATCTTATCATCTTGCACCGTAGAAGGAGGCCTCGTTCCACAGACTATTTGTGTTGGCCGAGCAAACCTTCGGCCTACAGTCCGTGGCGGTGAGCAAACCTTTCAGCAAGTGCAGTTACCATTAGTGTACACGTTAATCCTAGCCAGGAATTGTCCTTCCAGCATAGGATCCGAATTCGATTTTCATTTATCGTTGGTAGCGAACCAACAACTTCATTATCATTCATAGTTGGCGAACCAACGCGATAGGATCCATACATAAAACATAAATATTTTTGGGCGGTAATTAAATAATATTTCATCATCATTTCTCAATGAAAACATCATAAGTAAAGACTTTTCATTTGAAGAAAGCATCATAAATAAATCATTTGTCATTTTAGAAAAAGCCCACGATATATACTTTTAGTCACACGTCTTATTTCTCCTTCTCTTCTACATTACCTTCGTACTTTACCTTTACGTAAAGAAAGGTTTAGTACTTCATTTGGTTCTTGGATAACGTCGATTATCATCAACCTACTAGACAACTTTAAATATCTTAAGATTTTACATCATCATTATTGAATAAGAGATATAAAATATCTCAAAGTTCCACTTGGTCATAGTGGAGCTACTATTTTCTCCCATTATTATATACTTCTTATTTATTCTTAAACACAGGGACAAACTTATTCATTAACATCGCCCACATTAAAATTCTAAGTCCTCGTTTCGTTTCTTGTATCTCATGTCTATTTCAACTATTCGAGATAAAACCATATTTAACTAAGCATAAATCATAACTACGTGTGATAATCATAACTCTACGCACACACGTGCTCGAATATTAATAACAAACTATTCTTGATTTCTCACACTTAACTAAGCAAGCGTCGATCAATTTCTTCCAAATTTTAATCGTTTACTTATTATACATTGTCTAACCCATATGTCACATTACATTTAGTATAACATTTACGGTATCCTCGAGCGCCGACTTTAGATACATGATATTTTAGGAAAATACCTAACATACCCGAAAATTATGATAAATTTATATGTCATGCTAGATATATCCTAGAATACAGATATGTGATAACATTTGACAAACAAAGATCGGATAATCCGAATGTGGAGCTTTAGATTTTCAGCCAAATAGGTTTTTTGTCATAATGCGCACGAAAAATTCCCAATTAATTCTATATGCTAGTAGGCTAGCATAGATTGTAAATATGAAGTCACTTCATTAAATAAAATCGAAAAATTGGCTATAGTTAGAACTTTAAAATGGGCAAAACCTAACCTTAATAACTTTTAACCATATTCATAATCTAGTATATATAGAGTATACGAACAACATTAGTTCTCGACTTCTAGCATTTGACATCATCTCCTATTTTAATACATTTCAAAATAAATACACAAATACAAAACATGCACCAATTTTAAATTTTAAACCATAGGAATGTAGGTAATGATAAGACTAACCTTAATATCGGTTCGGATTTAACGAGAGATTGAAAGCAGTAAAGAAATTGAAGAAAGAAAGATGGAAGGAACGAAAGTTTTTTTTTCTTCCTGTTACGTAATTCACGGCAATGAAAGGGTTTGCTTGATTCTATTACCTTTTACATAAGTGCTACACACACATGCATCCTACGCATTACATGTACACACACACACACTCTTACACTTGCACACACATACTATATATATGTATATCTGCACACACACTATAATCTATTAGCACATATATTATATATATATATACCGACACACAATCTCACATATTTGCACAAACATACTATATATATATATATACGATACATATATATATATATATATATATATATATATATATATATATATTTTAACTTTGGATTAATACTACTTTTAGTATATATATATACATATCTTTTATTTTCTTTTTTTTACTATTACCGTATTATACATGTATGTATGCATATATTGTAATAGTTTAAATCCATTTGGGATCTATCCCAAAATCTAAATCAACTTACATAAATTTTATACATATATGTAATTTCTATAATCTTTTATTATTATTACTGATGCAAAATCCTAATTTCAAAATTAGGTTCATTCTAAACCAAGTTTAGACGATCGGGGTATTACATTCTACCCGCCTTAAAGAAATTTCGTCCCGAAATTTACATACCTCTACAAGAGTTCGGGATATTTCTCTCGTTTGATTATCTAGTTCTCGTGTCGCTTCTTCTGCCCATGATGTTTCCATAATACTTTTACCAACTATATTGATTTATTTCTTAATTTTTGTATCTGTTGGTCTAAGATAGCTTGGCTTTTCTTCATAACTCATATCCGGATCAAGGGTGACATCGATCGATGGATCACATGGTTTGGGGTCGGTACGTCTTCCTCGGTTGCAACACATGGAACACATTGTATCGTTCCCAAAACATGGTGGCAACGCTAACTTGTAAGCTCTTGGGCTATCTTTTCTAATATGTCATAGGGCCTTATAAAGCGTGGTCGTAGCTTGCCCTTATTCCAAATCTAACGATTCCCTTTGATGGAGAAATTTTTAAAAACTTTATCTCCAACATTAAATTGTAATTCGCTTATTCGTTTATCGATACGACTTACATGCATCTTGGGCCTCCTTTAACCTTTGCTTGATCGATGGACTAATTTAATCATTTCATCTCATGATATCGCCCCAAGACTTTTCTCTCACCCACTTCATCCCAGTAAAGTGGCGATCTACACCTTTTTCCATATAATGCTTCATATGGTGCCATGCCGATTGTTGCCTGATAGCTATTGTTATAGGCAAATTCAATGAGCGGTAGTACATACTCCCAGCTTTCACCTCGATCTAACACAACTGTTCTTAACATATCTTCAAGAGTCTGAATTGTTCTTTCAGGCTGCCATCTGTTTGTGGGTGAAAAGTTGTACTGAAGTTCAATTTTGTTCTCATCTCCTTTTGTAAGCTGATCCAAAATCTAGAAGTAAATTTTGAATCTCTATCTGATGTGATTGATTTTGGCACTCCGTGCAGACGTACAATTTCACGAGCGTATAGTTGAGCTAACTTGTCGATCCATAGATAATCGAAATTGGTATAAAATGAGCACACTTAGTAAGTCATCTATGATTACCCATATCGATGTGTTCTCTCATTTTGATCGTGGTAAGTCGGTCATAAAATCCATTGTAATGTCATCCCATTTTCATTTAGGTATTTTCAAGGTTGCGGCTTCCCATAAGGTCGTCGATGTAAAGCCTTCACCTGTTGACATGATAGACAACGCTCGACGAACGAAGCTACATCTCTTTTCATTCCTTCCCACCAAAATTTCTCTTTTAAATCTTGGTACATTTTGTGCTTCACGGGTGGGCGGTGTAAGGGTGTTATGAGCTTAGCTCAAAATTTCTTTTAGCCCTTCGTCTTGTGGAACACACATTCTTCCTTCAAACATGATAGTATTATCTGTTGCTTCTTGATAGTCCTTTAGCTTTTCAATCCTTATTTTCATTCGCATCTTTTCTAATTTCTCGTCCTTCCTTTGTGCATCAATTATCCTTCCTCTTAGGTCAAGTGTCGCGATGAGTGTTGCAATCAGACCTGTTATTATTTCAGATGGTTCGATTACTTCTATCTTCATCCGTTTAAATTCATCAATGAATCTTTCCTCTTCTGTAAGGAGACATTCCAACTTGGATTGAGTTTTACGACTTAAGACATCAGCCACTACATTAGCCTTTCCTGGGTGGTAATTGATACATGATCGTAGTCCTTTACCAATTCGAGCCATGTTCTCTCTCATGTTCGGTCTCTTTGCTCAAAGAAGACTTCAAACTTTTGTGATCCGTGAAGATTTCACATCTCACTCCATAGAGATGGTGTCTCCAGATCTTGGCATGCACAATCGCAGACTAGTTCCAAATCATGGGTGGGATAATTTATTTCATGTGGTCTAAGTTGTCGGGATGCATAAGTGATCACCCTTCCTTCTTGCATCACACAACCTAGTCCATTCTTTGATGCATCTGTATAGAGAAGATATTCTTATCCGTTTCGAACCGCTATCTGAGTCTGTAGTTAGTAATTCTTTGAGTTTCGGAAACTCGTTTCACATTCGATGAGTCCATACAAATTTGATTCCTTTCCGAAGTAGCTGTGTCATTGGCCTTGCTATTTTGGAGAAACCTTCAATGAATCTTCGATAGTAACCAACCAATCCTAGAAAACTTCTGATCTCGTTTGGAGTTGTTGGTGATTTCCATTTTTGTACAGTTTCCACCTTAGTGGGATCCACTTTAATTCCTTCCGACGACACAATATGTCCTAAAATGTCCTTCCTTCACCAAAATTCGCACTTGCTAAATTTGGCATAGAGTTATTCACCCTTAACGTCTGAAAAATTATTCTTAGATGCTCTTCATGTTCTTCTTCGTCCTTTGAATAGATGAGGATATCATCTATAAATACCAAGATAAATTTGTCTAAGTACGGATGGAATACTCTATTCATAAGATCCATGAACACGGCGGGTGCATTTGTTAATCCAAATGGCATAACTATGAATTCATAGTGACCATATCTTGTTTGAAACGCCGTTTTTGGTATATCTTCTTGTCGAATTCTCAATTGATGGTACCCTGATTTTAAGTCGATCTTCGAGAATACTCTTGCTCCCGAAATGATCAAATAAATCATCTATCCTCGCAGAGGTATTTCTTCTTGAGAGTTAATTTGTTCACTCTACGTAATCTATGCACATCCTCAAAGTACCATCTTCTTCACGACAAGATGCAGGTGCTCCCATGGGGAAACGCTAGTCCGATGAAACCTAGGTCTAGAAGCTCTTATAGTTGAATCTTCAATTCTTCTAACTCTTTTGGAGCCATTCTATATGGTGCCTTTGATCTTGTCTTGACCTGTGCTCTAGATCAATTGTAAACTCAATCACTTTATTAGCGGTAAACCCGACAATTCTTTAGGAAATACATCTTTAAACTCCCGCACAACCGGTATATCTTCCACCGTCTTCTCGACTTCAACTTCTCCATTTAGATAAACAAGGAAAACTTGGCATCCTACATTGTTCATCATTTTCTTGCTTGGATCGCGAATATACTGTATTCTATTTCCCATGTTAATCCCATGAAAACCGGTAGCATCTCTTCCTAAAATTGGAAGGAAATCTTTCTTTCGTTACACAAGATGGTGGCATAACTCTCACCAACCATCAATTCCTAATATTATATCAACGCCCCACATCGGTATGACATATAAGTTGTTAGCTAGAATCTTAAGTGATCCTATGTCCGACTCTCAGTTCAAGCATGTATGTGTAATTGTAATTCCTCCTATCGGTGATGAAATTCTCATAGCTTTATCATCCGTTCGAAAGTTAAGTTCTAAAGCATCTACGCGCTAAACTGCGAAAAAAGGAATGTGAAGCACCCGTGTCGAACAAAATTATAATAGGTATGTTGAGAGTTTCCCATACCGCCGAAGCTTCTGGTTTTGTTAGATTGCATTTTAGTGAGCATAGGCTCTAGTCTCCAATGTCCTCGCTCCGTCCGGGTAAACATCCATCTCATTTATCCTTGTCATTTCCCTAATTGCACCATGTTTCCTTGCTAAGGCCTCATGTCACCTTGTTCGTCATATCCTTCTCGGTTGTCATTACTGTTATTCCTTTATCAATTGCATTTTGTGGCTCGATCTACGTCGGTTTATCCTCTGGCATTGTTGCCTCGACAGTCTAATCTTGTCATAGAGATCGTGATGTATCCGTCACTATCATCTATTCTTAATTCAGTCTGAAGGATTCAGTTTCCTTTTTTTCCTCTATCGCTCTTAGGAATATATCTCTCATATATTCTTACTTTAAAATCTTTTCAAGAGAAATCCTCATGTTGGCATTTGTAGCGCCATCATTAGTAATGTCCTATTTGGGTATACGTCATTTTCCTTAATCTTCATTGATTAAGTAAGTGTTTTTGCACAAGTTAAAATCCTCGTCCACCGGGACGTGTCGACTTTTGCCCTAAACATCATGTATTTTCACCATCTTCTTGACATTCTAGGTTTGCTTCATTTCAATGTCGAGGTACCCAAAATTCCACCTTATTTGTTATCCTATAAGTATGAGGAACAAACTTCTCAATTAGCTTCATCTTAAAGTATTTCCATGTGAATCTCTTCCTTTGTTCTCTTGAATGTATTTTCCTTACAAACTCTCTAGAAGTTGTTTTTTGTTAAATTTCAAAACACACAAGACATGCGCTTTATGTCTATGTAACTTAGAGTACCGAGCCTATCTCAAATAATGAATCTACTTCTTTGATTCTAAGTAATTACCTTACTTATCGTAGTCGAATCGCTTTTCAAGCTTCTATCATATCTTGGGCTATCTCACAAGCCGGATAGCTCGTAGTTTCTTCGATTGTTCTTAATTCTTGACCCTTTTTCTTAATCATGATATCTGAAAGTCATATTGTTTTCATTATACTTCGGTTCTCACTTTCAGGGTTAAAACTATCATTGTTGTCATATAGCCTGGTAGGGTAGTACACTTGTGCATCATAACTTTAGTTCCAAACACAAGTCCTCATTATCATGTCTTGACTTCGAGATATATTCTCCATACTTGGTTTGGACACTAGGACTAGCCTAGCTGTTCACACATCTCAATAATTATGATCCATCATGCTCACTATCATTGGTTTCACTAAGGTCTCAAATACTCGGAATTAATTCCGCCAAGCATAATCATAAGGGTTGAGGTATAGAACGAGAGACTTGTAAACCTGTGATGCTATCATTCCTTATATATCCATTGAAAAAAAATCTCATACACCTCCATATTTTAGACATGTCCAACCTACTAACGAGGTCTTAAGGACAGTCAATTATCTTAAAGATAAGTTATAATCTCTCTTGTTATAACATAATAAGAGGAGGTTATTTTCTAAGAATATTCTATACTTTCCTTTACTTCTACTCTAGCACTCAATGCTAAAGAGTATCTCGTTCATAACTTTATTGTCATAACACTTACAAGGTGGTGTAACTTCATTGTCATCAGTATCTAGAAAGCCCATTAAGGGTCATCGTATCTATGTGTATCATAGGGAAAATATATCTTGCCTCATCGAGGACTTCTACATCATAACTCGATGTATATCATTTCTTGATCACGAAAACTTAGGTGACAAGATAAGTCAACCTACATCATACTTATCAGTTTCGAGGATTGAAGAAAACTCACCAGGAACCAATATGTTCTTTGAAGTGAATAATTGGAATATAGGGTCCGAAGACCAGAATGACAACTACTGAGATCTCTTTGGTCATATGGGCTGGCCAGACCCGTCACAAATACTTCTCAGTCACATGAAGGCTTGGTTTCAAAAGGACGCTTTATGAAATTTTCTGGTTGTAAACTTTCACAAAAAGTGAGAAACTCAAGTGATTTCTCAATTGAAACTAGATCATAGAGTTAAACTCAATGACAGAACATGGTTAATGAATAAAATTCGAAATCTCATATAACTCGTAATGAGTCATCATAAATTGTAAGGGTTATCAACATACCACCATACATCTCAAACGCTACTCATACTATGAAAAAATCCAAATTCGAATTTGCCTTCAAAATTTCTACCACATCGTGGTCTCTCATTCTGTATAAACCACAATACTAAACTCAATTAATTTTTTTGATCATATTTCTATTTCGTTTCTAACGAAAAAGTCATAGTCAATTTGGAGTTCATCCGTGTGAACATCCAAAGGAAGACTATACCCATGTCACCGTCAGATAGTGACATTCATCATCTCAAAATCTTCATTCGATTCTTGCTATCATCATTTCCATTGTTGCTCTTTTAGACTTTGTTCTCGCTTTCAATTCAAAATTCTCATTTTGATCTCGCTTTTGTTCTCATTTCCATCCTCGCTTTTGTTCTCGTGGATGGAATAAAATTCTCATAGTTCATCTTTCTATGTTCTTTCGCAAAAGGGATCATGCGTCTTAAACAGTCTATGTTCTTTTGGGATAACATACTCATTGTCATCAACAACTTGTAATTGCAAAAATTTAAACAACAATAACATAACTCGATCATAACAACGAATCTCATCAATTCCACCTAATTCAAACATTTCACTTTGACATATCAATGTCAACTTCTTCTCATATCACCGCCAACTCTTCTCATATCTCTTTTCTTTTCACAACTTAAAACATCATTTCAACTATTATTCACAACTTTCATTCTCAACCATTTTCCATAACTTTCATTTCTTTTGAAACATCATTTCAATCTTTTTCCACTTTAAACTTTCATTTCAAAAATTCGAAAGATCATTTACCTCATTCGGTTGAGCTTGATGTGATGGAGTGTTGAGCATAGTCGATCGACCTCTAACAAGTCTAGTGACTCAATCTGACTTAACTTTGAATGAAGTTTTGGATTCAAGGAAAACGAACTGCTCTGGTACCACTTTGTAACAGCCCACTATTCCAAATGACGGATTAGCAGAGACTATCACTCGGAACGGGAATTAAGAAGCGTAACAAGGACATGGAACATCGAATTGTGAGACATATATCAGGAATACTTCTAGAACTTTAAGCATTTGAGATTAAGCAACATAATATACATATGGGAGACAAGACCATCAGACCTTTAACAAAATGGTTCAATTGATATGAATGAATCTAGTTCTCTGATCAACATATAACTTAGTATTCTTGCAGCGGAAAACATGTGAATTACACATATGACGAAGTGCACTCAAGGTACTAACTTTCAGAGATAAAAGATTCCTACTGCTCAACACTGCCCCATCGCATCACCAGCTCAACCTGCACATTTAAAAACAAACATGTAGGGCTGAGTACAAGAATGCACTCAGTGGCTTATGCAAAAAACATTTATCATAACATCAATTACATCGCCCATCAAGAACACACGAGGTTTTATTTGAAATGCTCGTGCTTACTAAACATTTTCTTTCATTTTCATAAACTTGTCTGGCCAGACATATTTTCTGTCTGTATGATCCATATCACATCTCATACAACATCATCTTCCTCATCTTGCGCCGTAGAAGGAGGCCTCCTTCCACTGGACGTGACCGCCGAGCAAACCTTTCAAAGACACGGTACCGTGAATCGGCCGAGCAAACCTTTCAAAGAAGCGGTTACTATTAGTGTACACGTTAATCCTAGCCGGAATTGTCCTTCCAAAGATAGATCCGAATTCGATTTTCATTTATACGTTGGTAGCGAACCAACAACTTCATTATCATTCATAGTGGCGAACCAACACCGATAGATCCATACATAAAACATAAATATTTTGGACGGTAATTAAATAACATTTCATCATCATTTCTCAACAGAAAACATCATAAGTAAAGACTTTTCATTTCAAGAAAGCATCATAAATAAATCATTTGTCATTTAGAAAAAGCCCACCTAATATATACTTTTAGTCACACAACAGTACTTCTCCTTCTCTTCTTCATTACCTTCAGTACTTTACCTTTACGTAAAGAAAGGTTTAGTACTTCATTTGTTCTTGGATAACGCCGATTATCATCAACGCATTAGACAACTTTTAATATCTTAGGATTTTGCATCATCATTATTGTATAAGAGATATAAAATATCTCAAAGTTCCACTGGTCATAGTGGAGCTACTATTTTCTCCCATTATTATATCTTTTATTTATTCTAAGCTTGGGACAAGCTTGTTGTTTGATAGTGGTTTTCAATTGTGTGTGTTGAGGGCTGCTAGGCCCAACCAAAGCAAAGGCACCTCATGAGCTTGCATGTGTTCACATTCCCAATCCCCGCGCCCACGGTCTCACCGCACAGTGGTACTCTTTTCCCACCGGTCATGGGGTTTTTAATGAGGCCGCCTTCTTCGTCACTAAGGGGTTCGTTGATGTGGTTTTGTGTCTTTACCGCTTTACTAGATTGAGCAAGTCGCTCTTTGGCCTATATGTTTTGGCTGTTAGGTGTTTTATCCTCCCTCGCCGCATTTCTTCGTAAATTAGTCGCATCCCCCGTGTATGCCTGAGTTAAGTTTGTAGCTTGTCTTTGCCCGTTTTATGTTATTTCGCCTCGCTTTGACCAAAAAAAAATATTCTAAGTCCTCGTTTCATTTCTTGTATCTCATGCCTATTTCAACTATTCAGAGAAAACCATATTTAACTAGGCATAAATCATAACTCTGTGCGATAATCATAACTCTACGCACACACGTGCTCGAATATTAATAACAAACTATTCTTGATTTCACACTTAACTAAGCAAACGTCGATCAATTTCTTCCAAACTTTAATCGCTTACTTATTATACATTGTCTAACTCATATGTCACATTACATTTCAGATAACATTTACGGTATCCTCGAACGCCAACTTTAGATACATGAAATTTTTAGAAACTACCTAACATACCGTAAAATTATGATAAATTTATATGTCATGCTAGATATATCCTAGAATACGGATATGTGATAACATTTGACAAACAAAGATCGGATAATCCGAACGCGAGCTTTAGATTTTCAGCCAAATAGGTTTTCTCGTCATAATGCGCATTAAAAATTCCTAATTTAATTCTATATGCTAGTAGTTAGCATAGATTGTAAATATGAAGTCACTTCATTAAATAAAATCGAAAAATCGGCTATAGTTCGGCTTTAAAATGGGCAAAACCTAACCTTAATAACTTTTAACCATATTCATAATCCTAACATATATAGAGTATACGAACAACATTAGTTCTCGACTTCTAGCATTTGGCATCATCTCCCTATTTTTAATACATTTCAAAAATAAATACACAAATACAAAATATGCACCAACTTTAAATTTTAAACCATAGAAATGTAGGTAATGGCGAGACTAACCTTAATATCGGTTCGGATTTAATGAGAGATTGAAAACGAGTAAAGAAATTGAAGAAAGAAAGATGGAAGGAACGAAAGTTTTTTTTTTTCTTCCTGTTCTGTAATTCACGGCAATGAAAGGGTTTGCTTGATTCTATTACCTTTTACATAAGTGCTAACACACACATGCATCCTACACATTACACGCACACACACACTCTTACACACTTGCACACACATACTATATATATATATATATACACAAGACACACACTATAATCTATTAGCACACATATATTATATATATATATACGACACACACAATCTCACATATTTGCACAAACATACTATATATATATCGATATACATATATAATATATATATATATATATATATATTATATTTGTAACTTTGGATTAATACTACTTTTAGTATATATATATACATATCTTTTATTTTCTTTTTTCATTATTACCAGATTATACATGTATGTATACATATATTGTAATAGTTTAAATCCATTTGGGATCTATCCCAAAATCTCGTCAACTTACATAAATTTTATACATATATGTAATTTCTATAATCTTTTATTATTATTACTGATGCAAAATCATAATTTCAAAATTAGGTTCATTCTAAACCAAGTTTAGACGGTCGGGGTATTACTTGTAATCATACAATCACAACACTGTTCTAGATTTCAGTAGCTCAATTAGTGTAATAAGTACCAATAAATGCACAAACAGTAAAGCAACAAAAAGAAAACACGATATGGTTACCTAGTTCGATGATATTTCGGGACTCGTCCAAGGTAAACTCTTTACTACTTGAAGATAAGTTACGTAAAGCTTATACAGTAAAACTAGCTATTACTCTAACTAAGGAACTTCTCAAACTTTCACCCACGGTTACTTGTTAGTTGTGTTGGACGTGAACAAGGTACACTCATCACCCAACCCTTATTCTAAAGAGTACACAACACTTTAACAAGTGGATATAATCAGTTGTTATCAAATTTAAAGTCGATACAATATTGTAAAGTCAAAGAAAACTATTCACATCCCGTTTGTGAAGTTGCGAGCAAAAATAATTAAAACAAAATATT
Organism: Salvia rosmarinus; assembly: GCA_036937905.1. Taxonomy (NCBI): domain Eukaryota; kingdom Viridiplantae; phylum Streptophyta; class Magnoliopsida; order Lamiales; family Lamiaceae; genus Salvia; species Salvia rosmarinus. The sequence goes on along the minus strand of CM072813.1, from coordinate 82,176,126 downwards.
CAAGGCAGCTAAGAGAAAGCCTTCACACTTTCATAGATATAGGGTTCACTTACAAATCTCTAGCTAGATTTCTTCCAAACTTGTCTTGTTTAATTATATCTTTGCTGGGGAAGATATTTGAATCCAAATTTAATATATAGGAAGTATATTCTAAAGATATATCTCGAAGGATCTTCATAAATGACTCCAATAGATCTTGGGGGATCTGCAAGATATCATTTCCTTCTTGAACTCTTTATTCGTGAAAACTTCATTATACAGTTCACATTAAAACCCCTTGACACTCATGAAGGCACTCACACGGAGAAAGCATGGCGGAATATGAGGTTTAAATAATACCAAATACAAAGTATGACCTACACACTTAGAATAAGTTTGAAGCGATGATAATTATATAGCAATCAAATTATAAAACACATCTTAATAAATTCGGATAAATTTCGGTGTAGAAGACTAATCTTTATATCGACTTAATATAAATTATGAAATTAACCTATTAACTCAATTATCAATTTTAATCCAGTTCAGATGGAGGATCATAAATTTAACTACCATCTCTCTCGACAAGTCTTATAATAATTGATAAATATATTTTCAATCTCCATCGGGTCTAAAAAAATGTACTAACTCCTAAAAGCTTACAAAGATTTAAACCTCCTACAAATATCTTTATCCATATTGTCTGTTCTCAAATTTCATTGCACAACTAATTCCCGCTTGACATTTAATCGAATAAATAATGGTCAATTATCTAAACATGAAATCAAATCTTAAAAATCACAAATCATGGATTGAACGATAAACTGGACTCAAATGATCAACTACATAATCACAACCAAATCATAAAAAACTTTTCACGAAAATTATTATTATACAAAATATACGCTACTCATGTTCATAGTAACAAATAATCTAAGTTCAAGAGAAAACATAATCAAACGCAATAAAAACAGTAGAGAAAAATCCTTGAGTCTTGATTGCTTCCATTAATCTTGAATCCCTTGATCTTCTTGTCTCTTCTATTTTTCTCCAAAAGCTCTAACAAAGTATGAAATTAATAAATTTTTAAGGAAAATAAAAAGAGACCACAAATTGTGTGTTTGAAGGAGTGTTTATAGGTGTAAGAAGATATTTGGGTTGATTAGGACATAATTAGGAGATGATGAGAAATAGGCCATGGGCGAATCAGGTGCCCCTACATGCACGATCGCTTCAAACATTAAATCTCACCCAATTGCGCTCATCCGCGCTCTCAAGGGCGCTACCGCTTTGGTGATCGCCCCAGAATTTTGGTCATGCGCAATGATTTTGTTTTGGTCTATTCTCCTTCATTTGAAGTCAGATTTTTGATCTGAACTCGTATCTTGATCATATCAAGTTCAATTTCCTTAATTCTTCAGCCCATTCTCTCTCATTCTCGACCTTCAAGTATCTCTTTGTGCCATAACTGCTGCAAAATATTTCAAAATTGCACCAAACATGTAAATTATTATCAAACGTAACATCGTCGTATAATTACAAAAACAAATCAAAAGACATACACAAAATCTTAACACGCATGCAAAGAAGAGAAAGTAAAAATAGTACAGAATGAGTGCTTATCAACGTTATAATTACAATATCTGAAAAACGCGTAAAACTAATTTGACTAGGTATGAAATGTATGATCAATTTTACATTTGTTGTAACGCATTTAAATACAAGTTCTAACAAACCCTGAAGCATTACGCTTGTGAAAGTACTAGAAATTTACATCGTCTTCGAAAGTTTACTCCTCAATCCATCAAAATCTTGTATTTGATTTATTTTCATCCTTCCACCAAAAGTTTGTATTTTTCATTTTGGGAACATCAATTACCATTCATCTACCAACTTATTTACAAAAAAAGTCATACATGACATACCTTTTACTTCCACTATCTATTAATATATTTGTTTATTATTACACTTACTTTATACTCATTATAATTTATTAAAATCTATGTACAAATTTTGACACGACTTTAGAACATATGCTATTTTCGTGTCAAAATCGATTTGTCAATGGTAGCTATTACACTTGTCGACTATAATATACGGTTAAAACAATAGGCATTAACGCCAATCAAATGGATAATACCTTATAATGTTAAACGTCTTACGGAAAAGCAAAGAAAAGTGGGAACCCTTCCTTTATCCTAATTCAATACGCGTAGACATGTTTTAGGGCCGAACCGCGGTTTAGGGCCGGGCCCAGCGGTCCGGCGGTTCCAAATGTGACGGCCCTAGCCCGGCCCTACAAACTAGTCGGCGGTTTAGGGCCGGGCCTGAGCCGGCGGTCCTGGTTCGAGCTCGAACCGCCGGTTTAGGCCGAGCCCGGCGGTTCGCCTGTTCGCAGCGATTTTGTATCGATCCGCTCTTCTCGTCCGAGCTCCGATTTTCGATCCGCTTGCGCTCACGAACTCGTATCGCGATATACTTCAACTCTTATGAAGGGTAAAATCTCCAATTCTATCTCAATTTTCTGAAAATTCAATCAAATATGCAACAAGTATCAAAGTCCAAGATTTTAACAAACTTTTAAGTTTTAACTTTTAACTTTTAAGTCTAAAGCTTAATAAACTTGTAAATATTTTTAAAGTTGTAAAAATTTGTAAACTACTAAACTTGTAAATATTTTTAAATTTGTAAGTGATTTTTTTATGTTTGAACTTGTAAATACTTTGCATTTGTTAAAATACGTTATAAATATAAAATATGTGTCAACACTTTGCATTTTTAATAAATGATGAGTAAAATTACATAAATCCATTTATGACTTTTACATAGGATGAAAAATAATAATAATAAAGGACTTGAGCTCAATTTAATTTCTAAAATTGAGTTGCCTACATATCCTCATAATCATGTAGAATCAAAGTCCATGTAGTTCTTTTTAATTTCTAAATGCTCTACTCCGCCTCCGCACCCGATTCCGATCGATCCGCTTGGTGAAGGCCTCATCTTCGCCTGCTACCATCTTCCCATTGTGGTTCTTGAGCTCTAAGGTCGACCCTACACCAATCATCGAGCAACATTGTAGCTTCAATGTTCGCCGGCTTCATGTTGTTCTTCTTTGATCAAGCATTAGTCCTCCAATGCTAAATGCTTGTTCAACGGATACGATGGATGCGGGACGGCAAATAACTCCTTTGCCATGATTGAGAGGATTGGGTACTCTTCTTCGACCACCACTTCAAGACATCGATCAAGGACCGCTATCTTCAACACCAAAGACAAAAGGAGTTTGCAAATATATATCTAATTCACTATTACCTTGTCCTCTAGGCCTTCGAATGTTCTATTTTGGTACATCAAGTCATTTGTTGCACCAAAGGATCAAACTCATTCATATCAAAAGGAAAATTAATTGAAGACATCATAGAAGAAGGAGGTGGAGTTGAATATCATCATCACTACCATATTTCGACCTATATTCTTGAAAAGACTTCTTAAATTCTTTTCAAGATTATATTTGATTTGATCTACATCCGGAGATCAAAATAAACTAATTCTCCTTCTATACTAGCACCTTGAAAATCCATTTGCCTAAAAGCATCATAATAAACATTAAGCATTTGACAAGTACCATCATATTTCCATTTTAGATCTAAACACTTAGCAAGCAAAAAATTGTAGGTATCTCCTAAAATATTTTAGCCACTTTTGAACCATAAAATAAATTACACCACATAAAGATGGTTTACTAAAACAACTACGAAAAGACATGGCAATATGCATGCAATGTTCTAAAACCATAACGAAGTGCAATAATAAACTCCCGATAATTGTTTCACAGCACCATGAAATACCTTTAACAATCGATATAAATCCATGCAAGCATCCCAATGAGACTCATTAAGATGTAATTGAATAGATGTAAACTCTTTTCTAAAAAAATCACATAAATGACCCTTATATGAAATAGTACTATTAAGCATTTCATAAGTAGAATTCCAACGATGAGAAACATCCAATTTGAAACATGTATAAGCAATATTTTTTATACGACAATATTTTTGCCATTTCTTCCCATAAGTTTTTGAAGCATGCAAACATTTGATAGCATCTCTAATAGACTAACGGATTCTTGAAAAATACTAAGTGCATCTTGAACACATAGATTTAAAATATGACAAATGCATCTAGAATGAAAGTATTTTCCTTCAAAAGAAGGTGCGATGCTTCAATAAGTTGAGGAATACTAGCGGTGTTTGCCAAGCATTATCAAAACCAACGGAAAAATTTTATTAATCAAAGAATACTCATTTAACACACCAATTATAATATTAGCAATACCTAAAGCATTATGAGGCTCTTCAAACTCTAAAAGCAATTAAACGTTTTGCATAACCCATTTCGAATCAATCCAATGACAAGTAATACCCATATAAGAATTCTTATTATAAGCATCCGTCCAAACGTCGGCACAAATAGAAACTTTATGACCTAAACGAACCAAATATTTCTTTAAATCATGTTTTTTTCCACGCATTGTCTCCTAATCTTCTTAAGCATAATACTTCTACTAACTTTGTATGCATTAGACCAAGTCCTCTTTATAACATTCTTCATACGTAACTCTATCGGCATAATTAAAAGGGAGTTTTTCCATAGCACAATATCTAGCCATCGCATCTTCATATTTTCCTTATCAAATTTAAATAAAGTGGACGTGCCGCTGTAGAATATTGAGAAGGGTTTTAATTTGAGCTTGGTTCGTTGATATTCCATACTCATGAGGATGAGAACCCTCCATGTGCCTATGAGCGCTCCGTAACCTCCTTTCTCGATCCATTTGTAGGTTTTCGCAATAGTTGCAATAAGCAACGATCTCTTCGGATCGTCGGGAAGAGGTGCTTCGCTTAAGACTTCCACTTTTCTAAAGAAAATATAACAAGATATTGTAAGAACTATGAACATGAAATTAAAATTGTGAAACTAATTTGTAAGAAACGAAAATTTACGTACTAAAGTGCTTCACAAAACGCTTGACTTAAGTTCCTTTGATTTTGGTGGTTGTGGCGGCGATCTTGGTCAAAGTCGCCATATTCTTCGTCGCTTCTTCGTTGCCTTCTTCATCGCCGTCTTGGTCGCTCGAGCCACGCCACCGAAATTGGGACTTCTTTCCATTCGATGCACCATTTCATAAAATCGAGCATCTTCTCGCCAGAACCTTCGCAACTTGCCTCGAGATTTCCTCCGCCGCCAAGGCCCTTCGTGAACGCTGAGTTGGAATGTTTCTCCTCACTGGAGCTCCTTCATCGTGGCCTTTCCCTTTCCTTGTTTAATCGCTTAAAGAAAGACATGATGATTGATGAAGCGAGAAAGTTTGAGAGTTTAGAATAAGAACGGTAGATCGAGAGAGCTCGAGAACTTGAGAGATTGAGTTTGAGAGTGAGAACGAGAGCTTGAAAGCTTGAAAATTAGATGTAAATGAGTGAATTAAGGTCGAGAAATGAGAGATTGAAGTGAGGATAGAGTTAGGATGATGGATATATTTATAGTGAGTGATTTTAAAGTGAAATTAGAATATAGCCGTTTTAGCCGCTTTTTAGCCGTTGAACCGCGGCTAGGCCGGACCACGGCCCAACGGCCTAAAGTCTCACGGCTGCCTCGCCCGCATGCCCGCCGGTTCGGCCCTAGGCTCACGGTTCCAACGGCTATAACCGGACCCATGGTTCCACGAAAGCTCACGGTTCGGACCGCGGTTAACCGTCGGTTCCGGCCGATTTTTTTTGAACCGAGCCCGCCCAGCCCCAGCTCACGGTTCCTGGTTCAGTTCGCTGATCACGTCCCGGCCCGAACTGTTGATTTTAGTGGTCGTGCCTGGGGTCGGCTTGCGGTTCGGAAAGCCCGTGCACGCCTAAATACGCTGTATAACTTTTGTGAAGCACAATACTTAAAATTAAAATCCAAATTAAAAGGGTATTAAAATCACAAACCTTTAAATTTGCGTATTCATTCATCTCTTTTATAAAGATGAAAGGAAAAGAAAATATACAATTTCAATTGTCCCATCCTTGAACTAAAGTAGAAATGAGAAAAATTGCAAAACAACGTTGTCTCGGAAAATTCACGTGGATATTTTTTATTTGGAAATATCTGCATGTACCTATCAATTATTTTTCCATTACCACAATATTGATTTTTAAAAATACTATTTATTATATCCAAAAGATTTAGATTCAAAATTCACTAATATAAAAAAATGGTGTTTATGTTTCTTTTATTATTACACTAAAACGAGATTTACGGGATACATACTTTGGGTAGCGCATAGGGTTATCGTCATCTTCAAATAGAAAATTCAACCAATTAAAATTAATGTCTTTTTTTTGGTCAATTAAATATAGATATTTAAAGGTCATGTCAAAATTGACATTCATTTCTGATTAAAAGTGGTATGAGGATTGGGTGTTCTCATTTAAGCCGATTCGGCTTAAATGGGAGTTTCCTTTTTTTGACTTGTTCCTGGGCCATTCTATTTATGCCGCCCTGTTGCTATTCGCATAACAACCCAGAGACCATAGGTTGGCCCAACCCGATCCTCGCATTAGGGTTGGCTCCTCAGATTCTCCCTTTAACACCAACGGTAGATAGAACCGAACTGTCTCACGACGTTCTAAACCCAACTCACGTACTACTTAAATCACCCTAAACCCTAAACCCTAAACCCTAGCTCAGTTAGCTACAAAACTCAGTAGTTACATTAGCTCAGAGCTTCCTAGCTACAGAGCTACAAGAACAAGAACAAGGAGCTACAAGAAGAAAAAGGAGCTCATAACTCAGAGCTTCCTAGCTCGAAAGGTCGTCCCTTATGCAATTCATCGAACCCGAAACTTTTGGTTTTGGATATTACATTCTTCTACCACTAAATTCAATACACATCGAGCGCTTATTTCATGGATATGCTTTAAATTGTCATGCTTAAAGTCAACATATCTTTATCATATTAAAGTGATTAATACGTTTAAGCAAAAAACTGATTAATATTGATTCAATAAGATATAGTAATTCATCATTTTTTATAATGATGTATATTTTATAAATTTTTCATTTATTTCATTGCTTTTATCGAATTGTATATATAAAAACAAGTAATTTGTGTTGTTTCAATATACAATTGCTAAAAATTAGTTTATCGAGTTAATTTATAGTTGTTTCCGAGAAACTAAATTTTATTCAATTGATATTATTCGTGTTTAACTACTTCTATTTTTTTTTTCCTGAGAATACACTACAAAATAAAACTGCAATAAAAACAGACAAAAGATATTGAGTATTATCTATTTTATCAGTATATTTGATAATCTCTACATCGTTTCCATGAAATCGGCGTCTCTCAATTTATTTACTAGACTTGTCTATAAAATTTATATTGACTTGAAAATTTAAATATATTAGTGGGGGTCCGACCTATTCTGTCTAGTTTTGTAATGTTTTGTTGTTCTTCAATGGTGATATCTCTCAATTTAAGTTCAACTACTCAATATATTAATTTAAGACTAAAACTCCTGTGAGCGAGCTCACCATGCGCGCTCACAATTAAAAGTTTTAATAATGACAAGATTAATTAGGAATAAGGATAATTAAGTTTTATTAATTAGGATGTATTAATTATCAATTATAATTATTATTTTAATTAAAATTTATTACTTTCAATTAGGTTTTATTAATTCAAAATTAGTATTTATTAATTGACAATTAAAGTTTACTAATTCATGATTAGGGTTTATTAATTTATAATTAGGGTTTATTAATTCAAAATTAGGGTTTATTATTTCACAATTAGGGTTTATTAATTCAAAATTAGGGTTTATTAATTCAAAGTTAGGGTTTATTAATTCACAATTAGGGTTTATTATTCAAAATTAGTGTTTATTATTTCCAATTAGGGTTTATTAATTCAAAATTAGGTTTATTAATTCAAAGTTAGGGTTTATTAATTCACAATTAGGGTTTATTATTCAAAATTAGTGTTTATTATTTCCAATTAGGGTTTATTAATTCAAAATTAGGGTTTATTAATTCAAAGTTAGGGTTTATTAATTCACAATTAGGGTTTATTAATTAAAAATTAGGGTTTATTAATTCACAATTAGGGTTTATTATTCAAAATTAGGGTTTATTATTTTAATTAGGGTTTATTAATTCAAAATTAGGGTTTATTATTCAAAATTAGGGTTTATTAATTTCAAATAGGGTTTATTAATTCAAAATTAGGTTTATTAATTCATATTATGGTTTATTATTCAAAAATTAGGGTTTATTAATTCAAAATTAAGATATATTAATTCAAAATTATAATTTATTAATTTATAATTAAAGTTTATTAAACTAATTGATTTTAATTAAAATCAATTTAATTAATTAATTAAAACTGATTAATTAAGATTAATTAAGTAATTAATAATTAGAGGGGTCTCACTGTGCGGGTGCACACAGGAGACCACCTCTTAATTTAATACAAGAAAATGCTAGACTCAATAAAATAGACTTCAGTAATTAAGAGCCAAAAAACACTACAGTTTTCTTATTTATATCGATGCATGGACCTAGAATTAACTGTAAACACCTATCGGTTATAGTAAACATCGTTGATGTTTAGTCTACGTAATTTTTTATTTATCTTCAATTTATATAAGAATTAATATAATTCATTTTTTTCTCTTTAACTTCAAAAAAGTAGATAAAAATAATAAATGAAACTTCAAGGATTATATAATATGAAAAATTTGATGATCAAGATCCTAATTTCCAAAATTTAAATGAAAAAACGAAACGAATAAAATACTACATATCAAACAATATCACCATAATCTATATCTAAAGTGGAAGGTAACAAAATCATCCATATCCATAAAGCCAATGTGTGTATAAAACGAATAACGTATTTTGTGGATTATACGGAAAAAATCTTCAAATAGAAACATGAACCATACACGAGACACATTAGTTTGGAGGGGCAAAAAAGAGATAAAAGGTAACAATGCAAAATACGTATTTTTTCGGTATTTCTTACGAGTTTCCTCAGCTTCATCCAACGGCTACTATCAACCGACCGACAAGTTTTTCCGATGTTCTCTTCAGATAGCGACGCGTGGACGCAACCTCTTTCAGCATTCCGATAGTACCCCTGATGTTGTCTTCACGCTTGGAATGGCGCCTTTGTTCTGTAATTTTCTCCCTTTTTCAGACATTTTGAATCTTTGATGGCAGAAAAAAATTAATTAAATTCCTTATTGTCGCCTAATGCCTAACAATTTACACGAAATCATCTTTATTATAAATTATACATTCATATTTCTATGAATTTTTAATTATTTTATGATCGTTAATAAATTCGTAAATGCAATTTTATGAATTGATGATGATTTGTCTTCTGAACGAGATGATTTATTCAAGGGATAATCTTGGAAAATACCGAACTTTATTCTGATTTGCAAATCAACATTTTCTTTAATGTTTATTGAATTTGTATCAATTAATTTTTTGGGTTGAATTTGTCCGACATGACTCGTCGAAACAACGTCATTTCATCATTCAAAAAATTTGAATATATTATTTTCTATAAATTCAAATAAATTTTGTAATTATAAAATTTTAAAAATCTTGTTGGACGACGAATAAAATATGGAAAACATGGTGTTCTTTTAGCAATTATTCCTTGATCTAAATGTATTTTTGTGCACATTTGTTTTGTTCTTTTAGCAATTATGCTATATAAAAGAATATACATGTATTTTCTTGTAAAACTTGAGGACGAAGAACTCTATTAATGATTGAAGTTTATATTGTTTATGATGATATACCAACCGAAGAATCACTAATGCGCTTCAAGTGCCGAATGCTAACGCGCCGATAAGAGGCCATGCGGCCGGTCGGCCCAAGTCAGCTTTAATCATCGCCTCAGCTCTACCTCCAGAACCGCCTTCTACCAATGGAGACGCCTGGAAGCAGGTCAGCGCCACCTCCACGTGGCGCACGAAGACGAACGGTCCCGCCCGACCAATGGAGAGCACGCCAGAGGAAGAGTCACACCACCACCAATGGAGAGGTCGGCGCCTTCGTGGGCAAAGTCGTTCAGATAAATAGAAGGAACCGATGTTAGAAGGTTAGCAATTTCATCAATACAAAGGCAGAACCAATACTCTGCACGAAGAGCGCTAGTAAAAGTATTGAGGAATCATTCTCCGTGGACGTAGATCTCGTTAACGATCGAACCACGAAAAGCTCGAGTGTTTTTATCGCTTATATAAATCTCGCACTCACATAGCTAGATTCATCATCACGCGCCTCGTGGGAAAATCAACAAGAAAGCTTCGCTTCCTCTACAACTAAAATGGCAAGAACACGCACAACCGCCGCCCACGCTGGCAACAACCGGCCGAGGACAACCAGTGGTCACCGGTCGTCATGAAAGGAGATCGCGGACGCCACGAGCGCCCACACCCTCGGGGCAACATGGTAAACTCTTCCATACCCTCAGACCGCTGGCCCCCAACGTAGGGAAGATGTCGACCTCAACGAGGACGAGCAAACAACTCATTCGTCCCACGAGGTCCTCGGCCGAGCCGTGAGCGAGTTCCTCCACGCCAATCTCCGCTAATTCCAAAGCTTCCTCAACCAGAGGACCAGAAGGTGGGTCCTCTCAGGCCCCTGATCAACACCACGGCCCCCGAGGCCGCCCCCATCCCCAAGCGCCTCGGCGTGATAGCAGAACGCAAGATCGCGCCCGACGCTGGAGTCACCACCGCGGCCGAGCCGCCGACTCATTCGCGGAGCCGCCACCGCGGGCGAGCCGCCACCAACATCGCCCGCCATTCGCGGCACCGCCTCCACTCGTCATGCCGACCGGAGAGTCGAGCGAAACAGAAGGAAGAAAGGCGAGTCGAACTCCCTGAGGACGATAGGCGCCGCCATCGATCCCCCACCCTCCGTAAAGAGACTGCAACGATCTCCCGGGGTTCGACTGCACGGAGAATCATCTCCCTTTCTCCGTGGGAGATCCTAGACACGCCCGCCCGTGATGCAACGGCACCCAACATTGCGGCTCACGATGGCCCCTGAGACCCTCCACTTCCTTTTCGCCACACCACCAACATGGCGATCAAGGAATGGAAGATTTTCACACGTGTAAAATCTTCCCGAGGCGCCGATCTCCAACGCACGGCGCTGTTCACCTCGCCCATGAGTAACAAAGATACACCGCTTCCGTGACCTCGCGGATCGCCAGTGGCGCTTATCGAAGACGCCCAAAGAGCCCTTCCTCCGACCTACTCACGATCCGCCATATGGACGAGACGATGTCAAACTGCCTCGAGGTTCATCAAAGAGTCGCTCAAAATCGACGACAAGAACGATCTCTACATCATCAACGCTGTTCAGAACGGGATCCGACCCGCGCACGAACAAAGAAATCACTGTGGAGAAACCAAAGACGGCGAGTAAGCTTTGGAACCCGTGGACAACTTTGTCGAGGAGACGAGTCGGATCGGGAAGAAGGAAACTGGGACGAGCGTAAGTCCGAAGAAAAAGCCGGACGATCAAGTTGAGGCGCAGATCGCAGTGAAAGCCGGATCGAATCAAGAGAGGTCACTGAGTTCAGGCTCTGACCTCGCCCAACCCCGCCGCAGCGCCCCGCTCAAATCAGGGCGAAATATTCGAGCCCACGCCGAGCTCTTCCCAAGCCCGCCCCTATGAAAGTGGATCCAAGAAGAGGTCCATGGGGCGAGTATCGCGACTATCACCAAGGGTATGGTCATGATACCGAGGACCGCAGAAACACGGCTCACAGACGACGAGCTCGTTAAAGGCGGGCCTCAAAGTAGTACCTGACGAGCCGGTCCGAATGCAAGTCACAGGGGAAGGAATGGAGCGGAATAATCCGGGCCGACTCCGGCGGCGACTCCAACCCAAGACGACGAGGACGAAGGTCCAAACGCTATGGAGCAGTCACGTTGTTCACGGATCGTTCCTCGGGACGACGAGGTCGCCTCAAGAACGATGCCCGAGGCCGGCCTCAAGAGCCAACAAGCGACTCCGGATGGGAGAACATAACGTTCTCCAAGGAGACCCGTGCCCAAGATCATGCCGCACTGTGACGCCATCACTATACAGTGCGGTGGCAACAAAACGCCCACCGGTCTATATCGACATTGGGGCCTCCGTCAAGATCATCTTCCGTAGCTGTCTCGATAAGCTGAGGTCGGAGGCATTCAGTGCTTCCCGCCTCCCAACTACTGAGCTTCACTCAAGTTAGCCCAGCCCGAGGGGTCATTACCCTTCCGGCCACCGTAGGCGGGCTCCTGTGTCTGGTCACTGGGCTATCCGATTCTTCCCGGTCCGGCCCTCTCCGCATAACATTATCCCTGGAGAGATCGGGTCAGACGCCAAGGCCGCCCTGCTCGGTCTACCACCATCATTAAGATTCCCACCCGGCTGGAATGCTCAAGATCCAAGGGACCAAACGGTCAGAAAAGAATGCCTACGGCCTCAACTCAAGACGCGGCCTCGCCCGTGCATAGCAATCATCGAGCCCCGGTGCCGACACCCCGGACGACCGACCGGCGACTCCAACTATACGACGACGATCCTCGAGGTCATCCGTGTCGGCACCTGTGGCCCACGGACATCCGCAAAGACGTCATACGACTTCAAAGAATATAGGACGTGTTTTCTTGGTCCTCGCCGATATGACCGGTATCACCCGAGCTCATAACTCACCGCCTCAACATCGACCCGCCACCAAGCCATCCGGCGGTAAAAGGATATTCGGCGAGCGCAGCCAAAGTCATTGGGACGAGGCGACTCAACTCAAGGCCAAGATCTGTTCGAGGTCAAATATCCGACCGGATGGCTAATCCAACAGTGGTCCGAAGTCGGCTGAGGGAGGCGATGTAATGGCCGATTATACCGACCTCAACAAGCACCGCCCAAAAGATTGCTACCCCATCCATGATATTGACAAGAAGGTGGAGGCCTTTAAGGGCCACTTAAATGTTCAACTCTCGATCTATACATGGGTACCACCAAACTCGATGAGTAGGGAGGATGCACCAAAGATCGATTCATCACCGACTTCCTCGCTCACATCGAAGATGCCGGCCTCAAGAACGGGCCACATACCGTAGGATGGTGGATGCAACATTCAAAGACCACATCGGGAGATCGTCGAGGTTCACGCCGACGACATAGTAGTCAAGAGCTGTAAAACGAGAGTCATGCCGACCACCCCAGACCATCCTCCAACTCCTCGTGTCGGCCAACCTCAAACTTAACCCCCAAAATGCACGCTCATGGTAAAACGGGAAATTGGGTGTTGGGTTTCCAAGAAGGCTCAGGCGAACCCCACCAAGGTAAAGACGGTGCTCGACATGCAAGTGCCAAAACCATTCGCGAGGTCCACAAACCCACGGGTGCCCGGCCGCCTCAAGAGGTTCCCTCCCGTCACGAAGTTAGCCCCTTCTTTAAAATATTGAGGAGGGCTCCTGACTTGCATGAAGAGCACCACCGCCTCACATAGTGAAGGCGAGACCACCGACCGCCCACCTCGACCGCCGCCCAAAAGAGGCGAACCCTCCTTGTACTGGCGCCTGACGAGGCAATCGGCGCTTGCATCGCGCGGACGAGGCCTGACGGCAGCCTTCCTATCTACTTCATCACCGAGCACTCAAAGGACCGAGACAAGGTGTCGCCTCGAAAAGGTAAGATTGCACCGTGAATGCTAAGCGACGGCCCGACCCTACTTTCGTGCTCACTCCATCTGTGCACCGACCGACCTACCCCGAGGCAAGTCTTGTCAAAACCCGAGTCATCCGGACGACAGCAGTGGGCCTCGAGTTGGCGAGCACGATATCTCGCACTCCCCTGCATCGCCATAAAAGCGGCAAGCCTCGCCGATTTCCGGTAGGCTAAGTTTATCGAGCTCTCGGCCCGACCGACGCCCACCCTCGGTCATCCCACCAAGCACGGAGGAACCGGACCTCACCCACCGATGGTTGTCGGCAGATGTACGTGGACTGAGCTCGTGCAAAACGGGCAATGAGCGAGCATTCTTCCCCGGCCCAGACAAGGTGAAGTCACCCACGCTCCGGCCACCTTCCCGACCACCAACAACGAGGTGGAGTACGAGGCCCTAATCTCCTGACCGATCGCCATGAGCTAAGGGTGGACGAGATCCAAATCTTGGCGATTCCTGTGTCGTCACGAACCGTGTGTTAGGCAAACACGAGGCCAAGGAGGACCGAATGAAACAATATCTCGAGAAGGCAAAGGAGATGTTGACCTGCTCAGTACTTCAAAGATCCACCGAATCCCGAGGAAAACAGCCGGCCGACGTCCTCAAGAAGCTAGCGCGGCGTCAACAAGTCCACCAGTGGAGGAGGTCCGCTCGAAGCATAGCGAGTCCCACGCCGGCATCATCACCGAGATAGAGCCGAATCGATGTCTCCCAAGGCCTACCCGAACACGGCGACTACCTTCGGATCGGCTCGAAGCCAAAAAGATGATGGCAAAATCCTGTATATCTCATGCACGAGGCGCACTCACCGAAGTCTTACCTTCAACCCTCCCGAGATGCCCCGCCGTTAGTTCGACTATGTGCTCAACGAAATCCACCGGTGGTCTTGTGGAAGCCACATCGGTCGCGAGCACTTTCAAAGAAGACGCCGAGGTCGGGATACCACCGCCCACCGCAAGATTCGCCGAGCTCGCCAAGAAGTGCCCAGTGCCGCATCCACTCCACGGCCAAGAAGTCGCCCGGATCGATCTCGAGCACCGCGAGTCCGTGGCCTTCATGCGTTGGGGATCGACATCGTTGGTCTGCTCGACCGAGCACCGTGTCGCCGATATTTAGTCGAGCCATAGACTACTTCACAAACGGGTCGGCCGAGCCACTTCGAGCCTCACGAGCGTAAGGATTCAAACCTTTGTGTGGAAAAATATAGTCCGCCGCCGCATCCCGCACATCCCGGTCTCTGACAACGGCACCCGCTCGTCGACAAAAACTTCAAGGAATGGCGAAGAGCTCCAGATCGATCAACGCTCACCTCGGTCGCACACCCGCAAAGCGAATGGTCGACATCGGCGACGAACCGCACGATCGCAAGGATTGAAGAAAAGGTCGGACCGAGCCAAAGCGATCGGGCCGAAAATCTCCTCAAGTCCTCCGTCCCACAGACCACACCACGGACGCCGCACGGAAACCCCTTCACCGGGTTCACGGCACCGAGGCCGCCATACCGGCCGAGATCGGCGCGGCCAAGCCCTCGTGACTCTCCACTTCGACCGGTGCCGAACGAGGAAGACTGCTGGCCAACCTTGACGCCTCGAGGAGAAAGCGAGAGCTCGCCTTCATAAACGGGCCAAGCACAAGAGCCGGTCGCACGCTACTACAACAAAAGAGTAAAGGCCTCCGCACTCCAAGTAGGCGACTCGCCCCACGGAATAATGAAGCAAGCCGAGCCGAGCGCCTTAACAAGCTTGATCCGACATGGGAAGGACCCTACCGCGCTCACGAGACCTCCAAAGGGGCTCACAAGTCGCCCACTGTCCGGCACTTATTCCCTAACCCGCACATAACTCATCTAAGGAGGTATTTTACATAGCTTTGATTTTAGATCGCGACATGTTAGCCCTCCTATTGTTTTCGACCGATATGCGATGTCGTTTACTTGTTTAATAAAACGCTTGTCTAATAAAACGCTTGTTTAATAAAACGCTTGTTTACATCGTTACGCCTTACATCTATGTGAACATCCATTCGGATATACCACATCTAAACCTTCACAAGGGACGCCTCACGAAGATGAAAATCCCACCAAGTAGGGTAAGCGCATGATTACCCATTAAGTTGGACGCTCACACGCAAAGCATACAGACACCCATTAAGTTGGACGCCTACATGCAAAGCACAGATTACCCATTAAGTTGGACGCTCACATGCACGCGACATCCGCACCGATCTCGCCAACTCATACCCCTTTATTTGGGAAGATATGCACCGCACGAAGTCTAAATGCATTAACGACTACAAACAAAGTACCAAGCCATATACAAGACAACCGGCTTCTTGAGCTCGCTTATACCCCTTTATTCGGGAAAATACGACTTGTGTATACAATATAAATACATTTATGACCAAAACGAAGTCCTAAGCTATGTTTGTACCTCTCAAGGGAAAATATACACTTCAAACGAGTCTAAATACATTTATATCTACATACAAGGTCCTATACTATACATAGCCTCATTCGGCTTCCGGCCCGCCGCCAGACTCGCCAAGTCGCACCAATTCTCACAAAATCTCCGTGCCGACGATGTATGCTCGAACGAACTCGTGCCTTCACCCAATCGATAAGGTCGGATCGCCACTACCGCCTCCCGAGCTGCGGGCTGGCTCTAAGCAACCGGACGGAAGCATCGACCTGTGGTCACCTTCACCCGCTCGTGGACACTCCGAAGTGGCGAAGGCGCAGCACGGGCATCCCGGGCGGGGGACGACCCGAGGTCACACCCGACCCCCGACCGGACACCGGGCCGTGCGCGACTCGCCCCGCCCAAGCTCTCCCCGCCGACTGAGGTCCTCGGTCGCCGCCCGCCCCTGAGGATCCCCGATAATCCGCCCGCCGGACCCATCAACCTCAAAGACTACGGCATGATCGAGTAGCCGCCTCCGCCGGTTCTTCTATGATCGGTCGGCAGAGCCATGCTGCCCTCGCCACCGCCGGCATGCGACGCTTTGACGATGTCGTACATCTCCATAAACTTCACCACTGAGTCGACGCAGCTTTGAACTTCTTGTCTGGGCCCTTCCTCATCCCTCAAGACCATGCCCTCCGCCAAAGAAGCTCGGACTCGGTCGTCGGCCGGATATGGTAGTCCCACCCAGCGGACCGCCTCTCGCACTCTGATGCTCCTCCGACAACCAAGCGAAGCCTCCGCAACAATTCAAGTTGTTCCTCGTGACCGCATCAAACGTCCGTGGATAGCGCGGCAGATATGTCCGCCTGACTCCGCCCGCGACCTTCAACTTCAGCGCCTTGTTCTCGGCCAGAGGCGGCCACCTCCGATCGCCTCGGCCAACTTCTTCGGCCTCGGAAGAAGACACCGAGTCAGATCCATGGCGGCCAAAACTGGGTCAGCCCAGCACCGACCTCCAAAATTGCACCTCGTCCTTCTCGGCCGTGGCGGCCGGACCCCTTTCACCTTGGCCAAGAATTCATGGTCGAGTCCCAAGTATGAGACGCAGAATGCTATAAATAAAAGACAACACAAGTCTCGTAAAGTGATAAACATTCTTTATCAGATACGAAAGAATTTATTACAGTGGCTCGTGGTCCCATCGACCCCGCGATTCAACCTATTACAATCGGCCCACTAACCTCGGCCCTTCTCCTGACTACCGCCCCGCCTCCTCGCTGCCTCCTACCGCTGCCCCGCCTGCATGGGCCGCTGGGTCGACCCGAGCCGACGAGCTCGGCTCCTCCTCATCCTCCTCGCCTTCAGCACCCGACTGAAAGGAGCTCCCAAGCTCATGATCCTCGCCCACCCTACACCGGGCGACGACCTCAAAGAAGTAAAGTAGGGTAGGGGTGGATGCTGAGCCTCCAACACTGGGAGCGAGCCACCAGATCACCCGGCGTAAGCTTTGTCCATCTCTCTGGTCGACTCGGTCCACCCATGCTCGACCTTGTCAAAATCAGCATGGCGGCCGCCACTTCCTAGGTGATCCGACACCACCTTCGGCTCAAAGACGGCGGCGAGATCGGCAATAAACTCGAGAAGTTTCTCCGACTCGATGAGCCACCGGTGTGGCCCTCAACAACGGTCCCCGGTCGGCTAGCCTCAGACCTCCTCGCCGGGCGAGTTCCTCTTCGCCCGGCCAGCTCCTCCCTCGCCTCCTCGACCTCCCTCGGCCTCCAAGGCCTCTTCTTCGTAGCGGCCAGCCCACCCTCCCGCCTCAGCAGCCTGGCGGCCTCAAGGCCTCACAGCTGCAGCGGTCTCGGCTTCCGCCCTCGCGGCGGCAAGATCCTGCTCCTCTTCGCACGGCCGAGCCTCTGGAAGCAAGCCATGACATAGCCTCCCCAAAGAAGGCTACACAGGCCCCCATCATAGAGCTCCCACCCGAAAAGCGAGATGCACAAGTCACCACCGATTGGCGAAGCAAACAAAAAAAAAAAAAAAAAAAAAGCTCACGCACTTGTGGAGGATGCGACCAAGCTTAGTGCGGTACCCATGCCCTGGCCCCGAGGTCGCGATTGGCCGGCCGACCTCGCCAGCCCACTCATCACCGCCCATGTCGCCCACCTCTTCGGCCCCTACTAGTCCACCACCGCTTTTTCTTTGCCGCCCTCGCCTTGCTGATGGCGAGCCCACCTCATCCTCAACCTCATCACACAAAAGAGAAAGAATACATTAGCACAAAGAAATAAGACAAATAAGGACTAAGAAAAGGATGCCTCACCCCGTCTGCATCTCGGCCCCGACGCTCCGACCCAAAACACTCACCGGCCTTCTTCGGATCGTCCCCTGTAACTTATGGATAAGACCTCACCAACGCTGCTCAACGATTCTCCATACGGCCCAAGGGCTTGATTTTCTGTCCACCAACAGGTCGACACCCCACTCATACCTCCCCTGGTCGCCTCACCCGCAGAAAGAAATACCTATTCGCCAACGGGACACCTCGAGGACGGCCACCTTAATTTCAGCCGGGTGATGATAGTACACCCTCCCATGGTCTTCACGCTAAAAAGCAGATCATCACCTCAAGGTCAACTCCTCTAACGCCATAACAAGAGAGCCCCAACCCCACCAACCACCTAATAGAGTCTGAGTCAATCGATGACGGGATCCGAAATACTGAAGGCTAAGATAAATGGGGGACGAGGGTACCTAAGACTGCCTCAAACCGCCTACATAGACAAGAATAAACCCTCCCGAGGGCTATCGCTTTATCGGCGGCGCGGCAGACACCACCACGCCTCCCCGAATCCCAGATTCTCACAACCTCAAAAGTTCCTCCAACGCCAACCGACCGCGCCCACCTTCGCACCATCCCATACAGAGGATACCGCGGATACTAGACTCGCACTCACTGACCTACCCAACCCGCTAGCACATATAGTCCCTTACACCGCAACTCACGCCTAACCCGACGCGAAAGAGAACTTTCGGAGCGTAAGAAGAAGAAGAAAAACATACTTACTTTTTAGGCGAGTAAACGGCTACTTCAAATAAAATCGGCTCGAAAATCTCTCACAAATTCTCTCGTAATTGTTAAGTCGAAGAAGAAAGTGAACAATGCCTCTTTTGCGCCTATTTATAAGACCAGGGCGCCGCAAATTGCCGCTTAAATTCAACACGCGCCACACGTGATTGACGTGCGCTACACGCCGCCACGCTGCTCGAGCGCCTAACTACCGCCTCCGCGTCGACGACGCCAGATAGACGGGCCACCGACCTAGCAATCATCATACGGACCCGCGCCTCTAGATGGCGGCGCGCCAGTCGCACCCCGCCCTCCCCACAAATGTCAAGCGAAATCCACATCGGACCTCCGCGCCGTCAGACACTGGGATCGGACCGTCCAACCCGACGGACCTCGCCAACCAGATCGGACCTCGCCAAACAGATCGGACCTCGCCAACTCGCCGCAGAGTCTCGCTGCCCGAGACACACCACGGCATCCCCGAAAAGGGCGGTCGCCAGTCGAACACCGAGCCACCACAGAGTAATACCACTACGCATCGCACTGCATAACCAACGCAGAGCTGCTATCCGTGTCGGACTTCGACTTCCATCGGTGCCACATCTTTCTCCGAGCGCGACAATAAACAACCCAACCGTGATCGGCACCGTAAGACCCTCACATCCAAGAAACAACTTCGCCCAAGCCACACCTCACGGCGGCGACGCTGCCTTCGCCCACCTCGGCCTCACCGTCCCCCGCTATTCTGTGGCTATGACGGGATATAGCCCAACCGAACGGGCCCACTAATGTGCCCAAGCGAGCTGGGCCTAACGCTGATAGCAGCCCACGGCGGTCGAGCCCAAGTCGCCTTAATCATTACCTCAAGCCCCAGCCTCCAACCGCCGCCGCCAATGGAGAGACGCCTGTAATCAAGGTCGCGCCACCTCCACGTGGCGCACGAAGACGAACGGTCCCGGCCCGACCAATGGAGAGCACGCCAGAGGAAGAGTCACACCACCGACCAATGGAGAGGTCGGGCGCCTTCGTGGCAAAGTCAAGTCAGATAAATAGAAGGAAACCGATGTTAGAAGGGTTAGCAATTTCATCAATACAAAGGCTTGTAACCAATACTCAGACGTAAGAGCGCTAGTAAAAGTATTGAGGAATCATTCTCCGTGGACGAGATCTCGTTAACGATCGAACCACGTAAAAGCCCGAGTGTTCTTTATCGCTTTATATAAATCTCGACACTCACATAGCTAGATTCATCGCTTATTTCTTCTCTTTGAGTTGAGATGGAATGACGGAACCGCATAGTGTTCAATTAAGCATAAACTCAAATGTAATACCCTAAATTCATAATTCAAAAAATGTTATATTTTCTTAAATAGCTAATACAGAAACAAGTCTAAATGGATTTTTTTATTGAATAAAATATTCAAATAACTCAAATAAAACTGCCAAATAATGAATCCAACAAATTCAATTCTAAATTTTGCACGAAAGAATTGATACCAACCAACGACCCAAAACGAACTATGCAAAAGAGATAAGTTAGAGTTCTAGTAACTCAAAATCCAACAACGATAATAAAGAAAAACAAATTTAAACAAACTAACACAAGTCTTGGAAGGAATTAAAAGCGACATAACATCATTATAAGCACACCTATACCGCCACGCCGCTCCATGATCACTGACCTGGAAATATTTTAGATAAAATGATGAGCACAAAACGCATTTGGTGGTAGAAACAAGGAATATCATTATTTTGTTCAAGCGTATACATCGAGGAAATGGATAACTAACTATATTCACCTCACCGCTTAAAATTCGCTCATCGGCATGTCCACTTGCATACTCACCGATACAATCAATATTATATACACTCACCGGCATGGAAATCCCGCCTCATTAGCATATGATATACACGTAACTAATAACTCATCGTCAATGCTCAAATTTCACCAAGATAGGATTTAAACGTGGCCAATGACTCACCGTCAAGGCTTTCCACTTGTATACTCTCCGCATACAATAAATATCATATCACAATTCAAACCATATACACGTTGGACATAAAAGAATATTTCTCAAACCAATTTCATTTTCACAATAAATATATTTATTCCAAATCACATATTTGCAAGTTAAAGAATATTTCACCCACCTTGTCTTGTCAAGCACAATAAATCAAAATCAATCAATTCTGAGACGAGGTCCTAGTTGCGCCGTACCTAGTTCAATAAATACAAATAATCTTATAAGGGTCTATAAAGGAATCTTAAACGCAATTTCTTAAAGAATTAAATATTATTACAAAATCAAATGGCCAATTTATTTAAAAGTCATACCAAGTTAGCATAAGGGTATTATTCTTAGAAACTTTAGATCCAAAATTTTATTTGTAACTTTTACGTACTAGTTACCCATTTTATTAATCAAACTAATATGCTTATCTAAATAAAGTAATAATAATTAATTACTTGAAACTTATAAACCCAGTGACTAACTAATAATAAAATAAATCTTTAATTTCCATAAACTCACACCCAAAAAAAAAAATATAACCTCTTTATTGAATTATTTTAAAAGTTAATCAAATAACCCAAATCAAATACTTAACTTAAAACCATTCCAATATATGAATATGAAAATAACGTCTAAAACTCCACAACCAAAACTCTCAATCCAAACTAAAATCAATAAACAACTAGATAGTTAAAGGTGAAATCACTACATCTATCTTCCTCTATTAGTACATCAACTTTTCTTTGTACTAAAATAGAGAGTAATAAATACATATAAATTTCAGATTTAACTTATGAATTTAATATTTGAACGTGTATAGAAATCCTGTACGTAAAAGATTGTGTTGATTTGGATTGTTTTATGGGGAAAAGTCAACAGGAGGTAATAGAAGCATTAATTTAGAGATAAATGAATGTCAGAGGGATGATTGCATGTATGCGCATAAAACTAATTGATGCATAATAGCTTACCAGAAAATAGACGCTTGACAAGGAAGGAAGAAAAAAAAACTTGGAGTGAATGAAAATCCAAGGTTACTCGACAGAACTTGCAGTGTAATGTGTAGACGTCGTGCGATGATATATATACCTAAAAGAAAATCAGTAAATAAGTTTAACCCTAATAAGAATCATAATTCTCTTGAAACTCTTGTTAATTAAATCTTAATTCTACGTAATATAAATGTGACACCCGGGGCCGAAGTACGGAGTGATCGCCGGGGCAGAGGCATGGACAAGGAACGGCTCCGATTAAGGCTTCAAAGCGGAGGGGTACATGAATGAACCGAAACGCACCTGAATGAGGGGGATTTCGAGAATACGCGGTGGGACCGCATATTTGATGAGAGCTTAAAGGATTTGATATGTGCTACTCATACCAACAAGATGCATCTTCTTTTCTGGAGTCCATCTCATAAGAACTCTAAAGTTAAGCGTGTTTGGCTTGGAGCAATCATGGGATGGGTGACCCCGGAAGTTTTCTTAGGGAGTGTTGTGAGTGAGACAAAGCACATGAAAAGACTCGTGTTGATCTCAGGTCACCACAATCCCAAGCCGGGTCGTTACAGAGTGGTATCGAGCATAAGTTTTTTCGTGTCTCGACTATCAAAACCTTTTCATGTCGAGTCTAGAATAGTATCCTAGACTTCTTGAAATCTCAAATGACTCTCACCACCGTCACGCCTAACCGATCAACAAAGGTATGATTTTAAAAGTTTCAAAGTTGGATTATGAAATTATGTACGCCGCTGATGAACGCTTCCATGTGGATTATGTTATTTTCATGTGATGATTTATGAATTGTCTAATTGTTTTTCACATTGTTATTGTGAGTCATCAGACTCGGACGACTAAGTTCATTGTCGTGTTAGGGACAACCCAACCCTTAACGACCCAAATGAAATTGATTTTCGAATTGGATTTTCAAACCTTTTCGATCATGCATGAGACTTTGGAACCTAGATGACAATAGGTTTCACAAAACGAAAATGTTGATGACGATATTTTGGATTCATATCCTAAAATGATCGAATAAGTTATGAGTTCTCTCACAAACCTGCTTGTGTACTCAAGGACCTGTTTTGAAAACGTAAGTCGTGATAGCCTCGCTATAACAACTTAGAAAGAACTAGTTCACTGCTTCACATAGAAGCGCTCGAACATAGAAGTGGCATGAAAAGATCGAGGATTCATTAAGGTTAAGTTCAAGTTTAATTTACTTTTAATTATGATTACGACTTACTTAATTAATGTAATTAATTTCTTTTAATGAAATTAATTGTTATGATGATTAAATAAATTAAATTATGTTAAACAAGTACATAATTTGATAATTATATTATGTGTTATATTGCTTAGAGTTCTTATATATATATGATTTTAGTATGCAATTTAATTGCATTATACTTTGTAAAAAAAGTATTTAACAAAAGAAGATTATGAAATTAATTTGTTTTTTTTTAAACGAAAAGTCGAGCAAGAGTATTGTTGGTGCCTTAGCCGATATAAATTAGTTTTCAAATCTAATTATATTTTGAAAACCCGGGCTTAACGAATCATAAGCTAGTATCATCCTTTACTTGAACTTAAGGCTAGCTTTCGAGACCTATTAAGATTAGTGCTTCTTGTAGGTTTTATCGATCAAGGGATTAACGCCGCTTTCCCGAGACGCTGCACTATAGTGATTCTTCGTGCTTTGTCCTATCGAAAGGGCTTATCTTACAAAAGTATATTTAAGTTATATGCTCGATATTTCATGAAATGCAAACTGCTTATCCAATAAAATGTTTTGTGCGCCTACTGCTTAAGGCTCGTGAATGTATCGATCGAGATTCTCCTTTAATCTTATACATTAATTGAGAATTGTGTACACCGTTAGTTGTTTCGTGGTTGATCTCCATCGGCACCAACATAATCATGAGACGTTATAAAGGTGCTTGTCCGACGCGTTCAAGCACGCTATGTTATTATGGTGCTTGTTCGATACGCTCCGGCACGCCATGAATTGTCCAAGTTACGCCCCGATGACAATAATGGGAGCATGTGATCCGACGGTGGCTGAGGCCCGGATCAAAGCGAGTAATGTAAGAGTCGGACAACGGGCCCAATAAATGAGATATTTTCGCATGCTTAGAAGTGGTTTCTTTTAAAACCTTCTAAGTTATGTTATCATGATCGATAAACCGCTTTTACGATTTATGAAATGTTTATGAAAATGCATGCCCACCGAGTACATTAGTACTTAGCCCAAATGTTTTCCAAATGTTTTCTGTTGATCAACGGGCGCCGAGGCAGAAATGAGATTTGAGTTCACTCCGTATTTTACTGATTATTCCGTATTTAGACTTCACGATGAATTAACTCTAAATTTTATTTTTCCTTCTTGTCATGACTTGAATTGTACCTTTGATGAGCTTAGACTCTGAATCTTTGATGTTGAGCTTAGACTCTGAATCTTTGATGTTTAGCATCCCGACGATTTTGCTTTTAGAAGCACAAACTAAACTTGTGATCCTGAGGATAATTATCGTTTTGATTGGACTTCATCCTTCGATGTCTTCCATTTTCATTTAGGAAGCTATTCCCAAATCCTAAGAGTTTATTGCCTTGACCGTTCGAGTCAACTCTATTCCTTATATTTTCCTCATTTAATTAGTCGCACCTCGATTTACAAGCTTCCGTCATTTCTAGAAACCGGGGCGTGACAATAAAATAGAAGTTGGGCTCAACAAAATAAATTTATATAAAGCCCAGTTTGAAAATAAATAATATAATTTGATAATTATATAAGCCCAAAACTTATTTTATTACTTAACCCATATTTTTTTATATCTTTGTAAAGTAATTTCTGAAGGCTCTAAAATAAATTCTGAAGTTCGTTTTCTAGCTATGGACGCAATTACGGACTCCCTCAAGTCCATCACAAAATCGAGCATGACAAATATTCACAAATCCAACACCAAACATTTAGATTTAAAACAATTTGACCCAAGTAAAACGTGGGGCGTTGCATCAAATGTCATTTAGTTATTTATTTTGTGGAAAGTATAAACTTACTGTTTTATCAAAAACATAAACATTTTATATAGATGTTTTTAAATAGTTTTATGAAACGTTCCTCTTGACTTTATGTAATTTTTCTTTTTAAATGTGAAAAAGAAAATCCAAAACAAATAACATAAGAATTTGCATATAAAAAAGGTATGAAGATGTGATCGTACCTTTTTCAAATTCGACAAAAGTCGATCATATTTCTGCTTACTTGTTTATAACAGTGCATATGTTATTGCTATCAAGTACTTTTAAAAATTTAAATAGGGACTCT
This sequence comes from Salvia rosmarinus, assembly GCA_036937905.1. Taxonomy (NCBI): domain Eukaryota; kingdom Viridiplantae; phylum Streptophyta; class Magnoliopsida; order Lamiales; family Lamiaceae; genus Salvia; species Salvia rosmarinus. The sequence continues at coordinate 82,150,557 of CM072813.1, read as the reverse complement.
TCCGAAAATCTTGATCGAATATCCAACGCCATATATTTTTAGGGAGTGTTTATTTTTCATGATTAACATTTTGAAAGATTGATTATTTGATGGATTAAATATGTGATAAGATTATTTTTATCTATCAATCATTTGTTTACTACAAATGATTAGTGAATAATTAAAATTGGGATAAATAATTCTCCATTTATTTGGAGGATTATTTCAATCCTACCTATATTGGTTGGATTAAAATTAATGGAGAACAATTCAAAAGATTAAAATAATCTCGGGCTTTGGGATATCCTCAAATATTAACCCTTAAAAGTAAACACTTGATTATGTTTAATTAATTTTATCTATCCAACCTAATCATTCAAAGTAAACACCCCCTTAAGAAAAGCCGATACTCTCAATAGTTGGTAATATTCGGTTTGAGCTATTAGACTTGATTGATAAATAATCATACTCCATTTTATATTTAGTTTGTATCATTAAATTCGTGATGGATAATTAGGTTCGTATTCTAATTATTTATTTTAATGATAATTTATTATCTTTAATTTGAATTGATTATTTAATCATCTTTCACTCTATAATGTAAAATATTAAAAAACACAGTTGCAAAATTATTTTTATCATCTTTATCTTGAACTTTTGCATTTTTGCTACATCATAAGGGTAAATTTGATATTATAATATATTTTAATCATAATCTTTCAATTTATCCTACATCATAATCAATAAATCCAAACATAAGACTAAATAATCCAAATAGTTCCATACTCTATCCTATCAATCTTATGCATCTCATCCATCGAACCAAACGTACACTAAATAGTGTATTCACTCGATCATACGTTTTCGAATTATATTTCTAACAATTGTACATATAATGCATACGTTCGATCTAATTATTTAATACCATTGATTTCAATTTCACTGAATAAGATTACCTACATCGGCCCTACCAAACGGACTGAAACGATCACACACAAAAGCAATTTAATTTTGTAGATTATCATAATAGTAAATTATTAAATAAGTAGATTGGTACTGCCCAACTACAAATGTGTGTACTAATGTTGGGTAGTTTTCAACCAATCTTTGTTTATTAAGTAAATAACTGAACATTCTTAAAAGTGATACAATTCTAGAAGGGTCTATATATTTTTTCACATGATATTGAAGTATTACATTTATTTTATCTAAAATTAGATATACAATTTATACTAGAAGCGTAGCGCACCATGACGGTAGATTTGTATGAATACAGTATAATATTGACTTTTTTTTTTACTCTATAAAACTGTAATATGAGATTTATCTGGTGGGTGAACAAACTGTAATATGAGATAGGAATACTATTTATATTACCGTTCAAAACTTAATTAATTCGACTATTGTACTATCTAGGTGTAGTTTGTTAGTGTTTTTTATGTAACATGGTCTTAATAAATTGTAATTAGTCTTTCCAAGAAACGGTTGGTCACAAAAAAACAAACCAATTAGGGAGTGTTTACGTTTCATGATTAGCATTTTGAATGATTGATTATTTGATGGATTAAATGTGTAATAAGATAATTTTTATCTATCAATCCTTTGTTTACTACAAATGATTAGTGAATGATTAAAATTGGGATAAATAATTCTCCTTTTATTTGGAGGATTATTTCAATCCTACCTATATTGGTTGGATTAAAATTAATGAAGAAGAATTCAAAGGATTAAAATAATCCCGGGCTTTGGGTTATCCTCAAATATTAATCCTTAAAAGTAAACACTTGATTAGGTTGGATTAATTTTATCTATCCAACCTAATCATGCAAAGTAAACACCACCTAAATAAAAATTGATAATGATAGACGGACCTAGTTTGTGAAGTATGAGATGACTTTGTTCGAGCGTGGATGAATTAATGGTAAATGTCACAGTCGAATTCTACAGTTACTTTTTCAACTGATGTAATTTATCTTAACGGTGTGATAAATAATCTCAATTTTCTTTAATTACTAAAAGGAAAAAAATGACAAATAAAAAACATTGCATATTTACAATAAAAGATTCATAAAACCAACGTAAGCACCTAATGCATGCATGCATCGCGTCCCTTTTACCTAAATAAAATTTCACGGCATTAAAAATAAATTGCAATAATTAAGGTTATTTAAAATACAAATTGCGGGCAATTCAATTATTGAACCAGCTAGAAGATGAAACACTATTTTTAGAAAAAAATAAGATTTTGTTTTGAGTATTTGGGGTGATAGAAATGAATTAGAACAATATCCAAAATAGTTTGAAAAATATTTAAAAGAGATCCGATGTAATATAGAAGTCGACGAACTTGAGAAGTCTAATTTGACATGGTAAATACGAGTTACACGTTCCAGGAGAAGATTAATTTTTATTTATTATTTTATTTAGTACCGGAACAAGATTAAAGTTAAAAGATAATCTCGAAAGAAAAAAAGAAAAGAAAAGGCGAAGCATACAAAATATATTGAATGATAAGCATTAATTCTAAGATTTTTGGTGTATCTAAACTTGTCCAACTAAACTTGTCCAACTGGAGCAAATTTAGTATTTAATTTAAAATGGACATGTAACTAATTTTCCCAACTATGGATGATACATTTTCTCTTCGTAACTAATGAAATTAATTTGAACAGACTATCCGAGGATGTTTTTAAATAAATCTTTCTCCTGTATAACATTAAGTGAACATGCATGAAAGTGTGATACTAGCTCTTATGAAAGTATAATTTTACCATTCCTCAACAACTTCTTACCTCCCACATTTCACAAAATTGGACAGAGCAATTCTTGGGTTGTGCATCACATAATCAAATTAAGACATTTTACTTGTCAGAAATAAGAAAAAGCAAGCACGGTCTTATTTAATACCTTTAATATGTTTCTCTCAAAGGGAAATTACCTAATAAGTTTTAATTGGTTTGTTTGTTTATTTATTTTGTTTCTGTACTATTAGTTCGATGAAGAATTTATTATTTGTAAAATGGTTCGTTTTAAATGCACTCCACAACTGATCGTTTGCATGACCCTGTTTTTTCAGATAGAGTGTTTAGCTTGTCCCAAAAATTAGGATGTGTTAGAGGATCTTCTTGGGGTACAAACAATTGTAGAAGTGCCCTTCGCCAAATATGTTTATTAAATATCTCAAATTTTATGAAGAATACCTTATATTTGATTGAATCATTGAAGTGATATCACATGTAAGTATTTAGTTTGATAAGTATTTATGTTTGATACTAATTAAATATGCAAACATGCACGTTCGCAAAGTATTTAGATCTCGATTCGATAATAGCTCGTTAGTTAAACGAATAAAATTTGAGTTTTAACATTATTTGAGTTGTTAACTCGTCAGCAAGTTTATTAAGTAGTTTAGTTTGAAAACATAAATTTATTAACTAAATATTACTTATATTTATGTGTCTATAATTAGTAATAATTGTAGGTGTTTAACTATTTTTATTTATTATAAGAAAATAAAGAATATATTATGTTATTTCGAATAAATTAAACCATAATAAGACCTCGATAAAAGATATTTCAAGAATAATAAGATTTTGGGATACTTAGATTTTTAATAGCCATATACGAGCTGTCAATTCTAGTCTTAAACTCCCGCTCTATATTTAAAACATAATAACTAATAATTTATTTATAAATCTAAATCTAAATCTAAATCTTAAAAATTCATTTAGTCTTAATTGTAAGTCTCAAAATAATCACTAAATAAAATTCAAAACTCAACTCAATAATAAGCAAAGTAATTAAGTTTGAGAATGAAAATATTTGAATTGATGGGATATGGCCCAACCGACAGCTCACCAATGTGCCCAAACAAGTCGGGCCTAACGCTGGTAGCGGCCCACGCGGTTGAGCCCAATGCGAGCCCTAATCGGCTCCCCAAACCCTAGCCCCCAACCGCCACCTCGGCCAATGGAGGACACGCCCAGCCACCCTCGCCATGGAGGACATGCCCGTAACCAGTAAGGCGCCACCCGCCAATGGAGGACACGCCTGTAACCAAGGTCGCGCCATCCTCCACGTGGCGCACGTAGGCGAAGTGTCCCCGCCCGCCAATGGAGGCACGCCAGAGGAAGAGTCACGCCACGACCAATGGAGAGGTTGAGCACGCCTTCAGCGGTGCTCGGGGTTGTATAAATAGAAGGAAAACCGACAGAAGGGTTGGCAACTTATCGAATACTAAGAGCTTGTAAATACACTCACCGTATTATAGTGAAAGTATTGAGGAAACACTCCTCCGTGGACGAGATCTCATTAACGATCGAACCACATAAAAGCCTTGGTGTTCTTTATCGCTTTACATAAATCTCAAGACTCACTTAACTAGATTTATCATGGCGCCGCCCTCGGAAGCCCCGAACAAGAAAGCTTCGCTTTCCTCTACAACTTAATGGCAAGAACACGACAACCGCCGCCCATGCCGGCAACAACCGTGCTAAGGACGACTCAGTGGTCACCGTCATGGAAGGAGATCGCAGACGCCATTAAAGCAAGACACTCCCGAGGGCAACATGGAAAACGCTCCATACACCTCAGACCGCCTCCCTAACGTGGGAAGATGCCGACCTCAACGAGGACGAACAAATGACTCATTCGTCCCACGAGGTCCTCGGCCGAGCCGTGATGAGTTCCTCAACGCCAACCCGCTAATTTCAAAGCTTCTCAACCAGAGGACAAAGGAGCGGGCCCTCGCGGCCCCGAATGAACACCACGGCCGCCCGAGGCCGCTTCTTCAAAACAAATGCGCCACCTCGGCGTGATAGCCGAGAACGCGATCACGCCCGACGCTTGAGCCGCCACCGCGGCCGAGCTGCCGCCCCATTCGCGGAGCCGCCACCGCGACGAGCCGCCACCACCGCCACCCTCGCCATTCATGAGCCGCCTCCACCTCGCCATGCCGACCAAAGAGCCGAGCAAACAGAGGAAGAAAGGCGAGTCGAACTCCCCTCGGAGGGACGATAGACGCCGCTATCGATCCCCACCCTCCGTAAAGAGATGGCAACGATCTCCTGGGTTCGACCGCACGGAGAATCATCTCCCTTTCTCCGTGGAGATTCTAGACACGCCCGCCCGCCGTGCCGGGCGCTCAATATAGCCGCCACGACGGCCTAGAGACCCTCCGACTTCCTTTTCGCCACACTACCAACATGACGATCAAGGAATGGAAGATTTTCACATGTGCAAAATCTTCCCCGAGGCGCCGATCTCCAACGCACGACGCCGGTTCACCTCGCCCGCCGTGATCAAAGATACACCGCCTGTGACCTTATGGATCGCTCAAATGGCGCTTCTATCGAAAATGCCACCCAAAGAGCCTTCCTCCGACTGCCACAATCCGCCATAGGCGGACGAGACGATGTCAAACTTCATCTCGAGGTTCATCAAAGAGTCGCCAAAATCGACGAAGCGAATGACTTCTACATCATCAACGCGCTCAAAACGGATCCGACCCGTGGCGAATAAAGAAATTACCAGGAGAAACAAAAGACGCGAGTAAGCTTGAACTGGTGGACAACTTCGCTGGCTGGGACGAGTCGGATCGGAAGAAGAGGAAACTGGGACGAGCGTAAGTCCGAAAGAAAAAGCCGATGACCAAGTCGAGGCACCGATCGTCAAGCGTCACCGACGTAATCAAAGAGGGCCATCGAGTCCGTGCTCGACTCGGCCCAACCCTCGCGGCAGCGCCCCCCGCCAAATCAAGGGCGGAAATATTCGAGCTCCCACCGAGCTCTTCCCAAGCCCGCCTTGAAAGCGAGGATCCAAGAAGAGGTCCACAGAGGAGTATTGTGACTATCACAAGGGTATGGTCATGATATCGAGGATTGCAAACCTGGCTCGCAGATAAACGAGCTCGTCAAAGTGGAGCCTCAAGAAATACCCGGCCGGCCGGGTCGGGAAGCGAGTCAGCGGGGAAGAATAACGGGGCAACAATCATGACCGACCTCGACGACGACCCGACATGAAGATGACGAGGACGAAGGTCCCAATGTTATAGAGCAGTCTACGTTATAACCGGATCGCCCATCGGAGCGACGAGGTCGCCGTTAAAGAACGAAGTCTGAGGCCGACCACCGAGGAGCCAAAAACAAGCGACTCCGGACGGCGAGGACATAGTGTTCTCCAAGGAGGATCCGTACCCAAAATCATGCCGCACTAGGACGCCATCACCATACAGCCGTGGTGGGCAACAAGAACGCCCATCGGGTCTATGTCGACATCGGGCCTCCACAAGATCATCTTCCTGAGCTGCCGGATAAGCTCGAGGTCGGAGGTATTCGTGTACTTCCCGCCGTCCCAATTACGTGAGCTTCAACCAGAGGCGGTCCAACCCGAGGCGCCATTACCCTTCCTACGTGGACGGGCCCCTAGTCGATCACCAAGGCCATCAAATTTTTCCGGTCCAGCCCCTCTCCGCACAACATCATCCCGGGAGAGATTGCTATACGCCACCAGGCCGCCTGCTCGGCCTACCACCACCATCAAGATTCCCACCGGTGGGAGTGCTTAGCATCCGTGACTCACCAAACGGCAATGAAAGAATGCCTACGAGTCTCCACCCAAGACGCGGCCTCGCCCCTGCATAGCAATTACAGAACCCTGAGGCCGACGCCCGGACGACTCGACCGGAGCCTCGACTATGCGACGACGATCCCTCAAGGTCATCCGTGTCGGCACCTGTGGCCCAACCGACATCCGACGGCGTGTCATACAACTTCGAGGGAATATAGGACGTGTTTGCGTGGTCCCCGCCGATATGACCGAGTGTCACCCGAGCTCATAACTCACCGCCTCAACATCGACACGCTACAAGCCATCCCGCGAAGAAAATGATATTCATGCGTAACGCAGCCAGTCATAAGCGGACGAGGCGACTCAACTTCAAGGCCAAGATCTTGTTCGAGGTCAACACCCGACCGATGGCTAATCCAACCGTGGTCCGAAAGCTGGAGGGTGGCGATGTGCGCCGATTATACCGACCTCAACAAGCACCGCCCAAAGATTGCTACCCTCCCGACATCGACACGAAGGTGGAGGCATTGGTGGGCCACGAGATGTTCAGCTTCCTAGATCTATACAAAGGGTACCACCAAACTCGATGAGCCCGGGGACGCCCAAGACCGCATTCATCATCGACTTGGCTGCCTTTTGCATCAAAGATGCCTTTCGCCCTCAAGAACGCCGGGCTACTTACCGAGGATGGTGGATGCAACATTCAAAGACCACATCGAGAGATCGCCGAGGTTCACGCCGACGACATCGTAGTCAAAGTCGAAAACGGAGAGTCGCTACCGACGACCTCAAGACTATCCTCCAACTCCTCGTGTCGGCCAACCTCAAGCTCAACCCCTTAAATGTACATTTATGGTGAAGACCGCAAGTTCTTGGGATGCTGGTTTTCAAGAGGGCTCAAGGCCAATCCCACCAAGGCGGCGGCGGTGCTCGACATGCAGTGCAAGGACCATCCGTGAGATCCACAAACTCACCGTGCCTAGCCGCCTCAAAGAGATTTTGTCTCGAGCCGAGAAGCAGCCTTCCTCTTCAAGATCCCGAGGAGAGCTCCGACCGCTGGCGCAGAAGAACACCGGTCGCCGCGACAACCAAGGAGTACTGACCGACCCGCCGACCCCGTCCGCCCAAGCAAGGCGAATCCTCTCTATACTGGCCGCTTCGGACGAGGCCATCTGTCAGATCGGTACGAGACGGGAGGACGACAACTCCCCATCTACTTCATTAGCCGAGCTCTCAGGACCCGAGACAAGGTACACCAGCACTGAAAAGGTAGCACTTGCCCGCGAACGCCAAGCGACGCCCGACCCTACTTTCGTGCTCATTCTGTCTGTATTAACCGACCGCTTTGAGACAAGTCTTGTCCAAGCCGTAGTCATCCGGACGATAGCTGCGGGCACCGGAGCTCGGCGAGCACGACATCTCGATTCCCCGAGGCCGCCATAAAGCGGCAGCTCACGACTTCCTGGTGGAAGCCAAATTCACCGAGGTCGGTTCTACCAGCGAGGTCGCCCCAACACCCGCCCCCACCGCGGAGGACTCCGTCCCTGCACCGCCCGATAACTGCTGGCAGATGTACGTGGACGGAGCTTCATGCAAAACGGGCAGTGGAGCAGGCATTCTCCTCCTCGGCCCGGACAATCAAGAAGTGACCTACGCCCCGGTTTATCTTCCCAACCACCAATAACGAGGTGGAGTATGGTTACCGATCTCGTGACTCACCGCAAGGAATTGGCGGACCATGTCCAGCTTTGGGATTCCTGTGTCGTGGTAAACTGTGTCCCAGGCAGACACGGCCAAGCGAGACCGAACGAAGCAAGACTCGAGAAGGCAAGGGAGATGCTTGCCTCATTTAGGTACTCCAGCATTCATCGGATCCCACGGGCTAAAACAAATGAAATGACGCTCAAAGAAGTTAGCGTATATCAACAAGTCCTCCCGTGAGCGAGGTTCATTCCGTAAGCATAGAGGAGTCTCACATCGGCATCATCACCGAGATGGAGCCGAACCGATGTCTCCCATAAAGGCCACCGAACATGGCGACTACATCAAGATCGGCTCAAGCAAAAAGATGATGGCAAAATCCCGTAAGTACCTCATACACGAGGCGGCGCTATCGAAGTCTTACCTTCACCCTCCCGAGGTGCCTCGGGCGGAAGAGGCCGACACGTGCTCAATGAGATCCACAGAGGTCTTGTGGAAGTCACATCGGCTCGCGAGCTCTCTCAAAGAAGACGCCGAGGTCGGATATTACCGCCCACCCTTGTTCAAGATTCTCGCCGAGCTCGCAAAAGTGTCCGGCGCTACCCACTCCACGGCCAAAAGCTACCGCGAACCGATCCGAAAGTACCGCAGAGCCCGTGGCCTTCATGCGGTGGGGATCGACATCGCTGGTCCGCTCGACCGAGCACCGTGTCACCGATTCTTAGTCGTAGCCATAGACTACTTCACAAACGGGTCGAGGCCGAGCCACCGCCGAGCCTCACAGCGGAGGATTCAGCCTTCGTGGAAAATATAGTCGCCGCTCGCATACCGCACATTCTCGTCTCTGACAACGGCACCCAATTCAGAGATAAAAACTTCAAGGAGGTGCGAAGAGCTTCAGATCGATCACTTCACCCGGTCGCACACCCGCAAGTCGAATGGTCGACCGAGGTGACGAACCGCACGATCGCATAAGGATTGAAGAAGAGGCTGGACCGAGCTAAAGGCGATTGGGTGAAAATCTCCTCAAGTCCTCCGGTCCCACAGACAACACCCTGACCTCGCACGGAAAACCCTTCACCGGGTTCACGCATACCGAGGCCGCCATACCGCCGAGATCGGCGCCAAGCCCGCGCACTCTTCACTTCGACCAGCCGAACGAGGAAGACCTGGCCAACCTCGACGCCTCGAGGAGAGCCACGAGCTCGCTTCATAAACGGCCAAGCACAAGGCCTGTGTCGCACGCAGATTACAACAAAGGGTCAAGCCTCCGCCCAAGTAGGCGACTCGCCCCACGAAATAATGAAGCCGAGAGCCGAGCGCCTTAACAAGTCGGATCCGACATGGAAGGCCCATACCGCGCTCACGAGGACCCCGCAGCGGGCTTACAAGTCGGCTCACCTATCCTGCACTTATCCCTAACTCGCACATTACTCATTTAAGGAGGTATTTTACATAGCTTCGATTTAAGGTCGCATCATGTTAGTCCCTTAATTGTTTTGCCAAAGTACGATGTTGATTACATATTCAATAAAACATCTGCTTTTCTAATGAATATTTCACTTTGTCTCATACATATGTGAACATCTGCTTAGATACACCACATTTAAACCTTCACAAGGGACATCCTTACGAAGATGAAAATCCCACCAAGTAGAGGCACGACACGACTCACCCATTAAGTTGGACGCTCACATGCAAAGCATACAGACACCCATTAAGTTGGACGCCTACATGCAAAGCATACAGACACCCATTAAGTTGGACGCTCATACGCACGCCGACATCCGCACCGATCTCGCCAACTTATACCCCTTTATTTGGGAAGATATGCACTCGGTACAAAGTCTAAATGCATTAACGACTATAAACCGAGTACCAAGCCATATACAAGTCAACCGGCTTTCGAGCTCGCTTATACCCCTTTATTTGGGAAAATATACACTTCAGATACAAGATAAATACATTTACCACCAAAACGAAGTCCTAAGCTATGTTTGTACCTCTCAAGGGAAAATATACACTCAAACGAGTCTAAATACATTTATATCTACATACAAAGTCCTACACTATACACAACCTCACTCAAGCTTCCGGCCCCGCCAGACTGCAAGTCGCACTAATTTTGTACAAAATCTCCAGCCGACTTGTATGCCTAGAACGAACTCGGTGCCTTCAACCCACCGATAAGGCGGAATCACCACGGCCTACTCCCGGCGCTCGACGGCCCTGGGGCAGCCTGATAGAAGTTTCGACCTGTGGTCACCTTCACCCACCCTCGATACTTGGCTGGCGCAGCGCCAACACGGGCATTCCGGGAGTGGGGACGCACCCGAGGTCACACCCCGCCCCCGACCGGACACCGGCCGAGTACGACCGCCCCTACCCGCCGCTCTTCCCGCCGACTGAGGTCCTCGGTCGTCCGCCTCCCGCAGGATCGCCTCGAATGATCCGCCTAGCCGACCCATCAACCGAGCACTTCGGCATGATCGGAGCCGCCTCCTCCGCTGGTTCTTCTATGATTGGGCCACGGAGCCCAGCTGCGGCCTCGCCGCGGGCCGAGGCATGCGTCGCTTACTGACGACCTCATACATCTCCATATACTTCACGACGGAGTCGACCACGCTTTGAACTTTGTTATTGGGTCCTCCTCATCCTCGAGCACCATACCTCTCGCCAAAGAAGCTCGAACTCGGTCGCCGCCGCCGGATATGGTAGTTTCACCACCATGGATTGCCTTTCAGACTCAGATGCTCCTCCGACACCCGAGCTAGCCTCTCCGCAGCCGGGCCCGAGTCGCCTCACACCGCATCAAACGCCTCGATAGCGCCGGCAGATAAGTCCGCCTCGACTCCCGTCCTCGGCGATCCTCAACTTTAGGGCCTCGTTCTCGGCCAGAGGCAGCCACTTCCGATCAGCCTCGCCCAACTTCTTCTTCGTGTCGGCAGACGACGCCGAGCCGACATCCATGGTGACCAAAACTGGGTCGGTTCCGCATCGCCCGCTTAAAAGCACCTCTTCGTCCTTCTCAGGCGCCGAACCTCTTTTAACTTGGTCAACAATTCATGATCAAGTCCGAGCCATTCAGTGTGGAGTATCAGAATAAACAAGACAACACAAATTTTAAAATGTCATATTATTACTCGAAAAATGGGAAATTATTACAAGGACCTGTGGTCCCATCGACCCCGGCGGTTCAAACTATTACATCGGGTCCATCGACTCAGCCTATGGCCGGACTCGCCGACCTCCTCGATGCTCCTGCTGGTGGCCATCTCCAATGGAGCTCCAACACCGCCTCCTCGGTCCGCCTCCTCCGGTCCGCCTCCTCCTCCTCCGCCTGCCCGCACTGCAAGCGAGCTCCAGGCTCGCGATCTTCGTCCTCCCAGCACCGGGCGACGACCTCGTAGCGGAGAGGTAGAGCCGACGCCAGAGCCTCCAAAGACAGGGAAGCGAGCCAACCCCGAGATCACCCGGCGTAGCTTTGTCCGCCTCTCGAGGTCGACTCGGTCCACCCATGCTCGACCTTATCAAGTCAGCATGGCGACCGCCAGCTCCCTGTGTGATCCGACACCACCTTCGGCCAAAGACGACGGCAAGATCGGCAATAAAGCCGAGAAGCTCTCCGACTGATGAGCTCACTGCAAAGGCCCTCGCCAGTGGTCCCTGGTCGGCCACCCAGACCTCCTCGTCCGCGAGCCCTTCTTCACCCCGCCAACTCCTCCTTAACCTCTTCGACCTCCGCCGAGCGGCCTCCAGGCTCAAGGCTCTTCTTCGTGGCGGCCTCAAGAAGCCCTCCCGGCCTCAGCAGCCTGGCGGCCTCGGCTTCGCCCCGCAGCGGCCACGGCGGTCTCAGCTTCCGCCGCGCCATGTAAGCTCCCGCCGGCGCCTCATATCGGCCGAGCTCTCAAGAAGCCCTGGCATGACTGCAGCCCCAAAGAACACCGCAGGCCCCCATCACCGAGCTCCCACCCGAAAAGAAAAGACAAGTTAATAACAGATCGCAGAGCGCATAAATCTAAATATGAAAGAACCTTTGTACCTCGGGAGGGTGCGGCCAAACTTGTGCGGTACCAGACTCAAGGCTGCCCCGAGGCCGAGACTCGATGCCGGGCCGACCCCACCGAGGCCCACTCATCAGTTGGCCCATCTGTCGACCTTCTTCTGACCCTGGTAGGTCCAGCCCGCCACCTTCTTCTTCACGGCTCGCTCGGCGATCGTGAGCCCGCCCGCCTACCAACTTCAATCGCATTACGTAAGAAAGACACATTAGCACAGCAAAATCGGACGTATAAGGGCTAAGAAGATGGGGATGCCCTCACCCCGTCTGCACCCGATCCCGACGCCCGACCAGTAAACACTCACCGGCCTTCTTCAGTCGTCCCGGTGTAACTTATGGATAAAATCTCACCGCGTCGCACAAGACCTCCTCCATACGGCCCAAGTGGCTTGATTTTCGGTCCGCCACCGCATCGATACCCCACTCATACCTCTACCGCCTCTCGACCCAGAAAGAAATACCTATTCGCCAATGGGACACCTGGAGGGACGACTACTTTAAATTTTAGCCGGAGACAAATAGTACACCCTCCTATGGTCTTCACGCTAAAAAGCGCAGATCAAGACTCAAGGACAACTCTAAGAATGCCATAACAAGAGAGCCCCACCCCACCAACGACCTAATGGAATTCGAGGTCAATCGACAAATAGGATCCGAAATACTGAAGGCTAAGATAAACGGGGCCGAGGGTACCCAAGACCCGCCTCAAACTATCTACATAAACGGTAATAAACCCTCCGGAGGGCCATCGCCTCTATCATCCGGATGCGGGTGCACCACCACGCATCCTCCGGGATCCCAGATTCCTCACGACTTCAAAAGTTCCTCCAGTCAAGCCCGACCGCCACGCCCACCCTCACCCCATCCCATACCGAGGATACCGGCGAACCCCAGAACTCACCCTATGGACCTACCCAAGCCATTGTAGCACATATAGTCTTTTACGCGGGGAACTCACTACGTAACCCGGCGAAATGGAACTTTCGAGCGAGAAGAAGATGAAGAAAACATACTTACTTTTCACGCGAGTATATGGCTCCTTCAACGAGATCAGATCAACTCGTAAAATTTCTAATTTTTCTCTCAATCAAGGCCGAAGGAAAGTGAACAGCTGCCTCGTTGGGCCTATTTATAGACAAAGGCGCCTAAAATCGCCGCTTCAACTCGACACGCACTACACGTGATTGACGTGGAGTCCACGCGCGCACACCGGCTCAAGGGCCCAACTACCGCCGGCGCCAGATGACGACGCTAGCGAAGATGCACCGCCCGACCGACCTAGCAATCATCATACGGACCCTGGCGCCCTCCGGATGGCGGCGCCGTGTCGCACCCCGCCCTTCCCACAAATAACAAAGGGATCCAGATCGACCTCGGCGTTCTATCAACGGGCCTCTTACGGAAAGTCTACATCCAGATCGGATCTCAGAAACCAGCCTCAGATTCGGTGTCGCCTGTGCGCGCCTCGAAATCCCCGAAGGCAGCCTCTCAGCCGGACATCTAAGACCCACCACAGAGCAACACCACTCCAGATCGGACCTCGGCGAACCTACTCGTAGAGGGCGATATCCGTGTCGGACTTCGACTTCCTTCTACCACATCTTTTCCAAGCGACGGACAATGCACCACCCAACCCGATTCGGCGCACCGATCGCTAAATAAACCCTCACATTAAAAGACAACACCTTCAACAACATCTCACCGAGCACATCTCACCCCGCAAGCGCTTTTCACTCCACCCCGGCATCGTCCCTCGACTATTCGTGTGGCTATGATGGGATATGGCCCAACCGACAGTCTACTAACAGCCCAAACAAGTCGGACTAATCGTTGGAAGGGGGCACGCGGTTGAGCCCAATGCGAGCCCTAATCACCTCCCAAACCCTAGCCCCGTAACCGCCACCCCGGCCAATGGAGGACACGCCTGCAGCCACCCTCGCCAATGGAGGACATGCCCGGAATCCAAGGTAAGGCGCCACCCGCCAATGGAGGACACGCCTGTAACCGCGTCAGCGCCATCCTCCACGTGGCAAGACGAAGGCGGTTGTCCTCGCCCGCCAATGGAGGCACGCGAGGCAGAGTCACGCCACCACCAATGGAGAGGTTGAGCACGCCTTCATTGCAGCTCGGGTTGTATAAATAGAAGGAAAACCGACAAAGATAAGGGTTGGCAACTTATCGAATACTAAGAGCTTCAGAACTACACTCACCAGATTATACCGAAAGTATTGAGGAAACACTCCTCCGTGGACGTAGATCTCATTAACGATCGAACCACGTAAAAGCTTTCGTGTTTTTTATCGCTTACATAAATCTCAAGACTCACTTAACTAGATTTATCATGAATCATCTCCGTCTCCGCCGACACGCCCACTTAGTAGGCAGTTTGTAGGCATAAATAAACGAACAGAAAGATATGTAAGCATTATATAATTATGTAATTTTATAAACCTATTGTAATTACCTATATTTTTTGCCACAATTGATACATGTGGGATAGTGCCCCATATTGTTTCGACTTTATTGGTTAAGCTTATAAGTTGAATAAAGTTACGGATAACATCATTCCTCATTTATCAAATGCATGAAGTCTCCATATAATAATTACAGAAAAGAAAAGAAATAAAAAAGTTCCATGTAATTTATATTTCAAAATTAAACAGAAACAGACAAAGCAACCCAGGGGCATTTCTATAATTAACAATCTCACCGGTTGGTAAAACTATTATTTTCACAGTAGAACGTGGCAGTTGAAAAAAGTTCAGCGGGTGTAACAACCGCGTCATTCATGGGAAAATCTGAGGCTATTTTCGGAAACTCCTTACACACCATTCAAAACGCGTCACCTCGTACAGACGTGGCGACGTGTGGCTGCGATCACGAGCTCAACATCGCTAATCGCACGACACGTACCCCCTCAACGGGGATGGGATTGTTCCCGCCACGTCGGATGCCAGCGTGGCGGACCGCCCGCTTTTTTAAATGTCCCCCAAACGCCTGCTATTCCTAGTAGCTGCTCCTTCACAGTACACTAAAACCATCACGAAAAAGAGCTCTCTCCATTTCTCTCCCACCTCTCACACAGTCAGCGTGTTTGTTTGTGCGGGAGATATTTTCCCTCTCTCAACTGGAGATCGATTTTCTCCGACTCGCCGGAAATGAAGACTCCGGCTTCTGATGATTGGATTCCAGGCTGCCGGAGAACTGACGTCATGTTGCTAGGTCCTTCTTTTCCTGTTCTGATTCTGAGTGTTGAGATTCGGCCGTAATTGAAAATCCTAAGCAAAAGAGAATTTAGTTTTTTCTCAATTTTACGCAGCAGAGTTTAGAAGTTATTCCATGCTTTGTCTCCGGTATATGATCAAGGGAAGAATTTTTAGAATTAAGGAAATTATGACCTGATTGTAAATTCTCGGTTTTTGTTCCGATCTAATTTGGTCTGTGAGTTTTAAGATCTCTATTTTTGTGGAAGATCTTCTAATTTTTCGCCTTCATCGCCGACTGTTTTTGTTTGATCGGTTTGTCCAGTACCGTTGAGTTTAATTGAGTAGGTTATGGTTTCCATAGCCAGTTTCCTTTTTTTCATCTAGAATGCCTGGAAAACTAGGAGTTCCCTAGAAATTGAAGTCTTCCACGTTGACTAAGAATCCTTACACGGAGAAATGGAACCTGAAAACTAGCGGCATCGAAATTGTTATCATTTATTAGTGGACGATTGCAATTAATGCCTTACACCATGAAAATTCAACCGATCGATTTCAACGAGGCGGAGGAGCCGACAGTGAAATGTGAGGGGGTGGCGGTAGCGAAGCCAGTACTTAGGTCGAGGTTCAAGTGGCTTTTCGAGAGGCCGTTCTCGAGCGGTTCCAGAGCTCCGACATTGGAAAAGCCGGCCGGTGACGCTGAGCCGCTGAACAACAAGGACGGGTTGGAGGAGTTTGAGCCTAGCTCGGTTTGCCTTGCAAAGATGGTTCAGAATTTTATGGAGGAAAACAACGAGAAGCAGCAGCAGAGGTGCGGAAGTAATAGATGCATCTGCTTCAATGGAAACTGCACGGACAGCTCCGATGACGAACCGGAATCATACAATTCGTCTTTATCCCAGGTTTGCGATACACTCAAGGTACTCTCTCTCTTTATCTCTCTTCAGTTGCACATGCAATGTAATTTTGTGGTCCATAATTTGACAGAGTTCTTGATGTTCTGTCTTCTTCTTTGAATTATGTTCTGATCGATTCTTTTTGAAAAATCCGAATGCTTAAGCAGATTTTGGTGTCCAGTGTTTGTGTATCTGAAAGGAACTTGCTAGCCGACACTGCGAAAATCATTGAAAGACGCATGATCAACAAGCGCAAAGACGGATTCTGCAGAAAAATCGTTGCCGATGGTCTAATAGCCCTTGGATACGACGCATCAATCTGCAAATCAAAATGGGAAAAATCCCCTTCCCTCGCTGGTAAAACATCTACTAATCATCTACGAAATCGGCCTCTTTCTCTTAGTCTCTGTGAATTCACGAGTCTTATTCCAATAGGTGAATACGAGTACGTGGACGTGATAATCGAAGGGGAAAGATTGATCATCGACATCGATTTCCGGTCGGAGTTCGCCATCGCGAGGCCAACCAAACCATACAAGCTAGTCCTCCAAACACTGCCCAACATATTTATCGGCAAACCCGACCGCCTCGAGAGGATCATCGGAATCGTCTCCGACGCTGCGAAGCAGAGCCTGAAGAAGAAGGGCATGCCCGTCCCCCCATGGCGCAAAGCCGATTACGTCAAATCCAAATGGCTCTCACCCTTCACACGAATCGGCCCCTGCGCCCTTTCTCTCACTAGCCCGGAAACCCGCTCAGTAGTGAGAGAGAGGAGGCGTCGCCGGCTTGCGAATTTGAACTGATTCTAGGTGGAAAGTCCTCCCCTTATCAAGGTGACTCCCTCTTTGTTTTCTCTAACAGTGACAGTAGCAGCGGCAGCTTATCTGTCGACGGCGGTGGCGGCGAGGGTGCGACGCCCCAGCTGAAGAAGTGGGAGCTGCCCCAAATTAGGCCTAAAAATCTTAACAAAGGAGTGAAGATCGTGACCGGTTTAGCTTCAGTAATTGATAATAAACCCATAAAAAGTTTTGGTCCTATTTTTGTTGTTAATCAATCAGAATGATGCATCTTTTTCTAGCATCTTTTGTAATCCCTTCGCCTTTTATGTAAGGGTGCTGATAATTGTAGCAGCTAGAGACTGATAGTACTGCTAATTAATATCAATAAATAAATTATCTTGGTTGATCGTAATTATAAATATATGTTCATTATTGTAGTGGGAGTAGTACTTTGTGCTTTGATTGTTTTTTCTGTGTTTAGGAATATGTTTTTAACAGGCGTTGCAGTTGGTGCTGGAAGACGTAATCCATCTGCTTTTGTTTGTTTGTAGAGTTAGAGCGGGTGGCAAAGTATATTTGGGGAATTGGGAGCTTTTTGCTTATTCAAAGTGCCCTGATTTCTGTGCAGATTTGTCGCATTATAATCATTGCCTCTCTTCATTTCTAACTGCTGAATTTTGTATATTTTGGCTCAAATTCTGATCGGTGGTTGTGATCGTGAATGAGTACAATTTATTCCGTGGAGTTTGCCTTACCCTTCCAATTTTCTTTTTTTATCGTTTTTTCAAATAGTAAGTTAATCATAATATCAAATAAATAAGGATAATATTATGTGTGTGTTGGTCTAGTGGTAGAGTGGTTAATACCCGAGGTCAAAAGTCTCGGATTTGAATACACAACATTTAAAAATTTCTGCATTACATTGAAAATAAAATAAAATAAAGATACTTATGGACGAAGAATTAATTTTTTATAATTGTATAATGGATACGTAAATGTCGGGAAGAGAATGATCATTACTCGGAAATGCGTTAGCTTCAAGTTAATGCATCCATCGATATTATTAGGGCGCCATAACACTTATCAAATTATATAGTTTATTTTTATTTTTACATGCATTTCATAACATCTATTTTCGATGTGTTCACCTGTTTGTCTTCGTTAAATTAGTATGTCTGCCAAACTTTGTACACGATGGACTATGTGCACAATTATTGACTTTGCATTCAATCCTTTCCTTGGAGTCTCAGACTATTTTATAAAAGACAAACACTCATGTGAGCGCGCTCACGGGATTAATTAGATAATTAATGATAATTTAATTTATTAATTATTAATTAGGATGTATTAATTATCAATTATAATTATTATTTTAGTTAAAATTTATTATTTTCAATTAGGTTTATTAATTCAAAATTGATATTTATTAATTCACAATTAAAGCTTATTAATTCTAATTATGGTTTATTAATTTCAATTAGGGTTTATTAATTCAAATTAGGATTTACTAATTTTAGTTAAGGTTTATTAATTCATAATTAGAGTTTATTAATTTATAATTAGGGTTTATTAATTCAAAGTTAGGGTTTATTAATTCACAATTAGGGTTTATTATTCAAAATTAGGGTTTATTATTTTCAATTAGGATTTATTAATTCAAAATTAGGGTTTATTATTCAAAATTAGGGTTTATTAATTCAAAATATGGTTTATTAATTCAAAATTAGGGTTTATTATTCACAATTAGAGTTTATTAATTATTAATTCAAAATTATTATTTATTAATTTACAATTAAAATTTATTAAATTAATTAATTTTAATTAGAATTAATTTAAACTAATTAATTAATTAATTAGGATTACTTAATTAACTAATTAATTAGAATTAATTAATTAACTAATTAGAGGTGATCTCACTGTGCGCGCAGCGCGCACAGGAGACCACCTCTTTATAAAAATGAGATAAAAAAAAAATACTTGGTGAATTTGAATTATAGGAAGTTGTTGTTACGGTAGTGGTAGATAATTCAAATCCTTGTCAATTACTACTTGTTCATAATGTTAGGGTCATAAGACTAGTAGTCATTTACGAAACCGTTAGCTGAAATAAAGTGTTCAAATTTAAAATCCAACGAAACGAGATCTACTGTCATCATTCATGATGTGATTCAATTTCAATTGTATTAGGGCGTGCTTTTCGGTGAAAGATTTCATCAGATCTAATCTTTTGATCTCATGTGATGACTCATTTGCTTCTCTCGAGGTCACGACACTTCCAACAGCGCCATTTGGAACAACTTACTTTACATATGTCTACCATCATAATGAAAATTACCGTACGTAAATCAAAATAAAACTACTATGCAGATACAGTGACCTTATAATAATAATAATAATAATAATAATAATAATAATAATTTCAGATGCCTACTCTTTTGCTCTGCAACTGCACAAGTTGAAAATAGAATCAACTACCTTTGATAATAGTATAATGCAATATATAACCGAATTTGGAATTATTACATCATTTTTAAATTTAATAATTACAATATCATATCTTAATTCCATGCAATCTTAGCATCCCACACTTTTTTTGGACAAATTTGTCCGACATGTAACATTAAAACGACGTACTGTTGCTGATGTAAATTTCAACACTTATTATGCCAAACCTTCCTTAGAAATTGCATGTGTTATAAGTAGACAAAAATCTGCTCTCTTTTTGTGAATAGAGAGGCAGGATTTAATTCATACATCGTATTTATTGAAGGAAAAAGAAAATTTTATTTTAAACATGCAGACTTTCATGAAGGGAGACTAAACCGATAAAAAAAGTATCTAAATTGGTATTATATATACAAGAAAAATTTGTGAGACATTCCACGAGAGGGGTCATAATGCAAATCAAAATCTATATCTAATTAATGATATATCTATAATCACAAATACTAAAACCATTTAAAATATATATTAAATATGGGTTTAGTCCAGATTTTGAACTATCTCACATAAATTTTTCTCTATACTTGTATTAAGTTGGAAAATTAAATATGAAGCCCAACATTAGTGATTGAAAGTATACATTAGTTTGAACAAAATAAAAGGCATATTGAAATAGAATATCCTCATTGAATTTGCAATTAGCTCATCACTCTTCGCATTTAGTGTGAAAATATATAAAATTGACGTATACGACCAATTGTTGGATTGCTACAAGCAACGTATTTGTGAGGTCAATTTTACTAGTGTAAATGAGTGGTGAGTAATGAGTAAATGGCAAACAAAAGGATAAGAATAGAGTGATGCGAAAGCAACATGGTACTTACTTTTATCACGAACAAATAAAATAAAAAGTAAATTAAAATAAATATGGATTGTTACTTACTTTAACACGTTTTTTCAGTATGGTGGTGGGTGGCTTGTGATGAATGACACTGACGTCTTTTGTATGTGTGGAATTTGTGAAAGTTGCAAATACGAATTGGTGCCAATTTCAACGTAATGTGATCCCTTGCTTAATTTCTTTGCCAAATATATTATCAGATCTTTATCATTGAATAATTCATGCAGTGGCTACTCATTCAATGTACCGAAAAGACAAATGTTTGATGAAATTTATTAAAAGTTTAATATAATATCAGAGTATGACACTTAAAACATTATTCAAATTTTTAATTTTACTTTTTGTTAGCAAACTATACAACTATATATATATATATATATATATATATATATAGGGAGGTTAACGTAAAACCATTTTTTATCATGAGAAATGAATATCTTATAAAGTTAATGATACGTGCGAAAGTTAATGAATAAAAAAAGAATTTTCGCCTCCTCATTGGAATTCAACCCCGATGAAAATTCAATTTTGGATTCATTAACTTTGCAGTATTCATTAACTTTCATAAAGATATTCATTTTGTTCAGTAAAGAATTTTCGTAGTTCTTGGCTCTCACGTTAAAATTGGTTCTTATTTGAACCTCACTATATATATATATATATATATATATATATATATATATATATAGGAGATGGATCGGTAGGAATGGATAATTTGGTAGGAATAAGAATGAATCGGGTCTTTGATTTGCTATATCAATGGTTGAGATTTAATTTCGTGTGTGCTACAATTTTGTGTTTGTGCTACACGGATTATTGTGTAATACTATAACTCTTCTTATGTTACGCTACAATGAAAGATGTCTTAAACTAATATATTTAGATATGTGCTACTTAATTGATGAAATATGTGCTAAACTAATACGCTAATATAAGAATTCGATTGTCTACACAAATATGAAAGATGTGCTACTATTCTTATTTTCGTACATTAAGGAGCTTTCTCACCAAATTTGAAGTAAAGCCAGAGCATAGCATATGTGAGCTTTCGTATATTAAGGAGCTTTCTCACCAACCCCTATATATATATCCAAAGTATTGATATATTGCATAGCATATGTGAGCACATATTGTGACTTTGTGAGCATCTTTATAATAAAAGATAAATGCGCCGGACTTACTTGACAAAACTTTATTTTAAAGATAACACCAAATTTGAAGTAAAGCCAGAGCATCTGAGTGTCTAAACAATCAAAAAGTCTATGCATAACCTTTGTCGTATACTTTGATATCCTTTTATATTCAAAACTAGTTATTTAAAAGCAGAAATAATTCGAATGTTCTTTTTGTAATCTATCTTCTTTAGCCCGGCGCAAACTTCTTTTTAATTCAACGCCGTATAAGATCCTCTCCAAAACCTAAAAAGAAAAGGAAACAAAAAGAAGAGGCGGAAAAAAGGAAAGAGAAAGAAAAAACATGTGCTCGTTATTCCCTTCAGATCGATCTAAGTAAAAATCTTTTGGTGTCATAAAATATTTTGCTTAAATTAATCACTCGTTTTACAGATCCAATTCTGGGCTTGTATACATATTCATTAATCTCCTTTAATTGTAATCTATTGAGTTTCGTAAACCATTGAATTCTTTAATCGTAATTATTAGTTTTTTTTAAAGATAATTATTAGATTAAATCCTAAACTATTTAATTTGTCTAAAAAATGTAACGAACTTTCAATAATATCAGTAAAAAACTCAAAATATCAACATTGTACAAAAAATATTTGCACCAACTTTTTTGGTTGATGGAAATCTGACTGGGATTACCATGTGGCAATGCTAGAATAATTTTAAAAAGTTTATGATCGATGACTCTGTTTAATCATCATCTTTTGTAAGCACACACATAATTGTTGTTGTTTTTTGTTTGTTTTGGTTATTAATTAATGACCATCAAATGACGAATTTGATGGAAAAACAGTAATATGAACATATTTGGTGTGTGTGTTTTTTTTGGCAATTATTGGTGAACATCCGATTGAATATGATATCTCTTATTTGCGTAGTTAAAGTTTGTGTTTTTACTGAATATTAGATTTATATTTTCTAACTGCATCAATTTTGTTGTTGTAGAATTTGGATGATTTTTTCCTACTTATTCAAAACTTTGTGAAGAGCCATTACATAGATCATAAATCTATGATTGGTAATACCTCTTAACTTTTTTAATAAAGATGATATTAGTATTTTGAAGTCGTGAGGTTATTTGATAGCATCATTTATATTGTTAAAGAAAGTACTTCATAGCTCTTTTTGTTAGAAAAAATATTATCTTTGATGGAACTAGAACTAGAATTAGAATCAGGTATTATTTCTACAACAAAAAATTCAAATGAAGTATTTTACAATATAAACCCCATTAGTTGTATTATGTTGTATTGTATCTATAAATTTATTATCATAGTTCTTAAAAATCTTCATGAAAGTCATTAATTAGAAATTCTGCATTTTTGTTTTGTCAATAGTCATTTATCAAGTCTCGTAAAAATAACATTATGGTATGCTATACATAAAGCTTACTTTTAATAATACACATTAACCTACTGAAAACATGAGTTCATTTTTGCCTCGTAGACATCTCAGAAATCATTTTGTTAATAAAAATATCAAGTAAGATATTTTTGGTACAAATATCAATAGTTCAGGTTTTTTATTGATATTATTGAAAATTCAAGATATTTTTAAGACAAGTCAAATAATTTAGGATTTAATCTAATAATTACCTTTTTTTTAATGTATTAAGCTCCAAGCTTGAGTACTGCTGGAATACAATATATGATCGGAGGCTTTATTTATTATTTATTTCTTTTGTTTTTCTATATATATTTTCATTTGTTTTTTTTTTCTATAATTTTTTTCGAACAAGATTGAGAACTTGGTTGTTTATTATTATTATTAGTAGTAGTAGTAGTAGTAGGTGAGCAATTTAGGGATTAGTTTGGGTTTCCAGTTGAAATAAATCAACAATGGAGTCATGAGGGCAAAATAGGACCTTTTGGTGACATTTTTATTTAATGAAGTTTTGAATTGTGCAATATGTAAAAAATAATTATGGTTAGGAATTTTATGGCATTAGATTATTTCCGAGGCGCCGTTAATCCTATCAACTCAAGTTGTCTTCAGTTGCTCTACACAAAGGGCTTAAACCTTATTCTCTCACTCAGTAGGTATATTCCTAATGAAATATGTTATAAATTAAAATCGAGAACTTGTAGAATATAAGTTATCGTCTTTTTACAAAGATACAGTATAGAAATTAAATTATAATACAAAGCATGCGTTGCTTGGAATTAGATATTTGTTGAATTCCACACAACGCTTTTTCGGCAATCTTTCATTGGGAATTAACAAGTTTTTGATGACGTGATTGTTCGATGGATTTTTCCTTTACTAAAACTGGGACAAATTTGTTAAATCCAAGTTACAATATTATAATATTTAAAACAATAAATCTATGAGGTCATATTATGATTGGTCACACGGAGATACTTTAATAATTATCAATATAATTAATTAATATAATAATAATATTAGGTTAATGAGTTAATTATTTTTACATAAATACTCTTTTCCCACCTATTCTGAAAAGTATTAAATATATTAATTTAAATTTAAATTTATCATTCGATAGGGGTAAAATTGTAATTCCATAAGATAGTTTTAATGTAAAACCAATTTTTTAATATATCAAATATTAAATAAATGGTTTTTTCATTCAATAAAGTTGATTATGGTTGATCACATTATGGCCAAATAACATCACTCTATTTAAAATTGACGCTAACAGTATCGTTTATATAGAAAAAAAAATGTTACAGAAACGTATATGAAGATGAATAAACTCTCGGACACGGCAAGAGGCCCCTCAAAATGTCTTTTTTTATCATGGAGAAAAACAAGCGAATATATTTTTCTTCTTTTTCCACTCTAGAATCTATATCAGACTATCCCACTTTTTTTTTGTGTATACCATCATTGCAAGTATTTTTTTTTTTGTCTTTATTTTATATTTTATTTTGCTCCATTTAATTTTATAATTATTAATAAGACTAATTATAGTCCATCCGGAGACATTCAAGCAATTCAAACTCCACAATTCCCCTGTCCCAAATCAAAAAATAATTTAATTATATACAATAGGTGATTATAGTTACTTTTAACATTTAATGTTCAAATTTAAGTTGAGAGTTTATTGTCATGGTTAATTATTTCGGAGTAGGATTTATATGTTCTTTCGTTTCAATTTCTATATTCATAAAAATGTTAGTTAACTTGATGATATGAAATTCTATAGCAACTACTATCAAACTAATAAATTTGATGATGATAAATTTTAACGAGGCTTGGTTCTTTGAGTGTTCGATTTGTTAATTCCTTTGGGTTTAGGTTATGTATTTTTACTTTATAGTTTACATAATTTCCTTTAACATCAAAATTATGGAACAAATGGTTTAATCAATCTATTTTATTTAGAGGAGTCTTATGTGAGACCGTATTAATTAAGAGTTAATATTTTAAATACAGATTAAGATCCATACGAAAATAAAATAAAATTCTGAATAAAACTATAAATATTTCATTGAATATGGATTTGAATTCGAATCTTCCGAAATTTGACATGTACCTGGAACCGTCCCATACAACTTTCTGTATTTTTTTGGAGTAGGGGTGGGGGGTTGTTTTCAAGTCTCAGTCTTTTTGTACTAATTGTTATTGGTGCCCTGAAAACCCTGTATTCAGATTGACTTCTCCTCTAAAATGTCCCATTTTTATATTGAATTGATCCATTGGTATCGGACACTAGTAGTAGTAGGTTTTGCAGACTGGGTAGGTTGTGCAAGATCCAAAATGGACCGGGTCGCAAGTGAATGGGTTGCTTTCTCTTTTATAACTGTTAACAATTTGGCAATGGCAATGAAAAATGAGACAAAAAATAAAATAAAATGTAATCTTGATGAATTTAATATGTAAAACCATTGGAAATCACGATAATGTTCAATGCATAAGCACATATGTATTGCAACGATGGTGATAAAAGATATAATTCTAATTGTTAATTTATCAATTGAAACATTGTTTGACTTATTTCAAAGTTGGCCGTAAACATGGTTATTAAAAATCAATTTCCAATAAAACAAAGTTTTATTTAAATATCAGTATTCAGATTAAAAGCCCTGTTAAAATATCGTTCTTTAGGCTTCGACGTTGATAATTTTTTTTCATCATAACTTTTCGGTAGTGACGTGCAACTTTCATTATAAAATGAAGGGGGTTTGCGCCTAACTTTTTCCTTTAATGGGCCGATGAAACTTTTACAAGAAAACCTGTAATGGGCCGAAATAATAATAATAATAATAATAATAATAATAATAATAATAATGAAGGGGGTTTCCGCCTAACTTTTTCCTTTAATGGGCCGATGAAACTTTTTACAAGAAAACCTTAAAAACCTGTAATGGGCCGAAATAATAATAATAATAATAATAATAATAATAATAATAATAATAATAGAGAAAAGAAATAGCAGCCAGTGTTATAAATTATAGCCATTTTATGTTAAATACCACATCTACCTTTAATAAATTAATTAAAAAAATAAAAAACTAATCAGAAACCCCCCACCCCACCAACCCATTCTCTCTCTCTGCACATAAGCCGCGGCCGACATCGCCATTTCCGGCCATCCTCCGCCACCCTCCTTCATTTCTCTCTTCCTCTCTCTTTGCCATGTCCCTCCGTCTCCGCCCGCTAACACTGATTCGCCATCCTCCTATACAGCGACAGAGTCAGACATTTCATGGTAGTTTTTTTAAAATAGCGATATATTAACCAAAGAAATAATGAAAATATATAGTCGTATATGGTTCTCACTGGTAACGAACAGTTTTTTGCGATGAAGTTTCTTAAGAAAGAATGTTAGCCATTTTATAAATATAAATTAGTTTTGATCTTAGTTTCATGAAATATAAATATAAATATTATATTATTTCTAATATAATATTATTGACCTCAATTTTAATTAATACTCCCCCGTCCCAATATTCATGACCCCTTTCTTTTTTGTACGTAGATGAAGAAGAGTTGTGTTTTGTGTATAAAGTAGTGGGTGATACGAAGTTCGATGCACTTTTTAGTGTTTCCTTTTTTGGAAACAAACCAATTTAATGGGACAGTCCAAGAAGGAAAACGTGCCAACAATAATAGGACGGAGGGAGTATGTATATCAACAAGATGAGTCTGATTATCCAAAAGCTAAACGGATATAATTTTGAGCCCATTAAATAATACTATGTTGGACCATTAGTTTAAAATACAAGAACATAAACTTTCAAAAAATTCTCAAATTTAACTAATTCAATAATAATATTTATAAAATATCATTAAAATCTAAAATTATTAAAATACCCTTCAAAATTTTCAAAATTTTAAAAATTATTGGGGGCCAAGCTCCCTCAACCAACTCCCTCAGTCACTGCTCTCGCCCCCCTCTGCGACACTCATCACCTCCCCTTCTCTTTCACTCTCTACGCAACCATCCGTCGCCGCTGGCGTTGTCCAGATCCAACTGATATGAAAACCCTCGATGTGATGCTCTCTCTCTCATACACACACACACACGCACGTATTTGAAAACCCTTGGATTCGTGAAATTGTGTTTGAAATGTGAATTGCGCGACCACCATGGGGAATGCGGTTTGATTTTGGCCGACAGTCGTTCTTTCATAATCTCACGATATGAGTTTCAAATCGTGAACTATGTTTGTTCGAATCGTGAAATTATGTTTTTAGAATAGTGAATCACGATTTTTTGTCGTGGCTACGATAGTGGTTGTAAGGTGGTGGTAACAATGGTACGATGGCAGCAAAACGTCTACTGAGAGAGCGGGTGGGTTGCAGTCTGGCGGGGTTCTAAATTATGGTTTAATTCTTATTTAATGAAGATTTCATGTTTTTTTAAAAAAAATAGTGGTTATTTTTCCATTTGTTATGTTAAATATGCCTCATAAGAATATTCTCGATATCTTGGGTATGATATTAATGCTTGAGTTGTTCTACTTTTGGACTAAAAATTAATTAATTAAAGATGTAACTAGCTTAAATTAATTAATGTACATTTAATATCTTAAATGCATGATATATTATATTAAAAAGAACAATATCTGTAATATGGGTCAGGACAGGTAGTTCAAAATTAATTTTTTAGCGTAACGAATTAATATTAATGGAATTAATAATATGTAAATTCTTTAATTTGTTTGATGTGTACTAGTCTACTAGACTATGACTGTTAATTAATTTGTTTAGCTTTGGATTTTGGGTTATGCCTAGGCTACGAGAAAACAGACTTGTGGTACATAACTAATGTTGAATTGTAAATTTTATATGCTTCTTTTTCTATTTCTATTTCTATTTCTATTTTTCATTTTGAGTTTATTTCTTATAAATATGTTGGTAGTTGGTACAGTATTGTTTGTTAAGGGAAATGTTCATTTTGACCCGTCGGTCGGTGGTCCAATAGCCCATAAGGAGTTGGACTTGGTTGCAAATTTTTCAACCTGAATATTACTGGCCCGACCCAAAATTAATTCATTGGTTTAGCCCGGTCCGTCCTATTTGACAACCTATATGAATGTTTATTCGAAAAGTTAGATGATGGCACGAGTTCAAGTTGATATCAATTTATATTATTTTTTATATCATTTAAAGTAAATGTCACTTGAAAATAATGCCTGCGACTAAAATGGCTAGATCTTGTATGCATGGTTGGATCTATATAGGGGTTGCACTGGCTTCCAGCCCAATGCAACCCCCATTCTTTTATAATTTTTTTATGTTCATGTGCTATATTAAATCTAATCTAAAATTAATCCAGACGAAAATAATTAAAAAACAAAATAAAGTTGTTATCTATTGAATTATTTTCTGTTAGTATCCTATAGATTCTTTTCAAATCATGCAATAGTAATGAAATTTCAAAGATTGTGAAAATTATATTATGAAGATTTCACTGACTTTTCATCGTTTCACTAGAGTAAGAGTTAAGATACTATAAACATGATGTGATAGTGGTGTAAAAGTTTCAAGTTTCTACATTACCTTATGTTAACTATACTAATTCATCTAGTTTTGTCATTGTCTATTTCTACTGTTATAATTGAACAAATATTTTCCACAATGAAGCATGTGAAGACGATACTTCCTAATAAGATGGATGATGATTTACCCGATGATTCGTTAATAATTTATTGAAAAAGATTTTACTAAAGATATAGATATAAAATTAAATATTGATGAATTTTATGTATTGAAGTCTTGCAAGACACAACTTATGGAAACATAAAAACACTTAGGTATTTATAAAATTTAATACATCGAAATACTTATTTTTTAGTCTATCCTATTATCGATTTCTGGATCCACCCCTGCTTGTATGGTGGACATTCATTGTATGCCGTTACCTACCATTGACAAAGTTCTAATGTGTTCTGAAGTTTTCTTTTTTCTTTTTTAATATGTTCTAAAGTTATACTATCTATTAAGGTTTAACTATATATTTCCGATATTGTTGAAGATAGTAGTAAGATTAATATATTAATCCCACCCCAAGGTGATATGAGTGATGCAGATAGGCTCAAGTTTTGTCATGGATTATATCAGCAGAAAGCATATATATATTATAATTGAGTTGGAAATATGTCTTACCTAATCTGTTAAAATATAAACAATCTTTACAAGATTGATTTTAGCTTTTAAGTAGATCATTTTAAAGGTGTTTGGCCGAGCTTTATAATTTTCTCAAAATAATTTATAAACTATTTTTTTAAGTTCTTTTAGTCTCACAACTCGGTCAAACAATAATAAAATACAAAATATATAAATTGTGATGGAGCCATGAATTATTCTTAAAGTCCAAATTAATCACAATTTTTTTGAGGTAATTAATTATAATTTAAAAAGTAATAAATATAATTTTAAAAGTAAATTATAAATTTAAAAAAATCAATAATAGCATAATATCGTTTGAATTACATGATAAATTAACATTAGATATTTGATTATATAAGAGAAATAATGCAACAAAATAAACAATGAATGTCTAGTTCAATCTAAGAGTCACATTACAAATATTTTACAATCAACTTTCAAGATCCTAACAACTTTCGTATAAATAGGAGTGATTGTTCATAACTTAAAATGTTCTCGTATGTATAATATTTAAATATCTCGCAATAATACGGTATTGTAACTTACTTGCAAAATATTAATAATAACTTCAAAAATAAAATAATTCAATATGATAAATAAATTATACACACACACACACACACATATATATATATATATATATATATATATATATATTATACTTTATAAAATTCAAATCTTGATTCTCTTGTATTCATTCCAATCCATAGTGAATTTTAAATCTAAATTCAATCATATAAAGAGTAGAAAAAATACATTTTATAAATTTTAAAATTTTGAAATTTAACAATTATGATATAAAGAAGGAGGGAATAAAAAATGACCACTTTGAATTGAGAATTATCACTTAAAGCACTATTTTTTTATGTGATTCACACTCTCCCCCACAATAAAAAGAAAAAATAATAATAATAAATTTTTACTCTCTTTATTAAGATTATATCCGTCGATGAATATAAGTAGAAACCATTGATTTTTTTTTAATAAGGAAATAAACTTTTAATGCCTTGAACTTATCCGATTAACGCAATCTAATGTCATTGTTGCTGAGTCAAGTTGACTTATTAATTAATTATTGTAAGAAAACTTCTTGTTAACTTTCTTCATATTTTATCGACACCACTCATTTTAGTCATTTATTGTACACGTATGGTTGTATTTTACTTAAACGTCACCTTCATATTAATTTATCATAATTCTGAATAGAATGTATATTTATGAAATGAAATAATAAATACAACATTATAATTTATGACGAATAATTATAACTTTAAAAAGTTTAACATCATTTTATTATGAAATTATGAATCATGAAACTTAATTCTTATTTTGAGGTTAAAAAAATATTTAGTTGGATACAGATGGAGAATATGTAATGAAAAAAATTGTGTAAAAATTGTCTGACGAATCATGACTAGGTATTCAAACACTATAAAAGTACCAATAAGATTATAGACATGTATTAAAAATGAGCTTAATTCCAAAATTTAATCCAACAGATCTTAGCACACCTTTCTAACGAAAATAGATTTGTGATATAGAATACGTATGTTAATACATAAAGAAAGACTCCACATAATTTTGAGTCTTTAAAATAATAAGCATGAAATCCATTTCTTGCATGCTGATCCCAAACAGTCACACGTACAATGACTCACACATCTATATTAGTCTCCGTGAGAAACCTTTCATCATATCCATCTCCAATCTCATGAATCGCATGACAATTTCCTCTACAAATCCAACCAGATTCATCGAAGACGCCCTCTTCTGCTCCGACCCTTTCGCCCTATCATACTCCGACCCGGATCAGAAATGGATCATCCGCCAACACCTCATCTCCCTCCTCCAAGACTTCCCCTCCCTCAAACCCTCTGTCGCCGTCTTCACCCATAACGACGGCACTGACGTCAAGCTCCTTCTCGCCGCCGGCCACCTACCCGTCTCCCCGCCTGTCCCCCTCACCATCTGGGTGCACGAGCTCTACCCCCACGTGCCTCCCATCGTCTATGTCAACGCCGCTGCCGAGCACTACCCCTTCACAGACCCTGCCGCGGGCGGCGCCGCCGCCACCGCCTACATCGCCAGCTGGCACTTCTCCAGGTCGAGCCTGTCCGGCCTGGCCCACAACCTGGCCAGACTCTTCTGTTACAACCACCCGTCCTGCGACAGGTGGGCAGTGGTGGATACGGAGTCTGGTGTGGGCTGGAGCCCCCCAAATCAATTTTTAGCTTATTTATTTTTATTATTCTTCTCATCACTTTATATGAAATTTCAAACAATAGCCCTTCACACAAAATTTTTCTGCCTCCTCCATTGCAGGTGGGCTCACCCATCCCTCGCCTCTAGGATGGAGGCGACGGACAGGCTGGCGTGCTCGCTCTGCTGTGATGCAGCGGCGGTCGCGGCTGGGGCACGGCGGGAGATAGAGGACCTGGCGGCAGTTCAGGCTAAGCTGAAGGAGAGGAGCAAGGTTCTTACGGTTATCATGAGCGAGCTGGAGGGAGAGCGGAGGAGCTTGAAATCGAGATCGGATGAGATTTGTGAAGAGGTTGATAGGTTGCAGAACTGGTTGAAGGTGAACGCGGCGGGTGGTGGCGGTGCTGATGAGGCGTTTGAAGGGGTGGATGAGTGGTCGGAGGCGGCGGTGGATGCTTTGGCAGCAGATATGGCGGCGGAGGATTTGATGTATAAATTGGAGAAAGCGGTTGGAGAAGGAGTGGTGACTTTTGATGTTTATATGAAGCAGGTGAGAGTGTTGGCGAGAGAGCAGTATTTTCATAGAGCTAAGTTGGAGAAGATTCGAAGTTCTTCCCAATTGTAAAAGTTTATTTTTCCCCTTTTCTTTTGGTTTGGTGTTGCACTTAGATCAATTGCTATGTGTATGTTTCACAGAAATTTGTGTGCAATCAATGTTAGGTAATTTAATATCTAGATCCAAATTTATATTGAATTATATATATGTAATCATATGAATATCTAACAAAGTTATATATAGTTATGTTAGTAAACTATGTATTTAGTACTCCATACATCCATCATATTCGTTCTTTGATTTTGATGATACGGATTTTAATAAATTATGATGAGTGAAAAGTGAATGAAGATAATAAATAAATAGATTAATGTGAGATAAAAAGATAGGTCATACAGTATGATAAATGAATTTATTAATGAATAGTGGGATTAAAAAAATAGGTCATGACTGATTTTATTTGTAAGTAGGTAGGTAGATTTAGGTTAAAAATCACGGAGTTATATTTCCAAAAAAGGAAATTAAGGGAAAGATTTTTATGAACGGACCAAAAAGAAATTAAATGAACGTATTTGGTGGATGGAGTATGAATTTTGATTTGTCTCGCACCAGATTTTAAGCATAATTTTATAATGCTAGGTGCAACATTAAATTTAAGGGTAAATATCACTTTAAATCTCAAACTATACCCAATTTATCTAAAATACTCTGAACTTTAAGAAATATTATTTTAAACCTCCAATTATACCAATTTTATCAAAAACATCATGAACTTTATGAAATATCACTTTAAACCCTAACCTACTAACTTTGTATCAAAGTATCCCGTGTCAATTTTTCAGCTCTCAAAATTTGACGAGAAATATCTTCTTCTCATCCGATGAGCCATATCAGAATTTCAAAAGCAGAAAAATGGACGTGGGATATTTTTGATACAAAGTTAATAATTTGGGGTTTAAATTGATATTTTTTAAAGTTTAAAATATTTTTGTTAAGATGAGTATAGTTTGGAGTTTAAAGTAATATTTCTTAAAATTCATAATATTTTTGATAAAATATGTATAGTTTGGGATTTAAAATAATATTTACCAAAATTAAATTATGAATATGAAATACAGGTTTACTGCGTGGTGTATCGCGCCTAGTTAATTAATTTAGTGGAGCTATTTGATACCATGAATTGAATTTAATATTCAATTCGAACTTTAGTTATATTTGTTTCTTTTTCTTAAAAGAAAAACGTGAGATATTATTTTATGATACAATGGTTAACAGAGTACACGTCTACAATTTACCAAGCTTTTCTTAATGGGGAATTGAGTAGTACTTTTTATGTTGCATGCAAGCATCTCGATTGAAAAACCGATTATAAGAAATATTTAGGAATGTGCAAAGTTTTTGTGGGGCACTTTTTATTTTTAAGATATTTGCAGCCGATATCTCATGTCGTACTCACCATCAAATAATATCAATTTAGAAGTATCGGTGTAAATTATGATCATAATCTTTTAGTCACAAATTTGCCACTATAGACTGTCTAAGAGACAATGTTTTTGGGGCGGGTACTACTGCCAACAATGCTTGTGAACGGATTAGGGTCAAATGTGAATGGCATATAATATAATCTAGGATAAATATTTCTATAGATAATATGTATATACAAATTATATTTTTGTCATTTTCTATGATTTACGAAAATTAAAGAATTGATTAATTTTAATTGAATTCTAATTTGAATTAATCACCCTTCACGGTAAGTATGGAAGTGATATTGATTTCATTTTCGGATGACAGTGATTTCAATTAAGGATGAGATAATGAGTTCTGTTGGAAAAATTTTATCTTAAATTAGTGTTTTGATTAGATTCCAAAACCTCACTGATGATTGTCACATGTTAGAGAGCCAACTTTCTTGATTGCATGTTTCAGTAGAAGAACTGCCATGTTGGATAAGCCTAATGCTGAAGGAGTTCAAATAGTATTGAAGCCAATCATTCTAAAAGAAGTTTCAGTACTAGCGCAATTGAAGAGAAGCATTACTGAAAATCAAAGATTGAAGATTGAAATACAGCGATACTGATAAACAGTGCTACTGAAGAGTAAAGAGTGAAGACTGAAGAATTATCGTTTCTGAAAACAAAGAAGTCAAGAATATAACTAAGTGTTATACCAGCAGCTGAGAAGTCGAAGTTGCTGAGATTTACATCAAGCTGAAGCGTCAAACTGACTCAGGGTCATCAAATTGATAAAAGATAGAGTCCAGCCTGCTGATAAAACACGAAGCAGTCTCGACTAATATGACCTGAAGTCAACGTACTGAAAAGATACAGAGTCAACCCAACAGAAGAAACACATAGTTATTTAAACCTTGGGTGTTTGACTCTCAACATGTCAGAACGAATTTCAAAGGATCCTCACAAGTCAGAACCACCTTTCAGAGTTGCAGAGCTATAGTTTATGATATTGCATACGCCGGAAACGACGTACGAGGATTCAAACGGTCATGTTTCAAATGACAAATGGAATGGATATGATTTGTATTCCCTCCAACTGCACTAATCACCATGCATACGAATCCAA
Organism: Salvia rosmarinus; assembly: GCA_036937905.1. NCBI lineage: Eukaryota > Viridiplantae > Streptophyta > Magnoliopsida > Lamiales > Lamiaceae > Salvia > Salvia rosmarinus. Next base: position 82,115,932 of record CM072813.1, on the reverse strand, counting down.
CATTTGAAGGTTATCGAAAACGCTATGCATTCAAACATTAAAAAACACTTAGAGCTTAATTCTTAAGAACAATCACTCAATGATTTTGAAGAAGGAAGTACCAAAGCGGTCTCAGTAAATCCTCACAGCTCAAATATAGTTATTAGCTGAGAATTTTTGTAAACACTTCCTTATATTCTAGGTATCAACGTTGTAATATTATAAACCTAGAAATCTTGAGTTGTCGATCTGTCATAGCTCAAACACTAGTTGGAAAACCCGATACTCAAAACCCCTAAAGTTTAAGTAGAAGTTGGGTAAGTAAGCAACAAAGTGTTAACTATTGAAATTAAGCTTGGTTATGTTTCACCTGTGTTCCGACCAAATTGTTCTTTTCAGTCGCTCGCAATAGTACGAGGTCCTTATAGAACGGTAAGGTCGACCCAAGTCGAATCTCTCGAGGAAGGCTTAACAGGGCTACGGTTTTATGTCAAACACAGAAGCAGAAAAGAAATACTAACGTCTTAACATAAAGGGGGCTGTCACGGAAAGGACGAAAGCAGAAAATAAAATAAAGCGAGATAAAACGGATGCACTTGGTCAACAATAGGAATTGACGATACGGAATTGGAGACGGTGTTCAGGGTTCGAATCTATCCTCACAATTCGAATCAATGACCGTACTCAATGCATCAAACACCCACGCTTCTCACCCTACGGCCAACACTAACTAATCTCTCGACACGTTAATGCTAGACTCGAACTTAATGACGGAGATCTCTCAACCACCCCACCATCAACTACGAAGGATATTTCACTACAAAAGCACACAATAGCAAAACCCTATCCACATATATCAATTACCCAACAACAAACCAATCTCGATCACTTTCGTTGTCAAACTCATATTTAATATAAATCGCTCTCGCATATCTTCATAATCAAATATAAGCACACAATCAACCTACACTATTCTTTCGAACATCATGTATGAAGATCATGAAATAACCAATTTATACGAATAGGAAAATCACAAATCATCAATTCACTAATCGCATTCAAGACAAGAACGATTAAACATATATTTCTCAACAAATCATAATTTATCTCATGGCGTAAATGATTCTAATCCCAATTACATAGACATAATTAAAACCGGAAAAACTTACAACCATTCATAGACAAATTGCCTTCCAAATATCCGAATCGCATAATCCAATTGTTAATCCAAGTACAAAATAATTAAAAGGAAGAAAAAGGAAAAGAAAAGAAAATGGAGAAAAATTGAGAGGCGCAAATAATCTGAATGTCTCTAGGGTTTCGTGCGTTTTAATTTATATAAATAGCAGAAGAAAAATCGCCTTGAATGCCGGACGCCCGCGTCGCCGCCGGACGCGACGGGAAAATTGGTCGCCACAGTGCCGGACGCTGCCGCAGCGCCGGACGCATCAAGTCTCTGGAAGAGCGGTGAACACACCCAACGCCGGACGCATCGCGCTGCGGACGCAAAGTGTCTCGAATGGACAGCCAAAACTCCCAGCCTTGGCCGGACGGAGGACGAAGCGTCGGTTGGAGATGAAACGTCTTACTGGGACCGAAGGAAGAGGTGAAACGCGTTGGGGTTGCCCAAACGCGCTGGGCTGAAGGAAGAGGCCAAACGTGCGTTGGGGCTATGTGGCGCGCGCTTGGGCGTGGCAGCGCCGGACGGCGCGCGCCGGACGCTTCACGCGCGTCTTGCGTGCGCGCTTCAGCGGTTTCGCTCCGTTCTCTCTCGTCCGAACTCCGAATTGAGATCCGTTTGCGCCCACGGACTCCTATCGCGATGCACTTCAATATAGGATAATTCTTGGAAGATAAATTTCATCCTATTTAATGCCATAATTCTGTAAAATATCGAAACAAACCAAATAAGTTCAATTCGATCAATACTAATCAAACCAACGACATAAATAGGACAAACCATTGAAAACGGCATGCATAAACATATGAAAAATACGCACAAAATCATACTAAACAACCTGTAAGCAAGAGGTTAGATCGACGGTACCCGTAAGCAGTCAGAGGTTTCTTAGCACCAGCAAACATAGGAAGGAACACCAAATTATAAGGGATACAAAAAATGTTAAATTCTGTATCTAAGTAATTCTTGTACCCGTAAACAAGACTAAATCTCAAGTAGTGGGAGCTGATCTCTCTGAACCACGTAAAAATTAAGTGTTCTTTTCATTCAACTCTTTACTTTCAGTATCATCCATACTTTACATATTATTGAATTGAACATCATAAACACAAACAACATAACATATTGTTTTGAAACTTTCTATTAGTTTCAGTTTGATACTGAAGAGATAAACTGAAAACTGACTAACCAAGATTTGACTAAGTATTTTTATCAGTTTGAATTTTAGTAAAGGTAAAAACTTAACCACCACATTCACAAGCACATCAGTTATCAATCGAACTGGCTAGCTGCCTCAACAGTAGTAGGTTTGCTAACTGATATCACTCAGTACAAGACTTCATGTACTGAAGCGATCGCAGATTGATACTGGTGTATTCGAATCGATTTGATTATCGACATCTCTTGATCGATAGAAGGTCCAGTATTATGTTATTCAAAAAAGTTTTAATTTGTCATAACTTATGTATTTTCCCTCTTATACACCAGTACGAACCCCAAGGACCATTAATTAGTTTCACAACAAGTTATTCGCAAATAGCTACTTACTTCCCCTAGTGGTCGTTCTATCTGAACAAATAATTTAAAAATGATGCATTTTTGCATACTGCTGCATATTTCCTATGATGGAAACTAACTACAGCAGGTAGACATCACTCTCCACGTTCATGATAGATAACTATGAGATATGGAAGTTCAGACTCAAGAGCTACCTCAATGTAAAACATTACCGTATATGGGAGGTCACTACCAACGGGTCAATCAACTTCAGAGAGAGAATCACAAAAGTTGGTACCGAAGTTGGTAAAGACCCGACCTACGAATTCAAAATGAATGATCAAGCTGACTTCACGTCTGAAGAACCAAACAAGATGAGCTCAACAAGCTGGCCAAGAATATCATCTCCGGAACAATTCTCAACTATCACATTGGGAAACTAATGAAATATGAAACTACTAAGGAGATGTGGGACACTCTAGAGAGCCTTTGTGCAAGCTTAGAAGAGATCAAGAAAACAAGCTAACGATAGCTCGTCAGAAGTTTGACTATAGCTGGAAAAGTAATGGGTCGGACTGGCCTGGCCCTGGGCCAGTCGGGCTTTTACATTTTTCTAGTTGGGCTGGGCTCGTCCGAAATTTTTCGTGCCTAAAAATATGAAGCCCAAACCGACCACGGGCATGCTTTCTAATGGGCGGACATTTTAAGATCTTTTTTTAATTTTTTAATATATAAAATTAATATTTTTAATTATAAATAAATAAATAATTATATAAAATATAATAATAATTATTAAAAAATTATAGATATGTATATTAAATAATATTATAAATATGTATATTTAATAGAATATCGGGCAGACTTTTTAACCCAAACCCTGGCTTTTGGCCTGAAGCCTGGTAGGCCTGGATTTTTTTCGGGTGGGCTTTTTAGGCTCGCTTTTTTTCGGGTCTTTAATTTTAAGCCCAAACCATCCCAAACCCAGGGTACCCCGTGAGGACTTTTAGGGTCGGGCTCATTTTGTAGGCTCTAAGTTCGACAACTTCAAGCAAAAGAAAGGAGGATCTATTGATGACATGGAACTCAGATTCACAACCATCATCAATGGAATTTCCACCCTGTGCAACGACAAATGCATGCAACGCAAGATCAACCTGAAGGTCCTATGGGCGCTCCCAGCTACTGACGGGAAAGTATACACATGCATTAGCACTTCAGAAGAAAGTAGGCTTCAACGAGATGTCTTCTGACAAATTTTTCTCAGCATTGAAAGCTGATGAGTACGATAGACGTATTGAAGAGTCATCCAAAGTCGATGCTTCTGAAGAAGAAGCTCAAATCAGCACGAGAAAATACGTTGCTCCTTAAAGTTGACAAAAGCAAAGAACCAAAGAAGACAACCAAAGTAAAAGGTAAGTACAACAATGACAACTTGATGACTCAATACACGCTGATGACTGAAAGATTCGGGAAGATGAAAGCTCGACTGAAGAGATACAATAAGTACCAAAGGGAAATAAGTGGCGACAATAGAAGCCGCAAAGAAAAAGCAAACAAGGATCAGACGATGAGAAACCCAAACGACCTGAGGACAAAGATGACAAGTGCTTTAACTGTGGAAAGAAATGACACTCCAGACACAACTGCCTTGAATTGAGCCATAAAGAAAGGAAAGAACTGAAGCCAAGCACGATAAAAAGTTGAACGAGCGCAATGGCCGTTGATAAGGCCAACACTGCAAGCTTATCAAGCAGTTCTTCCAAAACTGATGATGAAAGTCAATGTCTGATGGTTAGAGAGATCAATATTTACAAAGACAGTTGCATGGTGGGAATCTGAACAGGTGTCAGACTCCGAAAACATCTCAACCAAATGGGACGAGATGAAACAAATCATGGCTGACTACATAACAATTATGAAAATATATGAATGATCCATGACCGAAAAGCTTCATACCACTAAATTTATCACGCAGTATTCATATGAAATATGCTATATATTCTTCTAATTTAGCATGTTCACCTCTCAAATTTATATTTAAGATTTTTAATTATTTACAATTGGATTACGTTAATATCAACATATATTTAACGATTTTATTTTTATTAATACGCCAAGCAAACGTGTCCAATTAGAAGACAAGGACACAAAATATTATACAATTCTGTCACACCCATTTGATCCAAATTAAATAAAAAATTAGTAGTGTGAGATCCAAATAAAATAATATAAGGCATATTAAACTTTTGTAAAAATGGTGAGAGCGTAATTGCTATTTATCATGGTATAAATCAATATCGGATTTCTTTCTCAGTTGACTAAAATTTTAAATTTCCTTCTGGGTTTATCTTGTTCATTATTTCATATCTATAATATGGACGCAGAGTAGCAAGCACTCAATTAAGAGTCACTAGGATAAATAGATCGTTGACTAGTTTAAAATTAATTGGAAATATCATATTTAGAATACGATCTGGATCCACAAAAATAATGTTAATAAAATAGGATCGGTAATAAATCAATTCAATATCACATAAAGTTTAATATCATTGGCGATATGCGCATAACTAAATGTTGCAGTTCATACCAATAAATTCTATATAGGGTAATAATCAATTATTCATAAGTGAATATATTAACGTGTCTACTAATACCATGATAAAATTACGTTGACTATAGGTCCAATTCAGAGAACGACGATCACGAATACCTCGAACTCACACACCAAATAATAATAAAAATAATAATAATAATCAAGATAAAGATACTATTTATATAGATAAATGTATGATTTTAACATATATATAGGAGATGGATCAGGTAGGAAAGGATAATTTGGTAGGAAATAAGAATGAATCTGGGCATTTGATTCGCTGGATCAATGATTGAGATTTAATTTCGATTGTATTACAGTTTTGTGTGATACGCGGATTATTGTGCAGCACTAGAACTCTTCTTGTGCTACGCTACAATGAAAGATGCGCTAAACAAATATATTTAGCATATGTGCTACGAAGAGATGAAATATGTGCTAAACTAACATGTGCAACATAGTAATTCTGATTGTCTACACATAAATATGAAAGATATCTTAGACTTACATATATATTCCTATTTCCTACACTTATTTCCATTCTCACAGTAACCATCCCCTATATATTCCCCCACACTAAAAGAAATAAACATATATTTCTACATCAGACCCTTATAAAAAAAAAGATAGATTCAATATCCACAATAATGCTTGTCACACCAAAAATAATTAACTTTCTTCATCTAATTTGAAGTTACGAGCATTCTCCTCTTTTAGATTTCAATTAGCGAGTAGCGAGTCAGTTGGTCTCTATATCCAAATCAAGCACAAAGTTGTATCCAATCCCAACTCTCAAAAGCATTCGTTCTCATACTTAAAATTGTTGGTATTTTTTTAATAATAAAAAATAGAATAATGCTAAACGTACATAATATGTACGTACATAATTAGACATTTTTGTCATTTTACACATGTGTAGGAATTAAAAGATTAATTATATTTTAATTGAATTTGTAATTTACTTAATTACTCATAACAATAATTAAGGAAAAGATTTCCAAATCTTTCATTTTGGAGAATACAATTTGTAATTTAATTAATCCAATTTGATGTATCCAATTTGAATTATGCCGCAGCCTCAGTGGAAGAGTGCTTTGTTGACGGTGTTTCTCATGTTGGCCTCCGACACCGGTGAGGCGCTCCGACACTGGTGTCTATGTCGAAGCAGCAGCAGCAGTCGTATGCGAAACACGACTCGCAATTTTTCCCCTTCCAATTTCACTACTCTTGGCGGCAGCAGCACCGAGCTTCTTGCCACCCTCATTAACTACTCTTCCATAATCAGACGTCGCGGTCTGCCGACTGACCGACCTCGACGACGTCGTCCATCGGTCAGTCGATTCAGCCGAATTCGGCTCCCAGCTGGAGGAAGACGCCCACTGCTGCTGGCTTCCAACGAAGCTGTTGCTGCCGGAGGATTCCTGCTCCTCCAAATCGTCGTCTCCGGCCGCAGACGATGTCGTACCCCTCCTAACCGTCACGTATTTGTGGAAGCTAGGCTGCATCAGATTATCGCTAGCTACAATCTCCGATTCCAAAATGAGGTCCCTTATTTCCTGCTTGTCCTTCCTCACCTTGATTTGGTCGGTGGTGGAGAGGTTGGAGGCGGCTGGAGTTGAGGTCGGCGACAGCTTCGAGGATGGAGCATGCCTTGGTGACGCACGACGGCAGAGAGATTGGCGCAAGCGGCGGAGGAGGAGGGCGTTGTTTTGGTGGAAATTGTGGATGTCTTCGAGCAGAAGCGCGGTATAATATAATCTCATAATATATTTGTTCCAAAATAGATTAGGGGTAATTTAGTAATAATTTTATTACAATAAATAACGAATTGAGTTAAAAAAATTTGAAGGGCATTATGTACGTACATATTATGTACGTTTAACACTACTCTAAAAAATATTACTTACATTAAAGAAAGTTATCATAGTCGATCAACACTAAAAGCGATTTGGCCCAACTCAATTTTGATCGAATTACAAATATGCCAAATTTATATGTTCACAAAAAAAATGCCAAAATTACATTTTAGATTTAAATTTAGATATAAGTACTATCTAACGAATAATAGTACTTTTTCTTTTTATAAAAGAATAGTTTTAGTAAAAGCTAATACTCTTTTAAGTACAACAACAAAAATTATGACCATGGTACTCGATGGATCTTGATCTATCATAGAATATAACACAAAATTTATCACTCTTTTGTCCCATCTAATATGATATGTATTCATTTTCAAATTATTCCACTTAAGATGACATGTTTCTTTTTAGAAAAAAATAATTATCTATTCAAAAGGTGTGAGTCCTACTTATTTTTTTATCACTTTAATTACTTAATACTCCTTCCGTCCCGTTTAAAACGTCTCTTTTCTTTTGGACACGGTTATTTAGAAGAAATATATAAAGTAGATAAAGTGTTAAAAGTGAGTAGGGTCCACATTTTTTGAAGGGATAATTATTTCCTAAAATGGAATGAGACATTTGTAATGGGACAACCCAAAAAGGAAAGTGAGACATTTTAAATGAGACAGATGGATTATCTTTTTTCTAAATAAGCGTATAAAAAATAAATGAGTCATTTTGGATGAGACCGAAGGAGTATTTAAATTAATTACACATATTTTTATCTTCCAGAAACACCCTCCGCCACAGAACAAAATTAACATAGTAATAGCAATAATAATAAAATTCTCAACTTGTTTTGAATGGAAATACTTCATAATAGTTAATAAGCAACTCGACGTATTTATTTATGGGAAACAAAGGTAAATGAAAGAAATAAAATAACAAATACAAAAACTCCTTTACATCCGTCAGCACCGTACGGATAAAAATATTATTTGTTATTAAGAAAAATATCATTTATATTAAAAAAAATATCATTTGTTTAAGTATCATTTAAATTGAAAAAATATAAAATATCATTTACACTAAAAAAAAATCAAAATCTATATGTACGAACGTATATACAAGACACCACCTCAATAATAAACACACAGCGGACATATTGGTCAGAATCTAATTCCATTTCTCTCAGCGAAGTAAAGTCGCTAATTGTCGGCAAGCGCTTACTCCGTCCAGAGGAACTAAAATCGGATTGCTGTCGGAGTCTGTCAACGTGCAAATAATCCTCTGCTTTGCGCCCCATTGTAGTCACAGATTAAAAAAACTCGTCTTCCACTCCTCCCTCCCGACCTTCACCTTTCAAGATCCGAAATCCAGTTACCAAAAAAAGTAAAACTTCGAGCGTAAACAACTGTTGAAATTCTTATTTTATTCTCGAGATCCCCACTCCCGTCCCTCTCTCTCCAAACTTCTCAAATCTCGAAAACCCCCTTTTCCTGTTCGTTGTGATTGCTGCCGCACTATCTTATGATCTCAACTGCAGTGCATTTTGTGGATAAGTGCTTCTCGACCGATCAGACATGCGGGCTTTAAGTCCGGTTGCCTTTTTGGCGATTTTTCTGTCCTTTTTCACATGTGGGTCGTGCTCTATTGAAGATTTTCGTCAAGCGTGAGTTTTCTTTATTTGTTTTTATTGAAGTTCTCGGATGATATGAATGTGCATTTGCCTGTGCTGTTTGAAGCTGGTTCTGTCTCCTGATTTAGTGATGCATTGTATTTGTTGATTTAATGGACTTTCTTGCTCCTGTGAATATTAGAAATGATTGTGCTTATCTGAATTTTTTGACTTTTGGGTTTATTTTAATTTCGATGTGAGCATTTAATAGAAAAGCCTTCTATGATATTTTGATGAATTAGTTTGCGGTTGGGTGTATTTTGTAGTACTCCGCTTCGTGGGCATAGTGTTGTAGTGAATGCTTTTATGTCCTTATATTGAAATTTAGCTTTGCTATGTGTCACATTGCACAAGATTCTTTTATATGAATGAGACTGAGAGCAAGACTGTGTGGAGCACTAACTTAGTTTAAGGTAGTATATGATTTGCTTTGAGCTTGTTCGCATGATGTGCTCGTCAATGAACTAAGGAGCCAGCTTTGAACTCCTAAAGAAAATATACAGGGTAATGAAATTGGGAGGTGGAGTGAAGGCTTGATAAAAATTTCATTCTTTTTGTAAGCTGTGATTTTTTGGACACTACCCTTTTCATTTAAATTATTGATCGTAATCACTTGTTCTGCTTAAGAAGGGCAGTAGAATCTAGAAGAACTATTGACACAACCGTTCATTGTCGAAAAATACGAATTGCTCGCTTGTAATAACTGGACCAAAGAGAGATAAGAAAATGAATCAGATAGCATGTGATCTGCCATTATAACACCCATTGTATTTGAACTGCTTTATTTTCTTTCTTTCTTTGCTGTACCTCTACTTTATAGGTTACCTACTACTATGCCTAATATATTTTGAGATTCATTTCTTATTATTGATCTTTTTGGCCACTGTGCCTTAAATCTATTTATTCATAGATTTGATAATTCCTTTATACAGGTTTCCTATCATAGAACCAGATCCTGGCCACACGAAACTCCGCCTGTCAAGAGAAGGCCTGGAAGCTATTGAGAAAATCACCACACCTATAGCAGCTGTTGCTGTAAGGAATCGATTAATAATAGCTACTAGCATGTCAAAATGGAAATGCTACTTTTATTAATTTCTTTTTTTGTGAGGAAGGGTCCACTTCATACCTTTTCAATGGACATAGCAGAATCAAAACCATTAGATTCGGTGGATATTTTCATTTTTGGCTGTTTGGTAACTGAAAAATTATTGCTGACAGTCCTTGCAATGAAGCTTCTTGCATTTTTAACAAGTTTGTTGGTACTAACTAGTAATTTTTTCCACAGTCCCACATCCCTTTTTTTCTGACACCATTTTATGGTGTATTTTCTAGGTCATTGGTCCATATCGGTCTGGAAAGTCATTTCTACTTAATCAGCTTCTCTCTCTATCATGCTATGAAGGTGCAGTCTAGTAACTTTCTCATATTGAGGAATGCTGCTCCATTGTAACCTTTTTTCTAATTCCTGACTTTGAAGTCATTTGGCAGGTTTTGGTGTTGGACACATGCGTGATACTAAAACCAAAGGTTTGTGCTACTGATTTTGAATCTCGGCCAGTACTGAAATGACATAATATATACACCCTCCTTCCCATTATTATTGGCTCGTTTTCTTATTGGGTTGTCTCGCTATTGTTGGCCCATTCCAAAAAAGGAAACAATTTTACACTAAAAAATATCTCGAATTTCGTGTCATATATTACTTTTCACACAAAACACAATTCTCATTAATCTACGTGCAAAAGAAAGGAATCAACAATCTTGAGACGGAGGAGTACTGTTTATATGTGTGCTCAAATCTTTGTATTGGTTTCTCTAGGTATATGGGTATGGGGTTCTCCACTCGAAGTGGATATTGATGGAGTTATGACTTCTGTCTTCTACCTTGATACAGAGGGTTTTGAAAGTGTAGGGAAGTCTAATGTATATGATGACAGGTAAATTTACTATTAACTTTTCTGTCTAGTTTGTGACTGATTTCATAGTATTTTACTATTTTAGAAATGCTACTGATTGATTAATATGGTTTTCCATCCCTCATTCTGCAGGATTTTGCCCTGGCAACTGTAATGAGTTCCGTGCTTATATACAATTTACCTGAGACAGTATGTTATCCTGTATCCTCATGCAGTTCCCTATATGAAGTATTTTGAGATGATTGGAAATTTTATGATTAAAATTCTGGAAAGCACCCTGCTGCTGTGATATGGTATGAGGCTATAAAATAGGATTATGGACTTTTATTGGATAGGAAAATAGTTTGAGGCAGCAATAGTTTTGAAGTAAATGCCTCTAGTATTTTCTCATAACATTCTAGGATCTCATTATTAGTCCTTTGCTCAGGCTTTATACTGCTCAAGGATTTGTTCTTAACATAAAAGGCCCTAGAAGACTAATTTTACGGAAATGAGTATAGATGGTGCCTTAGTGATTGAAACGCTTAGAACTTATCGAAATTGCGGAGGGGCTGCTATGGCTTTTGCTTGAGTTTGGATACCTATTTATTTACGTTTTGTTCTGTACAGGGACTGGTAGTTATTTGCCAAATATCAATGCTCTTATTAGCTGCAATGTCATGATATTCTCTTAGATTTTAGACTTATATTTGGTGTAAGTTTTTCAATAAATATGCAGCTTTAAAAGGTAACATCAATATTGGTGATGCTTTTTATGATTTTCAACTCATTTCACAAAGTAATATATTTTAAAATGAAATATGGAATAGGACTCCTGAATTCATTGTCTCATTGGATGGGTTCTCAATTCTTGTTATTTTTTTATATATTTTCTCCGATTAGAATGAGGGAGTCCTTTTTAAATGTGACATTTGGTACTTTTTAATTCTTAGATACGCGAGGCAGATATATCTAGATTATCATTTGCAGTGGAGCTTGCTGAAGAATTTTATGGAAGGTCTGTCATAGCATGTAAATTCAAAGTTGCTAGTTCTTCATACATTTGTGGGGTTAATTTTGTTTTGGCATCTGTACCTAGTTCTTTTATCCTGATACACTTTTTTTTTTTTTGTTTCTGTTTCTGGAAAATGAACATGATGTACAGAGTCAAGGTGATACTCCTTTTTCCTTGAAACTAATTTCTTTTCAGTTTTCACACACACTTACACAATATAGATAGTGCATAGAAGAAAACAGAAAAAAGGGTAAGTCTGGTTCTTAGAGATTGAGTTTTGTACACTTGATTTTTATTGCAGGGCCAAGATGTGGCTTTTGAACCTGCCAAGTTGCTGTGGTTAATCCAGCGTGATTTTCTACGTAAGTGTGCAAATGCCCTAATCTATACTTGCTTATCGGATTACGTTTACAGTCTGCAATCAAGTCACATTTCAAGACCTTTAGTTTTGGACCTTTTGGTAGTATAGCTGCTGTATTTCCTTATTTCTTTTATCCTCTTTGCAATTTCTTATGCGAAGTTCATATTTGGGAACTTCAGAAGGAAGTCGGTGAAAGAAATGGTTGATGAGGCTCTCCGTCGAGTTCCTAATGCCAATGGTTTGTTTTCTCAACCTGCAAATTGTCTTTGCCTCTTAATCATGTACTAGAAAAGTTTTGTTGATTGCAATTCTAACCGTGGGGACTCGTTTTGAGAAGACGACAAGAATATCGATCAGGTATGTCGAATCTCTAGATTCCTCCATGGTCATTAGTATGTTATGCTCTGATGCTCAAAATGGCATATCATGTGTTTTTGATCATTGCTTTCAGGTCAACCAGATACGTGAGTCGTTGGCTGTCATGGGTGATAATAGCACAGCCTTTAGCTTACCTCAGGTAACCAAAAAGTATCATGAAACCAAAAAAAAGTTGATCATCTGCTTTTCACATTGTAAATTCTTCTTCACACTTGGTACACTAGTTTGAATGTTATGCTTTGCTGACATTATTTATGCTTTCAAAAATATCGATGATGTAATAGCTCAATCTTACCTGTTTTACAGCCCCATCTCCAGCGCACAAAGCTCTGTGACTTGAAGGATAATGAACTCGAGCCCATGTATGTAAAAAAGCGGGACCAGTTGAAAGCAGTTGTTTCATCGATCATCCGGCCAAAGATTGTCCAGGGTAAAACACTCAATGGCAAGGAATTCGTATCTTTCCTCGAGCAGGTGCTATCTTCTACTCCTTTCGGGTTTCTTGTTTATCTAGGTTTTTTTATAACAACTCATGTAGCTTCTTGTTATTTCATTTTCTGAACTTGGTAAAATATTGATTCTCTTTCCAAATTATTGAACTTTAAAAAAATCTACTCTATCGAGCATAAAGATTAAGGATGATCAAATTACCCTTCAAGTTAAGGGATTTTATGATTTCTTCTGTTCCTTATAGATAAATTTGTGTTCCAGATTCTTGAGGCACTAAATAAAGGGAGATTCCATCGACAGGATCGCTTGTGGAGGTCTTCAATAAGGGTATTCTGGAGCGTTGTTTGAAGCTATATAATGGCGGTATGGCTGGTTTCAGATTCCCAACAACTGAGAAGACTCTTCAACAAGCTCATGAAGATGCCAAAGCTGCAGCGCTTGTGGCTTTTGATGAGCAACATTTTGGTCGTCACCATGCGAAGAGATCAGCCGAGCAGTTGGTGGAGGAGATTGAGAAGGTATGGACTTTAAGAATTTTAGCTTTCCTCCTAGAGTTCTTGGAACCTCTCTGCTTATTCAAACGTCTATGCAGGTATACAAGAACTTTATTCTAACCAATGAATATCAATCCTCGAAGTTGTGTGAGGCTCTGTATACTACATGCGAGGAAAAAATGGATCAACTCCAAGTCCTCAGGCTTCCATCTATGGCTAAATTCAATGCTGGATTCTACCATTGCAACCAAAGTTTTGAACACGAATGTGTCGGACCATCTAAAAGCAACTATGAGATGCGGATGATGAAGGTCTAAATTTAACATCTATGATTAGTTGCTTGTGTATTTTAGTTAGTTTTATGTCGCCTTTACCTGCTCGGTATCTCAAGACATTTATTTGTATGTGAATGCAGATGTTGGGAAAATCAAAATCTCTATTTATTAAGGAATACAACCAAAGGCTCTTCAATTGGTTGGTGGCCTTCTCGCTGGTCATGGTGGTGGTGGGTCGTTTCATCTTGAAGTTCATTCTGATCGAGATGGGAGCATGGATACTTTTTATATTCTTAGAGACGTATACACGAATGTTTTGGTCTTCGGAATCGCTTTACTACAACCCCGTGTGGCATGCTATTGTGAAGACGTGGGAAACCGTGGTCTACAGCCCTTTCCTCGATTTAGACAGGTAATTTTGACCATGTGCTATATGTTAATACCTATATCGAATCTCGCTTTAATAGGAAATGGATCTCTATCTTTTCTTCTATAGAATATAATATAATATAATAGGGTAATTGAAAATATATCATGAAGTAATACCCATTTTGCAATTTTGACTCTACTTTCAAACCTTTGCAAATAAATGCCAAATCTTTTTATATTTTGCAATTGTCGCTTCCCCAGTATAATTACACAAAGAACATTGTTGTTTTAGTCCAATCTGGTGCCCATGTCATCTTTCCGATCGCCAGAAAGTTGGGGAAGCTCCAATTGCAAAAATTAAGAAGATTTGGTATTTATTTGCTAAAGTTTGAAGTCCGAATTGCAAAATGGGTATAAATTCGGGATTTATTTTGCAATTACCCCAGATATAATATGGTGCTACACTGCTGCAGCTGTAAGATATTTAACCCAACAAGTGAAAAGATCCAAAAAACCAATATATAGTAAGATAACTCTTCTACTGTAACTGATGTCCGTGTATTGTTCGACAGATGGGCAATTCCCCTTGTAGTCATAGCTGGAATACTGTTGCTCTACTGGCGGTGTTATGGGAGGAGGAAACACGGGTCTCGTTGGATACTACCTGTTTATGGCAATCAGAAAGACGAACGGAGATCAGAGTGATATATATATGATGGTGCAACATGCTCATTCCATCACTTGGCCTCAGGTGCTTTTTCATTTTTATATACGAGCACTTGTGGTTTAAGTGTCACATACATATATATGCCAATTAACTCGAATGATGGAAAGATTCGGGGGATCCAAGACAGATCTGCTTGCTCTTGGTGTTGTAACACAACGACAATGAAATGTACAAATGGTCTTTCCTTCCAAGTACAGTCGGTTTTTTGTTATATTATTATAACATATGCATTTTTAGGGTGTTAGATTAGCTTGTTTCGAATGTTTAAATGATGATTTTGTTCTCGAGCTTGAACAAAAAGAAGGGTTCGAGGCATGAACAGGTACAGAATTGTTAAAGAAAGCAGAGTTATTTGTGCTTTGTAGCAGTTTGGTTATGTTGTTTCATGTTGTGCTTCATTGTAGATTTGTGTAAGGAAATCTCTCTCTCTCTCTCTCTCTCCCTTACATCTCTATCTCTATATTGAAATCTGTTTTCTGGCATTTGCTCTGTGGTTGCATTGCATTTAATTTCTTGGGAATTTATTTCTGTAATTTGTAAAGGGGTCATTGTTGTCTTCATTTCATACATAATTATTGCAAAGATGCATCAAGCCATTTATCTGAGGTCAGAGGATGAATATGTAGCTTAACTTTGATAACTATGAGAGTTTACTCTGCTTGTTTTATTTGTTCAGCTTATAAATATAAGATATTGGAAAAGTAATTGAGCAATAGCTAGGGTTATAGCAGAATTTGATGGATGATATGAGCCGAAGATGTATAGTTTTATCATGTTTGTTAATATTGGACCACTTTTGATATAGTTCACTAAGAGGGTGGTGCGTCTACTTTTTATGATTGATAAGATATGTTATTGAGTACTTTTATCTTTATTATTAGGATTTCTTTGATCTTACATTTTCAATGGAATATGAATCGAGCTAAATTAGTTCAAATAATAGAAATTATCGAGAGCTTTGAGATATCCCAAGGTTCCAAACTTCCAATCCATAAAAAATAATGAATTAATTTATATAATTTTTTTCTATCTAGACTAATCCTAAAAAATAAATGCCAAAGTATGTTAATGTTGCATAGGTTGGGTGCTTTTAAACATGTATAATCTTCCATCAAACAATTTTCAAGAAAGGAACGATTTACCATCTCATGCATTTTTCAAGAAAGGAACAATTTTTGTTAAAAAACTTAAGCTTTGAAATATACTAAATGTCAGCATGCTTTATGTGACCGAACAAAAGTTACAAACACGGTCGGATTTGTGTTATGTAATTGAGATTGCACAAGATTGTAGTTCTAGAAAGGGTCAATCAATTGTAGTTCTAAAAAGGCACGAGATTGCACAATTTAGAAAAACTAGAAAAATATTTGCACACATTGACTTTTGTCACATTTGAAGTACTATACCCAGATTTAAATGAAGTACTATATGACAAATTAAGATTTTTTCAATCATTTTTTTCTTAATTTTCTTCTCAACTATTATTGACTAAACTTTATCATCAGTTATAATTCAAGAAAGCAAAGATCTTGTAAAACTTGTTCCATACATAGATATAATTGTCCGTAATGAAGAAGCGCACTAAGAATTATTCTCGTTGATCTTTAACCATAAAATTTTAGATTAAAATGCTGGGGTGTGTGGGTTATACTTATGCATGTTAGTACAAGCAAGAACTTCGATAGTCTTGTTCATACGAAAGTGATATAAGGCCGAATCAGGGGAGAAAAAGTCGAAACACAACGCAAAAGATATGATTAAATTAATTGAATTTTATTGATGTGGCGTATCAATTAATCTATGAACGTTTTAGTTATTAAAAAAAATCGTATGAACTTAACAAATCAGTTAATTGGATTTTATTCTAATCCAATAGTTATTAGTTATTACTCTTTTTTTTTTTTGGTATCATGGGGAACCTGTAGCCGTTACCTTATGTGCGCACTGGGTAAACTCTACGTTCCTGTGCAATAGCCTACAAACCACACAAGAAATGTAAACCACACTTGAAAACCTGTGTGACAGCTCAAACCCATAGAGACGTTTGATGGGATTCGAACCTCGCGACCTCTACCATGTGAACCCACCTTAACCATTAGTTATTACTCTAAAAGCACAATGTTGCACAATAAGGAAATACACAATTTCAATGCTAGCGTTGTGCGTATGTCACGTGGACAAGGAAATCTACTGTTTGAATCATCATATTTGGCTGCAATTTAAATTAATTATTAATATTACTTGCTTTAAAAACTTTGCTTTCCAGTTATAATAATAATAATAATAATAATAATAATAATAATAATAATAATAATAATGATAGGATACGGCCCAACTCCCAGGCCCAAGCATCAGACCCAATATAAATAAGCCTGACATGAAGCTCGGCCCAAACGAGTCTGGTCCAAGAAGGCTCCTGAACCAGTGGGAACGCAGAAGATTCGATCATATCTAGGAGAATCCTAATTAGAGAGGAGATATGATTCAAATCCTATCTTAGAATAGATCTCGGTTTCGAGATCTAGGTCATTATAATCGTGTATAAATAGAGGCTAGATTAGACGGAAAATGATCATCTACACTCTTTGTAATCGCCCCTCATATTATCAATATCAAATACTCTCTCTCTCTCCGTGGACGTAGATCTTATTCATAGATCGAACCACGTAAATCCTTGGTGTTCTTGCGTATTTAATTCCCTTACGAAATTTAGATCGATCACTGGCGCCGTCTGTGGGAAACGAAATTCTGTGTTTTCGATCAAAGTTTGTTTACAGGGAATCAATCATAACAATGAGAACAAGAAGTCTTGCATCTAGGGCCGCTGCCGGCAACAACAGCAACAACGGCGACGAAACACGCCGAGCTCTGCTTGGGAAAAACCCAGTCAGGGATTCGACCCCTGAAGGGCACATCCAGAGCCTCGACGAGCGAGGCAATCCCATCCTGCGTGAAGAAGTAGAATACCAAAGCGGGCGAGATCGCAACAAGAACCAAGGAGAACCTCTCGCCCGCAGATGAACCTTGATGACGCCGTTAAGGGGTTTTTTGAGAAGAATAAGGAGAGTTTTCTCCAATACCTCAGCGAAGCACAAGGTCGGCTGCTTCCCGATGAAAGGAACGCCGAAGCCTCGTCTAAACACGAGGCACCGCAGCGAGGTGGATCCCCCAGCATCCAGGTCATGGGCGCTCGTGCCTCTACACGCGTTGGAGCCTAAACCAATCGCGCAAGGGACGAACAACGCGGGAAAGGACGTCGCGATCGCCACGAGGCCGGTCCTGGTTACCAAAATGAGTTCGATCGACGAACTCCGCCCCACTCTCCAGAGGGCGGCTTCGACGGGTACGGGAATATAGTCACCCCGTTCTCAAACGAAATACTTGACACCCCGCTCCCTGACAAATACCGGGTGCCGAGCATCGCCCCCTACGACGGACTAAGGGACCCGTAGAACTTCCTCTCGCAGTTCCAATACAATATGATCAACCAACGCCTCAGCACAGTTCATATGTGCAAACTCTTCCCGGAGTTGCTGGTCGACAACGCCCGTCGGTGGTTCGACAGCCTACCTCCCGGGAGCATTGGATCATATCGCGACCTGATGGTAGCTTTCCATCGAAGGTTCTTCCGTAGCGCATTTAAGACGCCGTCGACACCTCCTCACCGTGAGGTAAAGTCGAGACGAGTCCGTGAGCGACTTTATGACCAGATTCAACAAGGAGTGCCTGAAATTCGAAGACATAAATGACCTCCTCGTTATCTCGGCCTTCGCGGGGCCCCTGATAAAGAAATCGTTACACGAGCCCGTGATCGCGACGAAGCTATGGCGATAGTCGATCGGTTCGCCAAGGCGGACGAGTCGAGATAGGAAGAAGCGAGGCGAAAAAGGAGAGCCCTCAAAAGGGAAGAAGAGATGAAGGACGGGAGACGAAGCCAAGGCCGACGAAGTACTTTGGAGAGGATACGTCGCCCCATAGAGTCCAGACTTGGACCGCGCGGCACCTCGGACCTACCTCAATACACTCCTTTGACGAAGCCAAGGGCAGAAATCTACGAACTCCACATGGACAAGTTCGAGAAGCCTCGACCAATGACATGAGGGTCAAAACGTCGAACCAAGGATAAGTACTGCTCTTTCCAGGAGGACTACGGGCATGACACAGAGGAATGCCGAGATCTCATGGGAGACATCGAGATGCTAGTACAGGACGGGTGTAGTAACCCGAAAATCTTATAGTAATTATTAAAGTTTAATTAAGTATTATTAAAGGCTTAAAAGCTATTTAAGCCTTAAGAATTCGTAAAATTTAATATAGTGAAATATTAATCGGTATGAATCCGATTAATTTAAGGTTTAATTATATTGAATCGGAAAAGGGTAGAGAATTATTAGAAATGAGTTTAAATGTGATAAAATGTGAATTATGTGTTTATTTATAATTGTGTGCATGAAAATGCTATTACCCGAAATTATACTATGAATTACATTAATTATTTTTATGTTATTTTTCTTATAAATGAGATAAAATATTATTCAAGCTATTAAAGTCTTGAATAAATTTGTTTAATTAATAACTAATGATTAAAGAACTTATTTATGTAATTTTCAAATTTAAGAAGTATTTTAATAATGAATTGAATTTTATTAAATAAAGTGATTTAAATTATGCAATATGAATCTAAATTAAATCATGAATATAAGTTGTATTAGATTTTATAATTTAGTTGAAATATAATCCTATTAAATTATTTATATTAAAGTATGGAATTAGTGAAATTGGAGGTGTAATTATAAATTTTTTTGAAATTTGTGTTTAATTATTTTGAAATTTGGAATAAATGTACATTAAATTAAAATTAACATTCTAGAAACCTAATACATGAAATATATCATCTTCCACCCCATTTTTTCTTCTCATTTTCGACACACACACACTTAAGCACACACAAATTTTATTTTCCACTTTTAAATCCATAATTAAGTGTGGGATTAATAGAAAATCATCTCAAGCAAGGTAATTACTTCATTTAAACTAAGTTTTTGTAATTTAATTTGATGAATATGTTGTTCTATAAAGCTAGGGTTTTCAAAAATTTAGAGGTTATGATTATGGTTGATATGTTTAATTTTTGTTATGTTATTGATTTAAGTATGTTTATTATGCATAGTTAACATGTTCTATGGATTTAAATTCCTTAAATTCATGAAATTCCAAAATTAAAGTGTTGATCATGAAACCCTAATTTTGAATATGACTTATATGTTATGATATGATTGAATTAAGCTTAGATATATGTTTAAGTATGCTTATAAACATCATATGATTAAAGAAATTAAAAGTTAAACCATGCTTATGAAATCCTCCAAATTTTCGAAAATAAGGTATGATAGGAACTTAATGATTTTGATTTTATTTGATTAATTTGACATGATATTCATGCTTAAGGATATAAATAATGCATGAAATGAATTTATGGAATTTAATTCAATTATATACATGATATGCTAATTTTCGAAAATGAAGGGACTTCATGAACTTTGATTTCTTGATTTTATTTGATATATTTGAATTGATATTTGAGATCTATGATAAAAATAAAGCTTAAGTAGAATTATTGGGAATTTTGAAAACAAGTATCAAAAGTTAGAAAATTAAAGTTTAAGACTAAAGTTATGATTTTATGTGAAAATTCTTAAGTAAGACTTGAATGAATGATGAAATAATGATCAATGATGCTAATTAAGTATAATTATATGATATTTGATGTTGAATAGGCTATAGACATTCAAAATATCGAATGTAGTTAAATCGCCTTAGGCGATTAACGCTGAAATATGTGATATTAATCTCCATAGAGTTCTTAAATGTATATTTGATGATGTGATGATGATATTGGGGAGTTTGGGATGACTTTGGAGTAGTTTGGTATGTTTGGGCTATACATATTACGGATGTTACTCACGAAATTTCAAGAGAATTAGACGTTAGTAAGATAATTTGTATGTTAATTGATAGTTGTTAACATATATCTAAATTAGTAAGAAAGATTACTAAAGTCAATAATAATTTTATGTTTTAAGGATCGAGCAAAGGAAATCGAGAAGTGAAGAACGAAGAAACAAACTTAGTAGATCGAACGTCGTCACGAGGCTGGTAACGATTACGAACTTTATTTGAAACTAAACATATGATATGTTATGAGTTTGATTTCTTGTGAAGACATTTGATCACCACATGTTAATCATGTTAAATGTTTTACCACATTGTGGGTATGACGGCAATTACCTATCCGCGGTAGGAAAATACGAACCATCGTGCATGGTAGATGGTCGTGAGCTTGCTCATGTAGGCCGCCATGGTATCGGGAGGAGGCCTACTTCCTTACCGAACGACGTAGATAGGGTATGACCGTGGTTGTGATCCTTGGGACCAACTCGGGTATGTTATGCCGGTATGTTTAAAATGAATTGTGGTGATATGTTATGAAGAAAATGTTTCTTGTGAACAAATAAAATGTCGATTTTAAAAATCATTTGAAAGAAAAGTTTATTTGAACAAGGTTATAAGTTTTGAACATTATAATAGATTTACCCACCGAGTACTTCTAGTACTCACACCCAATAAGTGTTTTACGTTGCAGTCGAGCATGAAAGAGGTGTGCCCTGAACCGAAATAATTAGTTATTTTGTTTTCATCGCGAACCATCAGAGCCGAGTGTCATGTCTTCATACATGACATTCATTAGTCTTCCACGATACCTTATGAACGTGAATCTATACTTTGTTAAGTTTTGTAAATATTTCAAAAATCTATATGTATGTATTTTGAAATTGTGTTCTCGTTATGGATATGGTTGTTATTGGAAATTTTTCAATGCAGTTGGCTTACTCTATTTACAAACGTTATATTGTCCGCTTGTTTCAAAACCTATCTTCTAAATCACTCTGTTATTGAAAGATTATCGTTAATTAAACCACCACGGCTTGATTATTTAGTTAATTAAGTAATTAAATAGTCGGGTCGTGACAACGGGTCCTTAAAAATACAAAAGGCGTGGACCGATAAGTCAAGTTAACACGAGGCCCCTCATCGAGGCCGTAAAAAGAGAAACAGTGAGAAGGAGAATGTGCCCCTCACAAGAAGGCGAGCGCAACGAAGACGAGGAATGAGATGACGAACCCCAAGACGACGGGGTCATCTCTACCATCACGGTCTCCCCGGGAGTTCTGAAGTCCTCCTCAAGGCCGAGGTCCAAGTCCCCATACCAATGAGCCTGTCAACAAGAGGTTCGGGAGGACGAGGCAATTACCTTCTCCGAGGACGACCGCAGACTGCGGTGGTGTCCCACCGTGACGCTACCGGTGATCCAGTGAGGATCGCCAACAAGTTGGTAAGACGCGATATATCGATAGTGGGCGTCGGTAAGCATCCTCTTCAAAGAATGCTTTGACAAGTTAGGAGTAGAGGCGTGCCTTGCGTGAGGCCCCGCTATCACTCCGCAGCTTCAGACAGAAGAGACACGCCTGCACGGGGTGATCGACCGCCCGTCACGAGAGGAAGGCGGCACCGACGAGTTCTACCAAAGTGGTACAGTTCTTCGTGGTCGTGCCCATTCGCCATACAACGTTATACTTGGGCGAGCGGCAAAGCGAAGAGCGTGTGCTCAACCTACCACCGACAATGAAAATCCCCACAAAAGGAGGGATAGCCGTGATTCGGGAAGACCAGGAGCGGGCAAAAGAATGCATGCAGGTCGCCCTGAGAGGTGTAGGGACTTCGGTCCAGCAACCGCAAGCATAGCAATCAAAGAAACCCGAGGAGTTGGAACCAGAGAGGACGTCGCGGGCCCCAGAGAACTTGGTGGAGGAGGTCGCATTGTATGAAAACGAACCATCCAAGGTCGTAAAAGTTGGCTCTACCGGTGTACCTCAACTAAGGAAACAGATCATCCAACTCCTAAGGGAATTCAGAGACGTGTTCGCTTGGTCGCCCCTTGATATGACCGGGGTCTCGCCATCTATCATTACACACCGTCTCAACATTGACAACAGTGTAAAACCAGTTAGGCAAAAGCAACAGATTTTTGCAGCCGAACGGAATCAAGTCATCCACGACGAGGTGAAGCAATTATTAAAGGCACGCATACTGTTCGAAGTCAAGTATCCGACCTGGATAGCCAACCCGGTAATGGTGAAGAAAGGCGGAGGAGGATGGCGAATGTGCATCGATTATACCGATCTCAACAAACATTGCCCTAAAGACTGTTACCCCCTCCCCAACATCGACAAAAAGGTTGACGCTTTGGTCGGGTACGAAGTCTTCAGCTTTCTGGACCTATATAAAGGATATCACCAGGTCTTGATGGACGACGAAGACGCAGCCAAAACAGCCTTCATTACAGACTTCGGAGTCTTCGCATACAAGAAGATGCCATTCGGACTCAAGAATGCAGGGGCTACCTATCAAAGGATGGTAGATAAAATATTCCAGCCCTACATAGGACGGAATGTGGAAGTATACGTAGATGACATCGTCGTCAAGAGCATTGAGGAAGCCGTATGTGTTGCCGACCTCGGGATCGCCCTCGACCTACTCGTAAAGGTCAACCTAAAGCTAAACCCCGTAAATGCACATTCACGCTCGGTCCGGAAAATTTCGGGTGTTGGGTTTCACAAGAGGGTTTAAAAGCCAATCCGTCCAAGGTTCAAACCATTGTGGAGATGAGGATGTCAAAGACAATCCACGACGTACATAAGTCGACAGTCGCATCGCCAAGACTCACCGTTTTCTTTCGAAAGTCATGGATAAGCAGCCCCTTCTTCAAAATACTAAAAAGGCCCGAGTTCTCCGAATGACATACACAAGTCCGCTTCGAGGATCTCAAAAACTACCTCGCCAAACTCCCCACTCTATCCGTCCCGAAAGAAGGAGAGGTCCTCTCCTTATACCTCGCCGCCTCGGACGAAACCATAAGTGCGGTTTTGGTACGAGATGAAGGACGCCAACTCCCCGTGTATTTCATCAGCAGAGCATTGAAAGGACCAGAAACATGGTATCAACCTTTGGAGAAGCTCGCGTTGGCGTTAATAAATGCTGCAAGAAGATTACGGCCATACTTCCATGCATATCCCATATAAGTCCTCACTGATCACCCACTTCGACAAGTATTGACGAAGCCAGAAGCCTCAGGGAGAATCGCGAAGTGGGCAATTGAATTAGGCGAACACGACATATCTTTTTGCCCCCGTCAAGACATCAAGGGTCAAGCCTTAGCAGACTTCCTTGTCGAGGCTAACTTCACCGAGAAACCGAAGTCCAACGAGTCCGACGATGCCGAAGCCGAACCTATAGATAAAACTCCAGAGGACTGCTGGCAAGTCTACGTTGACGGGCTTCGGGAAAGCGGTAGCGGAGCGGTATCCTACTTTAGGACCGATGGCCAAGAGATCACATATGCACTTCGGTTCACATTTAAAAATACGAACAACGAGTGGAATACGAAGCCTTAATTATGGGACTTCGCCAGCTCAAAGCCTCGTGCACGAGCCGTAAGTTCACAAGTGACTCTCAAGTCATAGTAAGTCACATGTTGGGAAAGTACGAGGCAAAAGGCAACAGGATGAAGAAATACCTTGAAAAGCCAAAAGCCTACAACAAGCTTTCTCACACTTCCGCTAGTTCGCATCCCAAGGAGAAAAATAGCCGAGCCGACGATAGCAAACTAGCCTCGTCGTCGATTTAACTCGCCCAGAGAAGAAGTCCAAAGCGTAAGCATAGCGATGACGACACCGAACCGAGGTCAACATAGTATCCGACGACGAACCTAATGGATGACTCCCATTCAAGAATACCGAAAGGGTGAGCTACCCCACGACAAGCTCGAGGCTAGGAAGATCTTGAGAAAATCTGCGATATACTCTTGAACAGGAATTTCTATAGAAAATCATACCTCCAACCTCTCCTAAGGTGCCCGGGTCCGATCCGAGCTAACTACGCACTACGAGAAGTACATGAAGGATCGTGTGGAAGTCACATCGCACCCGCGCGCCTATCGAAGAAAGTCATGCGATGGGGATACTATTGGCCGACAATGTTCCGTGACTCAATCGATCTCGTGAAGAAATGTCCAAAGTGCCAAATCCATGGAAACGCGTCGAGGCTACCTCAAACCGACTCGCCAAAGATGCAAAGCCCTCGCCATTTATGCAATGGGGATCGACATCGTAGCCCTTTCTCGCAAAGCTCCGTGACGCTTCAATTCCTAATTGTCGCGATCGACTATTTTACGGGTGGGTGGAAGCCAACCCTCGTAAAGATCACAAGCAAAATGCCCTCAACTTCGTCTCGAAGAACATCGTGTCGCTCGGCATCCCTCATGTCCTTATTTCGAGATAATGGGACACGTTCACGGATAAAGTATTCAAAGAATGGTGTCAAGAGCTTCGATCCACCAAGTTCACTTGTAGCTCATCCTCAAGCAAATGGTCAAACCAAGTCACCAATCGGACAATCGTGAAAGGACTCAAGACCGCCTTGACCAAGTAAAAGGCAATTGGGCGGAAAATTTACCGCAAGTCCTATGGTCGATCGCACTACACCTCGGACATCAAACGGAGAAACACCCTGACTGGTATATGGAACCAAGCGGTGATCCCGCAGAGATCGGTATGCCGAGCCCCGCACTATTCACTTCTCCGCCAAGCCAATGACGACAATCTACGATCCGCCTAGATCTACTCGAAGAAAAAGAGACCTCGCCTACATCGTAGAAGCTCGGTATAAGCAACAAGTAGCTCAGTATTACAACCGTGTCAAATCACCGATAATTTCAAGTAGGCGACTCGCACTTTGAAATAATGATATCATAAAGCCGCAAAGCTCGGCAAGTGGAAGCCACATGGGAAGGACCATATCGGGTTGAAGAAGTCCTCTGAAAAGGCTCGTATAAGCTCGCCCATATATCCGGCAAAGAATACCCAAGACGTGGCACATCATTCATCCAAGAAATATTTTACATAAGTGTCAAAAGTCGAGTCTGTTCGGTCGTGTTATCGAGACCTGCTCAATTCGTCTGTGAGTCTTGTTTTATTATTACGCCGGTCTCTATCAATAAATTCTTTTTCTTGCATGTTTTGTTTGTCACTTATGCATACTATATCTTCTCCATTTTACTATACCCTCTTCTGAGGATCTAACTATACCCCGACGGAGACGACTACCTTCGCTTAATACGAGGACAAACTAAACGCGCATGGGGATCACCCTAGCGATAAAACTTGCCAAATAAGGAACCAATACCTCCGCTTATTTCGGGAAGAGGGACCACCCGAGCGATAAAACTTGCCAAAAGGAACCTATACCTCCGCTCACTTCGGAGAAGAGGACCACCCGAGCAATACTTCGCCAAAACAGAACCCATACCTTCAGACGAGGACGAAATACCTTCGCTTATTTCGAGGATGAATACCTTCGCACGAGGAAGAAATACCTCGCTTATTTCGAGGATGAATACCTTCGCTTATTTCGAGGACGAACTACCTTCGTACAAGGACGAACTATCTTCGTTCATTTGAGGACGAACTACCTTTGTACGAGGACGAGCTACCTTCATCTAAACGAGGACGACCTATCTTCTTATTGGTTATGGTAAGAAAAGACAGTGTTCTCGAGGAGTTAACACGAAGCAAACAAAAATAATTCTTATTTCAAAGTATACAGTTTATACATTACGAGGACGAAGAGGGCCCAGGAGGCCGGGAAAAGCTGAGCCAATCCCTAAAAAAATCGGGATTCAACAAAGCATCTATACAAATCCTACCTCTACCTCGTCCTCGATCTACGCTAAGAGCCCTGCCAGATCGACCTCGGCCGCTCGATGACGCAGCCTTGCTAGATCGACCTCGGCCGCTCGATGACGCCCAACCTTGGCTCCTCGAGGGCTTACGTCTCTCTTCGGCAATGAAACGCCTCTCTTGAGCTATTCACTTCGCAGAAAAAGGCGCCGGGGCAATGGCAGAAGTCCTAGCAGACGAAGAAGCCGCAACAGAAGTAGAAGCCTCGGCCGCCGAACGAAGCACCCGTTCAAGAAAGGAATGACGAGCCACGACGATCTTGCACAAGCCGTCGACTTTCTTAAGTTCAGCATATTGCTCTCGATATTGCCAAGAATTTGAGCCATACTCATTCCTATATCTCCAACAAAGGGTTGCGAGCTCTTCAACTTTTGCTTCAGCCTCGGAGATGGTCATCCTTCCACCTCGGCGTGCAATTTCTTTGTACTCTGCGTGTTCCTCAGCAACCCGATTAGCCGTCGCCTCAGCGATCTCGAGCTTATCCTCCGATTCTAAAAGGCGAGCTTGAAGCTCGTCACAGCCCTCCTGGGCAGCCCTAAGCTTAACTTCGGCCTCCTCCTGCACATGACCGAGCTTGACTTCCAAGCGAAGGACATCGGCCTCTTTAACTTCGAGAACTCGCGACAAAGCTTCGATTTGACCCAACCAAGGAAGCATCGGGCATATCAGGAGAAGACTGAACACAAAAGACAAGTTCCTTCGGATGAACGACGCATTTTATTAAAGCCCTTAAGGCAAATCAAAAGCGACATCCTAACGATGACGATTTACAAGTTGATCTACAAAAAGGGATCAATCGACCCTCCAAGCTCGCTTCTACCCCGGCTAGCTCGGCCAAGATCTTGGGAGCTTCGACCTCGGCTGCGTGGCCGTCTCCGAGCCTGCTCGCTCACCTTCTCTCCCCGGGATTCCCCGAGCCCCGCCGCCTCTTCCGCCTTAACTACCGCTTCCTGATCCCTCGTAAGGTCAGCCATCAAGGTTTCAATCATGGGATCGCGATCCACCGGCAAGCACGGACAGACCCATGTTAGCAAAACCGAGGACGAGGTCAAGCTCGCAAAGACGGCAAGTCCTTCAAACCGCGACCCAGACCTCGGCATACGCTTGAACCAGTATGTTATCCTCTGTCGCCTCATACCCATACTTGACTTATCCACTCTGGTAATCCTCGGCGACTTCATCAACGACGCCCGCCATCACAAGACCTATTCAAGACCGCAGCCACGCCGGCGACCATCCCGTAGAAATCTAGTGCTAGAAGCCGCGCTGAAGCAAGCAAGACGAGGGTGCTCGCCTCGCTCGAGACAAGGCTCATTCCATACTGACTTACGAGCTCGTAGTACGTAGAAGAATAGCCTCCGCAAAGCGCGGAGCATCTCCTCGCGAGGTCGCCGGTTTGACCTCCCGACGCCGGGTTTCTACTGCCTCGACCTCCGACCTCGCCTCCGCCGCCGCCTTGCCGCCTTAGCCGCCGCCTAGCCCGCCGCCTGTCTCCGCAGCCACGGCCGCCGCCTCCTCCGACCGCATCCCGAGCCCGGGCCTCGGCCTCGGAAACCTCCTGGACGAGAAGAGTCTTCTCGTCCTCCATCTCCTGCATGTAACGAGCCACTCCGTCGAACTGGGCAACGGCGCCTTTCAGGTACTCCGTCACGAGAGTGGATGCTCCCGTCACAAAGGCAGACGCTTTAGCCGCTCGCCGATATGGCCTCGACCTCGTGTAATGACCAACAAGTCAAGATACCATAATTATGCTATCTTAAATATATACAAACAGGTACGCTACCTCGGGGAAAGTGCGAGGTACAGGTTGAGAACCAATGATCTCGACCTCGGGATCTAAGCGGCCGGGTGTCAATAACCGCTTAAGCCTCTTCAGCGCTTCAAAGGCCGAGGCGGGGGACTTCGTCGCCCACCCCCTCTCGAGGTTTCTCAACGACATCCTTCAACGTCAAGAGGGCATTCCCGCCTCGAGCTCGGCCCTTCCTCTTCTTCTTCCCGTCTGCACCAAATTCACTACAACGAGGAAACAATACATAAGTACATCAACGGAAAAATCCAAGCAACAAAAAGGAGAGAAAGAGGGCCTCACCTCGCCGACTCCACCGCAGCAGAGGGTCATAAGGGCTCACCAAGATCCGCAAGCTCACCTCGGAAAAGACTTCGCTCACCGCACCGATCCTATCTAAGGATTGCTCAAAGCTACCGAAGTCATGATCCATGGCCATGTCTGACAGCTTCTCACGGTTCCAAGCGAACTGGAGTGACCTAGGAAAACGACAAAAGAAAAATTTCTGGTGCCAGCTGGAGATTTTCGACTTCGTCTTTAATTTAAAATTACGACGAGGTGTCAAATAATACCACCCCCCGCTGGACTTGAACTGAAAGAACCTAAGGACGAGTCCTAATGTCAGAGGAAAGTTATGGCGGTGAGCAAAGACACCTAGGCCAGTCAAATGCCGGAAGGAGTTCGGCGTCAACTGAGCTAAAGGAATGGCAAACAATTGCTGCAACTCAACATATATGGGAGGGTAAGGAAGACGAAGGCCATTTTTCAGGCTATCCTCATACACCGTGACGTAACCGTCCGGAGGAGCGCAAGCCCTATCCTCCGGCCGGGGAGCAATAAAACCAAAGGATTTCGGAATATGAAAATTAGAGGCGAGCTCTAGTCTAACAGAAGCTCCTAAAATCGACGGAATCGAAGAAACCCTACCGACATCAATAAAAGAAGGAAAGCAAACTGTACATATGAAAGGAGGAAGGGCATCAAAAGTATACACTTCCCTATCCACAGAACCATACGACGAAAACACAGTTAAAACTCGATCTCCCTGGCCGTGAGAATCCTCAGAGTATGAAGAAGAAGAGGAAGCCATAACTTACTGGTTTATAAATCGATGAAGATAACGTTGGACCTTGCGAAGACGATAATGGCGACAGTTGAGCTTTTCAAACGACCAAGAGTTTTTGGAATTTTTGAAATCAGAAATGGCTAAAAGTGATAAGGGAAATGGCGTATCAAGGAAGTTATTCCCCCGATAATGCACTTTATCGGGAACTCAACCGCTGCCACATTTAATGCGCATTAAAAGCAGATGACAGACCCCGTGTTCGACATCGGCCAGACATCCCGTGTTCGACCTCGTCTTGATGTTACGCATTCAATTACGATGTCATATATCCACCCGAGACCTCGGAAAACACCTCGTCAAGTGCGGCCGGTCGAAGCCTTTCGCATAACGCCCGTCGGTGAAGCCGATCCAACGACCCGGCATAACGCCCGTCGTGAAGCCGATCAAAGACCTCGCATAACGCCGCGCGGTGAAGCTAATCCGAGACCTCGGCATAACGCCCGACAGTGAAGCTGGCCGAGAGACCGGCGTGTAGGCCGAGAGGTGAAGCCAACCCAAGACCTCGGCAAAACGCCTCAACAGTGAAGCCGAGGCGACATATACGAAGTCATGATAGAAGGATAGCTACTAGATCGACCATACTCCACTACGTCACGCACACATCTCGGTAAATTACGATCCCCAAACCTATCACGACCTCGCTCGCGTCTTTTTTCGGGTGGATGTGATAGATACTACCAACTCCCAAGCTCCAAGATCGCGCCCAATATAAATAAGTTCGACACGAAGCTCTACCAAACGAGTCCGTCCCAAGAAGGATCCCGAACGGTGGGAACGCAGAAGATTCGATCATATCTGGAGAATCATAATTAGAGAGATAGGATTCAAACCTATCTTAGAATAGATCTCGGTTTCGAGATCTGGTCATTATAATCGTGTATAAACAGAGGCTAGATTAGACGGAAAGGATCATCTACACTCTTTCAGAATCGCCTCATATTATCAATATCAAATACTCTCCATCTCTCTCGGACGTAGATCTTATTCATGATCGAACCACGAAATCCTGGTGTTCTCAAGTATTTAATTCCCTTACGAAATTTAGATCGATCAAATAATAATAATAATAATAACAATAATAATAATAATTTATTATATTATTATTATTATTATTATTATTATTATTATTATTATTATTATTTGTTAATAGACACAAATAACCTAAACCATATAATGTATATTACACCGAATGAATGCATCAATGTATATAAGAACCATTTTCAATTAAAAATAATCATAATTTAATTAATAAGTCATTTAAGTAAAATTATTTAATGTAAAATAAATTTAAAAGTAATTTAATGCCAAAATATGGTAAATACTTAACTCCCCAATGTTTATTTTTACGTTTGTTTTAATATAAATATATTGACAATTAAACTCTAACATTTTGAATGAGTTCATAATCATATTGAATGAGTTCATAATCATATCCAGATATTCGAAATCTGTTCCATTTTATCTAACTAACACGCCAGAAAACCACATCATTTACAGGTTGCATTAAAAACTAAAAACAATTTTTGCTGCTAACTCAGATTTTTTTCATTTTCTTTTTCTTTTGAAATTCTCTCTCTCTCTCTTTTGCCTTCTGACCATCGAACTTCATTTACTTGGGGGGCAACAACAGCTCGAGTGTCGGCTTCGTGCCTCAATAGTTTCAAAAGTTCAGGTATATGCAAGCCCTCATGCCGACCCGAGAATCGCAGAATTTCATGAAGGTTCGTAATTTGAATGTGGGAGATAAATTAGAGGATAAAGAGGAGGAAGAGGAAGGAGCATGAGAGCAAGTGGAGAAATATTGCGCGGCTGGAAACGACGATGAATCGGCTTTATAAACGGCGTGCCCTTATTGCTATTATATGTATGAGTATCCCAAGTCGTATGCTGATTGCACACTATGGTCTCAGAATTGTAAGAAGGCGTTTCAAGCGGTGGTAATTCTATCACCGCCGCCAGTAGTGGATGGACAAGAAGGGTACTTTTTTGTTGGGCCTTTTTGCCCTTGGGTTTTTATATGGAGAATTGGGAGAAAAACAAACTTGTTGCCTCATCTTGGACCCTCTTTTGCCTATGTTCACTTACCCTCAGGGGACGGGAAGAGTAATACTAGAAAGACTCCACGGAAGAGTGCGGCGATGGTCGGGAGGCGAGAGAGAGAGAGAGAGAGATAGAGAGTGAGGAGATAGAATTTCAAAATGGAAAAGAGAAAACGAATCTGAGTTGGCAGCAGTAAAAACGACATCATTTTGCTTTTTATTTTATTTTTTTTATTTTCTAATTTTATGTGTAAATAATATGGCTTTCCGAAGTACCAGCTAGGCAAAACAAGCCCGAATTCGATCATCAGGGCACGATTGTGAATCCATTCAAAATATTAGAGTCTAATTTGTCAATATATTTTTGTTAGGATACAGACGTAAAAAATCGTAAACGTTGGAGTGCTAAGTGTTATTTACCCAAGAAAATATAAAACTTTATATTTGGATAATAAAAATCATTCTTCACCATTGTGGGACATTAGCCGTCATTGTTGATCGTTTTCTACCGTTGGCCGTCGATCAGCCGCCGTGAAAATAGACGATGACTATTTTAATTTTTTTATACATGGTTAGCCGTTGTTGCCCCCTTAATTGGATAGCGACGCCACCCTCTCCTCCAAAATGGTTAGCCGGCGCAAACTCCCTCCCCCTCCGCTCTCATGGCAGCCCACCATCTCCACCTGTAACTTTTATGGCATCTCTTGCGAGGACTCCAATCTCCAATTTCCACCTCAATATCAATTTCTCCATAGTTGCGAGCTTCCTCCTCTCTCCAGAATTTGGACCTCTCTGCTCAAAAACTCCAATATCTTCGTCTCAACCTCTGCAGCCGCAAAATTCTCATGTATCGTCTCTCTTACCTCGTTAGATATGTCAAAAAAAATGTTATCTCCAGCCTAATCTCCTACATCACATGCTCACATCCTACCATGTCATGCTCCCTTCAACTTCTCCAAGAACTCGATGGATAATTTAAACGACGTCGTTTTGATTGCCATATAATTTTTATTTTGTCATGTCATAATCAAATTGGGGGTTATTCAATTTTATGGGAAAAATCAGAAATATCAAAAGTTTATGTATTTTCGTTCAATTTTAAAATTCAGGTGATAAATCAGAATGTGTCAAAGTTTGTGTATTTAGCGGAAATTAACCATGTTCAATTTGAGGGCAATTCAATTTTATGAGGAAAATAAAAAATATTGAAGATTTATATATTGTCATTCAAATTTTAAAATTCATTTGACAAATCAAAATAATATCAATATTTATGTATTTAGGAACAATTAACCTATTATGATAATATTTCAAAATTTTGGCCTATTATTCTTATGGCATTCTATCCTGATTCTTGAAAGGCTTTACCTTCTTTCTCTCTTTTTCTTTTTCCCAAAAGAAGTATACATACATATGTATATTTTTCTTGTGCATAGCTTATTCGCAAACATATGATTAAATTGAACTCTTTTTAACTTCATTAAACTAATTGTTTTCTTTTTCGCGTCCATGTTATAAGTTCGGGGAAGTAAACTTTAATTCCTGTATAACTTGGCTTTTGCTAGGGGTGAGCATAACCGAACCGAAATCGAAAAACCGAACTGAACTGATGGATTTCGGTCGGTTAAATAGGGGGTTCGGTCGGTTTTCGGTTAAAATTATGAAAACCGAAATTGGTTCGGTCGGTTTTTGGTTCTTGGTTTTCGGTTCTGACCGAACCGACCGAATATGTTGTGTATAATTATATTATTTTATTCACTTTAGTCTTTAGCCTTTAGGGTTCCAAAGCAACTTTGAGTTTGTGTTTCTTACTTTCTTTTATGCGCCGCTGTGCTTCATATTGGAACTCCAAATCCAATAATCCAATTAACTCACCCAAAGCTGAAGCAGCCATCGACGGCCGCTCCTCATCCCAAAAGAATCTCGCCCTCGCTTTCTCCGGCGCCGACGTGGCCACACGGCCCGCACCCATTCGGCCATACACATCTACTGCAACGTGCGACGCCACGCAATCACGGTGGTTTCTGTTGTGCTGCGGCGTCCGACACGCGACGACGACGTGCTGTTTGTCGACATCCATGGTTAGTGTTTTCAGTTTTTGTGTTCAATTTTACCTTATTTTTGTTTTTTTTTCTTCTGTTTATAGTTACTTTGCTTGCTGTTTGAAATCTACTAATTGAAATTCAAATATGATTGTCAAAGTGTTTAATCTAATTGATATCATTGTCTAACAAAAAAAAATCGAGAAAGTTGCTGACAAATATCATATGTTCGTAAATATCAATATTTGTTCATAAATATTCACAACTCATAAGAAAGATGCTGCTTTTAATACCACATAGGCACATAAGATATATCATATATGTATTGTGAACTTGCATACGTAGTTGAATTTTTCCATGCCCATTATTTTTTCGTCGCACTCCAATTTTAAAACCACGTTTGGATTTTTATCATGTTCACATATCATTTCACAATAGTTAAAAAACTTAATTTTCAGAAATAACTAGGGCAGTGCATAGGTCCTGCAACTCATAAGAAAGATGTTGGTTTTAGTGTATTTGTTTCTCAAAAAGAAAAAAAGGATAAAGATAACAGGATGCTTGGAGCTATATAGGGCTACTAGATTGAATTCGTTTCATGTTAGTAGGTAAGATATTAGATATATATTGATGTGTTTCATGTTAGTAGATAACATCATTATGCTATAAAAACATTAAAACAAATAGGAGATTAAAAATACAATAATTAGAGCTAATAGTTTATCTTATATTATCATTTGGGTTTTATGCAATGCTTAATTTGGTTTTTAATAAATGAGTATTCTTGATTAATTCATATTGTTGTTTTATGTTCTCATTCAAACGTCTCAAAGTCAAAATCAAACTCAAAGTGATAGTGTTCGACCTATCACAAGTGAGACCCCCCATGAAGGTGGTTCTTCAACGACAACCAATGCAAAGAAAAAAGCTGGAAGGCAACGATCTGAAGTGTGGGATCACTTCACCGAGTTTGTTAATGAGGATGGGGCAAAAAAGGTAAGTGCAACTATCAGTGTCAATACTTTGTCGATCCGAAGAAAATGGGACTTCGCCACTTAGGGCTCATCGTAATAATTGCAAAAGAATCCACTAGTGTTCTTAACTGAAAAAGAAAGACTTCGTGATCTTTTCGTTGAAACAGGTCAAAGTGTCTGTATTACAACAGATACCTGGACTTCTTTGCAAAAGTCGAATTACATATGTATTACTGCACATTTCATTGATAGATCTTGGAAGTTAAACAAAAGAATTATCAATTTTTGCACCATTGAAACACATAAGGGTGAGGAAATGGGTAGGCTAATTGATAATTGTTTGCGTGAATGGGGGATTGCTAGGGTGTTTTCATGCACTGTTGATAATGCTCCTTCTAATGATACTTGTCTCAATTATTTTGTCACAGCCTGGTTTGGCTTATCCTTACCGGACCGTGACTTGGGGTTCGGTTTAAGTGAATATGAAAGAATAAGGGTTTCAACTCATTTCATCTACGAAGAGATATAGATGTTCCAAACAGAAACGAAAATCATGATGGATCAAAATAACTTATATATATATATATATATATATATATAAGATGGTTCCAAGGTTTCAACAAAACAGTAGCTTTTACAAAGCTTAACACAGTAACAAAATATAAAAGAGTCTCAAGAGTTTGGCAGCGGAATAAAACGTGTGAGACATGCATATGGAGATGCATTCTCAAGGCGAACAAAAATACTTCATATTACTTGTCAAAAGATTCCGCTCAACTCCCGCCTATTTTCTCACCGCTCAACCCGCACATTTAAAACAATATGCAGGTCGAGTACAAAGATGCACTCGGTGGACACATGCCGAAAACATTTTACTTTACGAAATATCAGATCGCCTCACCACAAGAAGACACAAGGGTTTTATTTGGAAAAAGGCCTTGTTCTTACAAAATACATTTTCATTTCTCAAAGTCGACCGCTACTCATTTTCATATCACAACAACGATATTCCAAGTCGGCTATGGATAACGCACGGGAGGAGGCCTCCTTCACCGGACGTAACTAACCGCCCAATGTTCAGAGCATGACCGCCCAAATGGTTCGAGAGGCCCAACATGTGTACACAATCCTAGCTAGCTTTCTCCTTACTCCTCTAGCATAGGACCCGACCAGAACTTCCCGTTGCCCTGTGCAACCCGAATGGACATATACAAAACATAAAACATTTCGCGCATAATATCGTATCTCAAAAATTTGCAAGAAACAAAGACAAGAATAACAAGAAATCATTTTTCAAAAAGCTTGTAATTGGTTTTGGTAAGAAAGCCAACCTCGAGAACTTAAAGTTCTTATGTCACTAGGGTTTTACTTTTCCGTTTCCTTTCTCCTTTGAGTCAAACCTTATCAACGTAAGAAACGAGATTTTAGCATATCATCATGCTTCGCAAGAATCATCGATCCGAACCAACGTACGTACTATCCTTTCATTCTTTCCTTAGTTCAAATCATTCGTCGTAACGTACAAATCTTAATTTCATTTCTAACTTCGTCACATACTGACTTTACTTCTCATCTTACGTATATACTCAAATTCTACGTATTTACAGACATATTTTCCTATGTCTCAATTTCTAACGTATTCATATCATATGATCCATATATCACATATCATAAGACGTCATATTTTCTTTATATCATAATTTTCGAAAATAATAATAATATTTTTCGAAAATCTTAATTAATTCATGTAATATGTTATTATCATCATATATCAATAATATGACATAATATTCATCATCTACAACTTGTACATCAATATTTCATGCTTTTGTAATTTTCGAAATTACCATTTCATAATATTCCATATTTTTCCAAAGAATTCCACATAAAATCATACAATTTTGAACATGAACAACTATCATTATTTCATGCTTAAAACAACAATTATAATTCATGTACATCAACATATAAGTCTTACATAATTTCGATCATGGCATAAAATTTCATAACATGCCAAACTTTGTATTATAATCATGATACATGCTTAATAACATCATCTAAACATATTTACTTAATAACTTCGACATATATCATAGATTTCACGTATGTCACATAATTTTCGAAAGCATGTAACAAACATATCACATATGAATTTCTAATATTTTTACATAAAATAATAAGAAGTGTAAGGTTTCTAACCTTCTAGTCGATTTCGATCGACGTCGGCGACGTTTTTCTATCTATGATCGAAGAGTACTTCGGAGAACACTCTCTATTTTTTTTTCTGACCTCTTTTCTCTCTATTTTCTTAGTATTTTCAGCTATATGGTGGTATAAGGGGGGGGGGGTCTCCTATTTATAGAGTTTATAAAGTGTATTTAATCATTACTTCATAAAATATCTTAATATAAAGTCAAAAATTACAACTCCTTTATCTTCTTAATTTTCGAACCCTATGAGTTGTCCATGAGTCATTTTTGATTTTATCTTATACTTTAATTATCATATCTTATCTTCTTGAAATTATAACATACTTAGGTGTAAAAATCAAAATACAACTCATACCTTAGCCTATATTATTTTCGGCCACCTCCTATGGTTCATGAGACAATTATTTTATTTTATCCTATAGTTTATTATGTTATTTTATCATTTAATTAATGTATCTTATAATTATCATAGAATAAATAATTTATCACTTTATATCATGTGTGTGTGTGTTTCGGCCCTTTCTACAACCTTAGGATAAATTTTTATTTTTTTCTATATCATATACTTTAATATTATCATATAATAATATCATATTTGAAAAGTCAAAGTTTTCAACTTAGGATAAGATATCATTTTCAAAGAGTTTTAAAAATATTTCCAACCTTATTTTAAGTCAAAATTTTCGGCTATAATAATCCAAAACCATAGGTTACTTGTTTAATTTGATAACCATCTCTACTTTACACCTAATATATCTTATCTTTATAATTATTACCCCTCATTAATTAAAGCATGATATTTTTATTTATTTCACACTTAAAATTCAAAATTTTCGGCACTTATGAAAATAATATGCCAAATATTTTATTTTTCTCCAATTAATAGCTATGTGACATAATATTGATCTTAGATGATAAAATAAATCATAGGAAAATTATTTAAGATCATTTCTTTGTACTATAGTAAAGTTATCGGCAAATAATTCGAAATTACGGATAAATTATCAAACTATTATTCTTTTCATAACTAATATTATTTTCATGATGAATTACATAAATATAATGATATTATATCATAAAATAAATTTTTGGAACATTTTTAAGCAATTTCCCTAATTTTTCAAAAATTAGGGTTTCTTAGGAACTCATTTTTATAAAATTCCATTCTTACCCTATTTTATTAATTTCGAAATTTATATAGTTTCTAGGTGATAAGATTGATCTAGAATCATGATATTTATCAAGTATATAATTAAATAAATTATTAAATACAATTATCACATAAAATTATGATTTTCAAAAATTTACATAAAATCATACCCTATTTTCGAAAATCATGAGTTTCTAGAAACAAAATATCATCTCCTATGATGTTTATCACATTATCACACATTTTTATGAGATAAACATTATCTATGCTTAGTATGTCATAACCTTATCTTATCATTTTATAAAAATATCATAGCATACTTATCTTAAAAATGTCATTTTCCAACCTTATCCTATACATCTCATTAATTTCGAAAATTACACCTTGGTTCAAGATATTTATCTTATCATATACTACATGATAAACATGACAACTCATCACATAAAATCAAGTGATCATATATTAATTCATAATTTAATCACTTATTCTCATGAATTTCGAAAATAACAAATAAATAAGGAAACATATTTCTTTTTCTTCTTTAGTGTAAATAATATCCCAAATATACTTAAAAACATATTTATTTATATTAAAATTTGTTTCATGTGAAAAAGATTAAGAAATTTTCGATTTTACTCAAAATCGACGACTACCGACGTTCATTTTCATTCTCGTTTCTATCGTAATATTCCTTCTGCTTTTCGAAATTTTTAGACCCAGAAATTCGGGTTATTACATATTTGAAAACACGATTGACTTCTAGGGGTTGTAGTATGGTGAAAGGGAAATACCTTCATATGAGGTGTGTGGATCATATTATTGCTTTAGTACTTAGTAGTGAATGATGGGTTAAGAAGTAGGTTCATCGGTTAAGAGGATACTAGATGCTGTAAGATATGTTAGGCAATCTCCTGCACGATTAGTAAAATTTAAGGAATGTTGTAAAGAAGAAAATATTTCGCAAGAGTTTTTATGTTCGACGTGCCTACTAGATGGAATTCAACTTATCTAATGTTGAGTGTGGCTTGTAAGTTTGAAAAGCATTTGAGCAATATGATGTCAAAGATCCTTACTTTAGGCTAGATCTTGAGGATGAGATTCCATGGGTATGGATTGGGACAATGCAAGGATGATGAGAGACTTACTTGAGGCTTTTATGATTTGACTATAGAATTTCGTGTTCATCAGATGTCACTTGTAACAAGTTCTTACATGAGATCACTACGGTTAGTGACCTATGAAGGAGTGGGTTGATAATGACGATGAAAGTGTGAAATCAATGGGAATAAAATGAGGACAAAGTTTCACAAATATTGGGATATCCAACCAAAATGAATAAGATCATTTTCGAGTGTGATTGTTGACCCTAGATATAAGTATAAATTTCTCGAGCTTGTACTTATTGAAGAACGGGTGAAGAAATTGGGAAAAATTTGGCTCAAGATGTACTTGATAGTTTGCATGAGTTGTACGATGTTTACAAAGCATTGAATGATGTTCCAATTAGTAGTACAACATCAAGCCAATCTTCACAACAAACAGAATCCTCCTCAGGAATGTATGAGAAGAATCGTGTTATGGTCAAAAAAATATAAGAAACAAAGGGTCAACGAGGGAGCAATTTATTCAGTTGATGAATTGGATGTATATTGCAAAGAAACCGTCGTGGGGGCAGAAGTAGACTTTGACATTTTGTATAGGTGGAAGCTAAACCAACATAGATTTTCCATTCTTTCCATCTTTGCTCGAGATATTTTGGCGGTGCCTATTTCTACAGTTGCCTCTGAATCCGCTTTTAACGCCGGAGAAAGAGTTCTTGACCCTTTTAGGAGTTCTTTAACTCCTAAAATTGTCGAGTGTCTTATATGCACTCAAGATTGGTTGAGGAGGTCTAAGGATTTAATCTCAATTGAAAAAGGTTTAGATGCTCTTGTGAAGCATGAAGAAGGTTATAGTAGCTATTAATATTCATATAATCTTTACTTTTATATACTAGTTGTATTTCTTATTTTTATGTATTACATTAAATAATTATTGCTTTTGTTTTTGCTTGGTAGGTTTGAAAAGTCTTACTTTAAGTGAGGTTAATGAAGTGAGGTTAATTATTGCTTTTGTTTTTGCTTGGTAGGTTTGAAAAGACTATCAACTACGGAGCCTTGAACAATTGTTATTTGTGTGATTGTTTGGAGTTTGAACTTTAAAGTTTAATTTGAATATTTACACTTATTGTTTTTGTGGACCATTGAAGTCTTGAACCATTGTTATTTGTGTGGTTGTTTGGGTTTGAACTTTGAAGTTTTATTTCGAATATTTGAACTTATTTTTTTTGGGGTGACTTGTTTTGGTAGCTTTATTTGTTGTTTCTGTAATGTTAAATATTATAAATTGATGAATTTTATTTTTTATTGTTGCTAAAGCATAAACAGGGCAAAAAGAACTGAAATCAGGCAAAAAATAAACTAGTTAGTGTACTGTTGGTTTGGCCGAACCGAACCGGAATCATTCAGTTTCGGTCGGTTTCGGTTCGGTTTTGAGTCACATACGGTTCGGTTAAAATATTTTTTTTCGATTGATCGGTCGAATCGGTTCGGTTCGGTTCGGTTTTTGACCGATGCACTGCCCTAGCTTTTGCAATATGCAAGTTAATAACGGTAAATGTACATATTACACACTCATATTTATAGCAGAAATTGACAATAGCAACCTCAAGTTTTGACGTGTCTTTCCACACATATTTCGGCATTTTCTTTTTTTTTTTGGTAAATTAATACATAAATTTTAAAGGCTGCGTCACGGTGGACTCGAACCCGAGATCTTTGGCCTCGAGCATTAACCACTCTACCACTAGACCAACACACACACACATATTTCGGCATTTTCATTAAAGATGCTTGTCATGCCTTCGATAGATTTTATGTATGAAAAATTCTCATGTGAGGACATATTCACGTGCACAAAATCTTCCATGCATGCATCCTCATGGTATACGCAAACCAGATAGACTCGTGTGCAGGTTGGGTCGGTCCGAGTTCGAGTCGGATATGGCCTAAATATCCAACCCATGACTTATCATACACAAAAGTAATAGTTCTTATGAATAAAAATAAGAATTGTTTTGCTTAAAAGTTATAGTGCTTATGATAAAAGTGACTATTTTTATGATTAAAAGTGATAGTTATTCATGAATAAAAGTAACGATTTTGATAAGAAAAAGTGACAATAATTTTCCTTAAATTTTTTTATATCTTTTACCAAAAAAAAAACATGAATTTAGTTAAAGTAACAATTGCTCTAAATAAAAGTGATTGAGTTAATGAATAAAAGTAATGGGTCAAATCCGGATCGGACCCGATCCGACCTGACCCGACCCTAGAATCCACCCGCACGCACTGTGCAGGATTTCACATGAGTAGCCTCATCACGTGAAGATGTGTGGACGTCACTCACAGGAGACCAACTCTTCCTTTATATATGTCGCCATAAAGTGCATTAGTGTTTTTAACTTTTAAATTGATTTTTTTAACTTTTTTATTAATCACTTTAATTCTGTAACTTTCCAACATAGCGTAACTATTATAATTTGAGAGAAAATTCAGATTTAGGTTTTGACTTTTATATTACTACTTTCCTATGCAGTTAGTTTATATTTATATGCAGCGGTGTAGGAATTATATTTATGCATAGCATAGCACAAAAACGAGGATTCTGTCAGCTGAAATTGAAAATTGAATTTTGGGAAGAAAAAAAGGCAAACCCTGAAAATAGAATATAAGAGAACGACAACCACTGTAGTAATAGAGGAAAGTGAATATTATTATTCATAACAAACAAAATATGTGGTTTAATTCAGTTTTGCTGCAATTCTAGACGCTGAGTTTTAGGACATCGCATCATACAAGGGCTGATTTTAAGCTTTTGGTGAAAACTTCTAGTTCTTTTAGGCCATCTTCAGGAGATTTTGCATCACCAAGTATTCTTACCATGGCACTGCCAACAATCACACCATCTGCCCCCAGTCGGCCACCTGAAACGCATCATGCCAAAAGTATGTTAGCTATCAACAAAACAAGAAAAGGCGCATCAGCTGCTAAACAGTCTCATGTTCAAGATGGACCTGCTTAACATGTTCTGGTTTCGATATGCCAAAACCAACTGCTACTGGCTTGCTTGTCGCCTGTGGGAGGAAAAAGGGTGAGCGTTATTTGCATCAACCTCTACCAGACTACCAAGATTGCCATATTGAATTTCCAGACAAGGGCAGTGTGAGAGAATGAGAGGTGTGGTTGAATAATATGAGTCACAAAACTGACAGCAAATATTTACGAAAGGCATTTCCAGTTTCGGATGAGACTAGTCATATACAATCTTTACCTCCTTTATGTCCTGTAGAAGAGATTGAACCTTTTCACTGACTGATCCTCGTGCTCCAGTAACTCCTACCGTGCTCACCTATTAATAGACAAAGGAAGTAATAAGTAATTCGATTTAACGAGTCAGGTTGCAACTTAAATCGAAGTCTCACTTTTCTAGTTCTCCTAAGGCAGTAACAACTACAGATAAACATCATGATGGACAGAACGAAATTGAGTTCAAGGAGACCAACATTTGCTATAGACATTAATGCTTTTAGACGCTTCACATAAAATTTCAGAAATACTTTTGACAAGCGGCTAGTGATATCAATCTTTCCTTTGTTTACTGAGACACAGATAA
Source organism: Salvia rosmarinus (assembly GCA_036937905.1). Classification (NCBI taxonomy): domain Eukaryota; kingdom Viridiplantae; phylum Streptophyta; class Magnoliopsida; order Lamiales; family Lamiaceae; genus Salvia; species Salvia rosmarinus. Next base: position 82,073,302 of record CM072813.1, on the reverse strand, counting down.
AAGGATTCAACCAGTAACTCCTCCAAAAGGAAATATGAATCATACAAGGTAGACGAATCCTTCTGATTTTGAAACAATAGATTTCATTCTTTCTGTTGGAGTGGTTGGTGTTGTCAGCAGCACCTGGATTGCAAACCAGAGAGCGTCAAGTGATGGACCCAAAATATTACATATTCCAGGCCATAAATGCAATAACAAAAGCAGCTCAAAATAGCCTCAGATTATAAGCAGATAACTTTTGTCATCTTACTCTGCAACAACGTTTGCCTTCACATTTCTATCCAAATCTTGCAGAAAATTAAGCTACAAATCACACCCTACTATATTATAGCATTACCATATGAAATTATCGAGAAATATCAAGAAAGAGATAGAACTGTAACATCAAAGGTGCCATATTGCTAGGTATCGACAAAAATAATCAAATTTTTCTTAGTTTTTGAAACATCAATCCCCCCAAACCAAAAAAAAAAGAAAAAAAAAAGAAAGAAAAAGTGAAAAAACAATAATTAAACATCAAGATTTCTAGCTCAATTATTTTAACCAAAAAAGTAAGAATTTAGGAAATTTGGGAGTTCTTAAAATATTCTGCCAAACAGTGCAAACTGGACACATAAAATATAGCCAGGAAATGAACTAATATTCAGAAAGCTAACCAGTTCAATATTTTTATTGGCAGCTTCCTTTCTCAATATATCAGTCTCCTCTAGAGGCACATCTGGAACAACAAGTCCTGAAATGAATGAAGTCCTAAATAAAATTAGATAGAATGTAGTTGCAATATAGTAGAGTACATTTATAAAGGAAGCAAAGCTATAGGTATCAAAAGGGACCTAAAACTGTAGTAATAATTTGAATATTAAATGAAAGATGACGCAACTAACGCATAGATTTGCAGTTGAAAGTGAAACTTTTAATGTGGTTTCATATACATATAGTGTATCTAAGAAGTGCTTCATTTTACAGGTACAAGGTTGCAAGATCCATGACAGACTAAAACTTATAGATGGCACTGCTACCAAAATAAGTTAAAATTTCATTATATGTTAAAGAATGTAAAGCTGCAAAGTATATTTTACCATGAATTCCAGTATCCTGCAAAGTGCTCATGAATTGCTCCACACCACGTTTGAGTATTGGGTTGTAATATGAGAATAATGCAACTGGACAAGATAATCCAGGAACCACCTTTAAAAGGATAAAAGAATGTTATACTATGAAATTGTCTCATCTCACCAAAATAGAAAAGGGATAGTTAAGCTACAAACAACCTAAAATACAGCAAAGATAAGCGTAACAAAACTTTTCTCTATAACTTAAAAAGAATGCATATGTGACAGACCACAGGAACCATTCCCTATGTGAGTATCAGTAATAGCCTAGCAGGTACATCATCTTTGAAGTTTAAGATGCATTAAGAAAGAACACAGCAGAATTAAGAATCCCCACTTCATTACTATTCTTGAAATAAGCATCACTCATTCTCTTTTATTGATGCTGAATAGTGGTAGTGGAACTTACTTCCTTCAACATTGCAATGATGCTATCAAAGTTGGTTCCTCTGGCTAATGCTCGTGTTGTAACAGCCTATGAGAGAAAACATAGATTGGCCATCATTCATTAGCAATAAACTGCTAGGCAATATACAGTTGTATGCCAAAGATTATGCTAAACCACATGTTCACACCTGGATAACAGGACCATCAGCTAAAGGGTCTGAATAAGGTACACCCAGTTCAATAATGTCTGAGCCACATGAGTCAAGGACCTTTAGCGCTTCTGCAGTTGTTGAAAGGTCAGGGTCGCCAGCTGTGATATACGGAATGAGTGCCACCTATTACACCAAAAACATTGTTAGAATATAACATTGAGAAAGGAATGCATGAAATCAATATAGCCCGGCATGACTCTGAACTCAGTATTAATAGAATATCAATCAAATGTTTCATCAGATTTCCATCATTATCTAAAATGAAAAGTTTATGATAGAATTTTTGTGCACCAAAGTATATGGCTAAGAGATATTCTAGCTACACGCATCAAGCTGAAATCACATTCCCAGGTCAGAAATATTCGAGCGACACTTTTGTTGTGATAATCTTTACACGAACCTCATATCTCTTTCTACTAAAATTGGTTTTATTTAATCCCTTCTTCCTCCAAGTCAGTATGCTGATTTTTATGGTTGACAGAAATTTGCAAAAGAAAATCCAAAAAAGCCAACAGACATACAAGTTTGGGCATTTTTGCTCCAGAAAATGGAAAAGACTAATTAATACTATTCAGCGATAAAATGAGGCTACGGCATTTTAGCTCCAGAAAAATGGAAAAGACTAATTAATACTAAGTGATGGTTTGTGCTATGGCCATTTTAGCTCCAAATTAGCGGAAAGGGCTAATATAATACCATTCAGTGACAGATTCAGATTGTGGGAAATTAAACTTCAGATAAATGGAAAAGAATAATTAATACATTCAGCGACTAATTGAGGCTAAAAAAATTTCCACTGTTAAAAACAAAATCTTCTTGCAAAGCTAACTTCGGGATTGAATTCACTTCTCAGATCTCTGCACAGACTCCAATATCAACATATCGAATTTTAACAAATTCAGCGATAATCAAACGACTGAAATGCACGAGACAGACCACCAAACTCTTAAACCAAACCAAAACAAAGAAAAAAAGCCAAATTCTATGAACAACAGAAATAATCCAATTAAATAAAAAAATAACCATAAACAAGTTTCGAAATCATATCCAAAATAAAGCTGCATGCACCACATTCAGGATTCACCAACATGAGCACATTCAAAACAGACACTCCATCGGCAGAATCACAAGGAATAAGAAAATTGTTCAAAATAATCGCCATTCAAAGGAAAAAAGCAGATATGAGACTGAAAAGAAAACTGGATTCTCACTTTTCCTTGTTTCTTCAATCTGGAGAAAGTTTCAGAGATTCCAACGGTGGGTGCGTTAGTGAGGGTGGCCATGATCGGCTTCAATTTGAAGGGCCTCTTGGCGGAAGACTTAAGAAGCGAACGGCATTCAGCTGTATTGTTGCTGGTTTTGAGTTGGAATAAGCTCGAGGAGTTAAGAGCAGCAGCGGCCATTGATTCTCTGCTATAAACTAAAATTTGGTGTGCAGTAAAAGAGAAGGGTTTCCGTTTTGAGCTTACGACATTAACGATACTGTATTATATATATAGTGGTATGACATTTCCTGCTTTTTGTATGTAGATATCATAAAATTATAACCAGATATTACAAATATAAACGTTATAGTCATGGTGCGATTACTATATATCATATTTTTACTTGGGGGAATATATAAATGTTAGTATACATGCTATTATTATATTAGATGATATATATAATACATTCATTTTATTAATCTAACATGGAGTGAATCAAATAAAACTCATTTTTTAGAAATAAAACTAATATGATACATTCATTTTTATAATTTAACGATCAAGATTAATTATATATTGTTTATTATCCTCATATTTTAATGGTCACCGTTTAACCATATAATCAATAGATTTTATATATTCATTTACGATAATTGTTCTCAAATGAACAATCATTACGATTATATGTAAAACAACATGAATTACATGAATATAACCATTAACTAGAATGTGATATCATACATAAGAATTAAGATTCCATGAACAACAAAATGAATTTCATGAACATAACAATTAGTTGGAATATGATAGTTTGCATAAGAACTACGATTACATGAACAACAATATGAATTACATGAACAACGAAAAATAAAATGTGAAATATCCAAATAGCTAAAATTTAGGGATTTGATTATTTTTATCATTAAATAAATATGCGATGTCTGGTCTTATTCAATATAACTGTGGTTATTGGTTATTAGTTCTTATCTAAGAGGTATTTCACTCTAGGGGTGAGCATTCGGGCGGTTCGGTTCAAAACCGAATCGAACCCGAAAACCGAAAACCGAATTTTAAAAACCCAAACCGAACCGAACCGATTATCAGACAAAACCGAATCGAAACCGAACCGAAATATTCGGTTTGGTTCGTTCGGTTTTAACCAATTAAAATTAAAATTAATATAAATATTATAATATATATAATATAATATATAAATATAATTATATATATATAAATATATATAATATTAACCAATTTAAATATTAATAATATAAATAACACACATATATATATAATATATATATAAAAATAAAAATATATATAATAATAATTAATTAAGGCGGTTCGGTTTAAAACCGAATTTTTTTAACCAAACCGAACCCGAACCGAATTAATTTCGGTTTTGAAAATTTGAAACCGAACCGAACCGAATTACTGTTCAAAACCGAACCAAACCGCCCATTTCGGTTCGGTCCGGTTCGATTTTTGCTCACCTCTATTTCACTCTATAACTAACCCCTATATATATATATATATATATAGTGAGAGAGAGTTAGGTTCAAATAAAAATCATTTTTAACGTGAGAACTAATAACCACAAAATCTCATTATGAACAAAATTATTTGTTGTGAAAGTTGATGTCCGCTAGAAAAGTTATTAAATCCAAAAATTCAATATTTTTACTTAGGTTCGAATCCCATGAGGATTTAAAATTTTATATTTTTGAATTCAAGAACTTTCCGACGAATTCATCAATTTTCATAGCAAATTCATCAATTTTTTGTTCTCACAATAGAAATAGTTATCACGTTAACCCTCCCATATATATATATATATATATATAATGTATTGGTTGAGTTGAAGATATGTCATATGAAACACATCAAAACAAAAGTTTATGCGATAATAATAATAATAATAATAATAATAATAATAATAATAATAATAATAATAATAATAATAATAATAATAATTTTTCATTTGACTGTATTTTCTTCGGTCACAAAATATAGTATTGTTTCCCTTTTCACAAATAGCAAGAAAAATTATTGAAGGCACTTGGAAAAGCAATAATACATGAAATCTTCCTATTAAACAATAGTTAATTTTAAATACTTTGTTTTTGTGAGTTGGAGAATGAAAGATTAAGATTTGTATTTTGATTTATTAAACTTACAAATGGGATTCGAGCACACAGTTCTCTGGTATTACTACCCTTTATAAGGCTTAGTGGTTCAAATAAGAATTCTAATTCCCTTCTCCCTCAATTTTTTTAATAAATAAATTACAAATAGGAGGACCACCGATAGCTGAATTACAATAATATTTCAAATAACATTAAATACATGTATATGAATGAAAAATAATAATTAATGCATATGTAACAAGGAAAGTGAACTTGAATGAAAAAGGAGTGAGGGAATATTATTATGGGGTGGAAAGGAAGATTTATTATGCTCTCCCTCAAAACTTTTATGGATAATTCTAGTTTTTGTCCTCAAGTTTGAATGAAAAAGGAGTGTGGGAATATTATCATGGGGTGGAAAGGAAGATTTATTATGCTATCCCTCAAAACTTTTATGGGATAATTCTATTTTTTGTCCTCAATTTTGAATAGATTTTAAAAACTATCTGCTTCTCTTCGATTAGTAGCAACAATATTCATAAAAATATATGCTAAACTTGTTCTGGGAAAAGGAGGAGTACAAATACCTACAATATATTATCTTCCTTTTCAAAACTTTTATTCAATTTTTGCATCACACAAGTCATAAAAGATATTCAAAATTCAATAAAAGCGAGGGAATGATTAATGGAGCATGATGTTGGACTTCGTTCTTTTTTGTGTCGGTGTAGATTTCGTTTTTCACTATGCTTCTCAATTTTTTGAGTTGGTGGATATACAAGTGTGGTTATTATTCTTTGTAGGGTTTATGTATCTGTGTAATATGTTAGGTGCTTCTCAATCCATATTACAAGTATATACAATAAAAAAAATAAGTGAATCAATAAAATATATTACTTTAATGGAAAGATATTCTTTTAGAAAGATATTATTTTCAACTTATTTGGTAGATATGATACTGAATTATATTTCTAAATGTGTCACAATTTGATTTACAGAATGTAGTTAATTTGTATTTACAATTTTTAAAGCACTCCGAAAAACGATAAACATGTACATATTCACTTTATGTATAAATTGAACTAAGTAGATACTATATTAGCATTAAATGATTAAATACTTGGAAAATATTAAAAATATTGAAGTTTCTAAGTGAATTATTGATTATCATTTGTCTTTGTGCTGCATATTACGTCGCATTAGTCTTCTCAGTTGTAAAGTTTTGATAATCCTAGTAAAAATATGTCATGCAATATTTATTTTAATTAAACAACTCGAGCACAGCTCAAAGTAATCGAACAGAAAAAAACATTTTATTGCTGGGGACGTCCCAGCAACATCTTCAGTTTACTGTATATGGTGTCAGGCTTTCATGTCATTTTGTTTGTGCTCCTACTTCATCTTCATCTCCCTTAATCGTCTATTATCAATCTAATTGCAGTAACATATGGTAGCCTATGATGGATTTGCTGCAATCTGCATTCTGCTATTTCTCTCTCTCTCTCTCTCTAGGTAATTATTTATTCGGTTACAAGGTCACTCGTAAGATTTAATAGATTTTGGTAACTTTATGAGAAGTTGCTCTATATCATGCAAATATGTAACTTCTCGTTGAATGCTCTTAGTTTCAGTCAAGAAAGTAACAATGTACCTTAGTCTTAGTGTCAATTTATTCCCATGTCTAAATATTTTTGAAACCCAGTTTTCTTTTGTAGTGGGAACCGATGCCGACGGCTTATTTTATTGGTATCAATGTATGAAGTAGGGATGTAAATGAGCAGGTTTTACCCGTACTGATCCGGAACCGTTCATAGCCCATTAAATTTTAAAGCAGCAGTTTCGGTTCCTTTTCCAGACTCACTTCATACCCGAACCTTTCAAAACAATAGTTTGATGATCCGGTCCGGTCCGATCCGGTTTTGGTTCTGGTTTCAGAATCGGCATTGATACTTATTTATTAGTTCTGGTCCCAGTAAAAACCCGTCTATTGACAAGCTTAAGTTTAAGTAGGTTTGTCAATGAGTTGATTTTACCCATACAGATTCAGAATAGCTCATAACCCATTAAATTCTAAAGCAACGGTTTGAATTTGGGTTTCAATTTTGGTTCTAGATCCGCTCAGATCCGGACTGCTTCATATCTATAGTTGATGGTCCGAGTCAGATATCTAACGAGTCGATTCAGAAACAGATTCAATACTATTTTATTGATTCTGATTCGAGTAAAATCCGTACATTAATAACCCAGTATGAGGCATAACACATAAAAATTTTGAATGATTTTTTGTGTCATATTTCTAAAGGGGCTATCCTTCATAGGTAGGGATGTCAATATGGGTCGAAGCCCACGGGCTGGCCCGAATAGCCCGATAAAATTAGAGGGTTAGGGTTGGATTTTTATAACCCGAAAAAAATGTCAACCCGAATAGCCCGAACCGAATAGCCCGACAACCCGAGTGGGTTAGCCCGAACCCGAGCGGGTTGGCCCGATTAACATCCCTACAACTATACAAGAAATTATAGAAGATATTCATAGTGTTGTTAAAAGTTACAAGAAAATAGTGAATTAGCTATTATGGAATATGAATATTCAGATATATTAAAAAAATAATTTAGTTGTGAGCATTATTTTCTAATTTTGATATTGTAATATATTTTAAATAGTATTATATTGAATTAACTTATTAAAATTTTTATAGATATTAGTTTTAATTCTGCTATAATTGTATTATATTATTAGAGATCATTTAGTTACATGGAATGCGGACATTAAAGCATATTAGAAAAAAAGAATTTAATTATGAGCACTATTTCTAATTTTTATTGTTTGCTATTCAAAGTTGGTATAATAAGATTAAAAAAAGAACTTTTGGAATGTATTATATTTATTTTTCAATTATTTGTTTTTACTCCAACGCTTAATATAAAATTTTGGTATATATATATATATATATATATATATATATATATATATATTTAAGCTTTCTCCGATGGGTTGGCCCAAACCCGAGAGTTTAGGGTTAGGGTTGAATTTTCTAACCCGAAAAAATGTCAACCCGAATAAATTAACCGATAAAATGACAACCCGAAATGGGTTAGCAATTAACCCGAGCGGGTTGGCCGATTGACATCCCTATTCATAGGTTACCAAAAAACTGACACATGTTACCATGTTTTCCCATAAAGAATTCTCTCGTCATATTAATCTAGAATCTAAGTCATTAGATTTGTCGATTCTGATTCTTGGTGGAATCGCATTCAACTTCTTTTGTCTCATCCTCATTTATTTATCTTGTTAGTGTTATCATTTTTCTTTTATTTCAGATTTGTTGTATAATATAATGTGAACATAATAATTGACCAAAATAATTATCAAATCAAAGTCACGAGTGATTAGATTTCATAAAGCTTGCTTAATCAGCAGAATTGGAATGAGAGAAAATTGGAACATATTCCATCCTTTGCAATATTTGTTTGAGAATCTTCACTACTCGGAGTAGTACCGCGGAATGAGCTGTTCGTTTGGTACATACTGTTGAATCACTAAGAACATGTATTATTACACCTGTTGCTTTTATGAAGTTGGTTCTCGTTACTTTATTATATGAAATCATAGATATTATGTATGATTTGGGTTGATGATATGAAAGTAAGTAATGTAACATAAGTTGTAATAAATTGGGAAAATTAAAGATAATGTCCCAACATTTAGGTGGAACACCATAAGGGGACGGTTGGTATGCAGGAATGGAATGGTGATTCCTGCAGGAATCATCATTCCCGAAGGAATGCTTATTACCATGAACATGGGATTAGCCATTCCTCCCATCCCCCATGGTATTAGCTATTACCATGAATATGAGATTAGCCAAATTTATTAATTTATTCTGAAAAATTATTTTTATTTATTTTTATCTAGTAAAATTAATAATAATAAATTAATAATAATAATATTTATGATAATAAATAAATAGTAGTTATTAATAATAAATAATTTAATATAATAATAGTGATAAAAATATAGTTATTAATAATATTAACATAATAAATAACAATAAATACAATAAATAATTATATTAAAATAATAATATTATTGATAATAATAATAATAATAATAATAATAATAATAATAATAATAATAAATACTATTAGAAATTAATAATAATATTGACACAAAAATAATAATTAATATCAATAAAGATTATATTAAAATATTATTATTAATTGATTAATTATGATAATAAATAAATAGTAGTTATTAATAATAAATAATTATAATATAATAATAGTGATAAAAATTATAGTAATTAATAATATTAACATAATAAATAATAATTAATACAATAAATAATTATATTAAAATAATAATAATAATAATAATAATAAATACTATTAATAATAATATTAATAATATTCCTAACTAATAATAATAATTATTAATTAGTAATAATAATTAATTATTATTATTGATATTATTATTATTATTAATTAGTATTAATAATATTCCTAAACTATTAATACTAATTATTATTATTATTATTATTATTATTATTATTATTATTATTATTATTATTATTATTATTATTATTACTACGATAATAATAACATAAATTATAAAATCATAATTATTTTATTTGTTTTATTTCATTCATATTCGTTCATTCCTTGTACATACCAGCCATAAGAATCACATATTTCATTCCATTCCATTCCTATCATCATTCCATTCCAAAGTTCATTCCATTCCTATCAAATTTCATTCCTGCGTACCAGCCGTCACCTAAGTGTCGTAATATTCGAAAGTAATAATTTTGTATCTAATTTTTGAAAAAATTGAAAAGGAAAGTTTCACTTCAACATTAAAACAACGATGTCGTGCAATTTCTTAGAAAATAAAATGGGATGATAGATCCCTCATACCCAAATCATAGCTGCGAAAAAAGAGGTTTGATGTATAAGGAGTGAACATTATGTGAAATTGTGAATCTAGCATGACATGCAGATAATTTGGTGCCGAAAATTGTGGTTGAAAATTTTGGTTATAACTATAAAACATTGGGTATAAAATTGTTGCTTTTAGAGCAACTCCAACCCTACAAATATTTTAACACTGACCGTTACTCCCCCCATCCCCAAAATTCATTCCTAGGAATTTTGGATGCGAGTTTTAATGAAAATTGTTGAGTATATTGTGAGTGGAATAAGAGTCTCATATTAATGTAATATTAAATTAGTTAGTGGTGTGCCATAGGTGGTAAAAAATATAAATAAATAATTGAGTGTAAAAAAGAGAAATAGTAGTGGACCATGAATAGTAAAAGGTGTAAATAAAGAATATTATCGAGGGTAAAGTTGGAAAGATAGTTTCCATAAATAGATAGAAAATAAATTAGGGGACGTCCTAAAAAAAACTAGGAAGAAAATTGAGGGACGAATGAACATTTTATAGTGCACATCAGCCCTCAACCATGCGCTATAGTTTTGCTTCATTTCTGCATCAAAAGTTGTGTTGCGTGAAAAATGAAGCAACATTGTAGCTGCACTATTTTTTTTTTCATTTTTTTATTATTCTTATTATTATATAATGATGAATAGTTGTTTATGCTATTTTATGGATATAGAAAGTTGATGCATATTTATTTTATTTATCGAGCAAAAAGCGCTTGTTGATGAAGTTTAAAATGCACGTAAAATTAAAATTACATTAAAGATACAAAAATTGAAATAAAAAATTATATAAAATACTAAAACCAAATAAAATTATATAAAATAACTAAAATCAAATAAAAATACATTAAAGATACATAAATTGAAATATAAATTACATAAAATAACTAAAACCAAATAAAATTACATAAAATTAATAGAACCAAATAAAATTACTTAAATAACTAAAGATAATAAAATTTAAAATACACACAATTATTTTTCTGATAATCAGAAAGACCATTCCCAGAACCTCCAATGTCCAGAAATAAATTCGGGAATTCGAGTCGTTTTGTTGTGTTATTCCCCTATTCTGAAGAATTTTTTGTTGCTCTTGTCAAAAGATTCACGCCGTGATGGATTATCCAAATCAATCATTAAAATATTATATTTTCTTAGTAACGTCTTAGCTTCGTTTTTCATTTGACTTGAAGCCAATATTGTTTTGTCGAAGTTTCTGATTTTCACTTTCAAATATACTTGCAGCAGTAGATATTTCTTCATTCTGTTTTTTATAGCTTTTTTCACACATCCGATTGCTAGGATGAAGAACCACCACTAGCAAATCCATCATCATTATCTAAATTGAGAGAAACAAAGATAATGAAGGATTGGGGGACTCCGAAATATTTTCTTCATGTGGTGAAGAAAATCCACCCGTAGTTTCAGCTTGCACAAAATCTTTCAGCATAGGCCACACGCGCTCAAATTTGAAGCCATTATCATAGTCTTTTTGTTGCATCAAAATGTCATTTGCTCAAGCAAACTGCATAAAACATAAGAGAAAATTATTTTGAAAAACTATAGAAAAATTGAGAAAAAAATGAAAATAATAACCCCTTAAAACACTACTTACAAGATCTTGAACATTTGTCCCACTTGGATTTATATATTCAATTTTTGATAGACATTCATTAAATTTTCTGGTATATTTCAAGATGGTTCTCATTCGGCATTATAAAGATCTTTGAGTACTTCAGGTTTGGTTAGTCGAGTCTACTTCAGCATATTCTCAGCAGTCTAGACTCAGTCTTTTATCAGCTTTGAATAACCTGAGTTAGTACGATGCTTTTCAGTCAGACGTAGATAGTCAGCTTTGACTTTGTATTGTTGGTCTAATTACTGGTCGTCAGCTTTGACTTATGGTACCCAACTTTGGCTTCTATTACTTAGCTTTGACTTTCACAAATCTATAGGCTGCCTGATATGACACTTATTCATATCCTGACTCCTTCTTAGTCCGTCAACACTGAGTCTTTAGTCTTCGATCTTCAGGCTTCAGTCTTCCGACTTCAGTCTTCAGTCTTCGACTTTACTATATTAGTCATTCTCTTCAGTTTCACTTGTACTTCAGTCTTCAGACTGAATGAGCTTCAGACTTTCATTGGCCTTCATTCAGTCTTCAGACTTTCGTTGGCCTTCATTCAGTCTTTAGTCTTCAGTATGCGATCCTTCAGTCGAATTGTTCATCGATTCACTGACATCGATATTCCTATCGTATGGTGGTCTTTGAACCGCTTGAACTTCTTCGCCTGGTCTCGCCTAAGTCGGTAGTTCTCATCATTGAAAATCAGAATAATAACGACTAACTCCAAAATAAGTCAGTAGCATTAGTTACTTCGGCAAGATAGTCATCAGAGGTTTTCGGATCTAACCAAAACACACAGTTAAGATATATTTAATTCCAGATACTTAGAAATTTTCCCAACAGCGTCCACTCCTCCAGAAAAATGGTGCATCACTTTCTTCGGCTGTTCATCTGCTCTTTCTGCCACCGAGTAGTACCGTTCCTGTTGGTATTACCAGTAGCTCTAGATGAAGAAAAAGAAGAAGACGGTTGTGCGTTCCAGTTGTGAAGAGACGGCGACGGTGTCGTTGCCACAACGGCGGTCGGTGATAGAATTTTCACACGCTTCCTTGAACGGTTTCTGTCTCTGTGCATGTATCTCTCCTAATATTTGGGATATGGATAGGCCTCTTTTGAGCATCTCCATTTCTTATAGTCGGTCCTTTTGTAGTGCCCGGGTTCCAGGTCGATCTTCCGCCCGGATCCCATGTGGAAGGTGTTCCATCCAACTGCACGAACCATCACCATTTCAATCTAAAAAAGTATTACGAAAGGGAACCTACTATTTCTTTCACTACTACTCATCATCTACACAACACATCACAATTTGTTGTTCTTCTTGAGATATATAGAGAAAGAGAGAGGGCTTCGTTTTTAGGAGTGTTGAGAGTTAGAAATGCATAATAGAGTAGGTATATTTATTTCAGATGAAAAACCACACTGAATAGGAAAAAAAACATAAGAAAAATTAATTTTTTGTAATAGAGTTAATCCTCCTATCTGCCGTTAGAGCATTTTGCACCATTTTTCAATATGTTAGAGGCTAAGTTGCACCAAACATAACGATAAAGGTATATTTGATTTTCGGTAAAACGTTCAAGGGTATATTTGCACTTTCTCACCTTTTTTTTGCATTAATATATTATTAATTTTTAATATAATGATATAAGATAATTGTATTTTAAATTTATTTTAATATAAGTTTTTAAAATGATTAAGATTGAACAAATAAAAAAGAATATTCTAGAATATATTTTTTTCTGCTGTAAAATAGAATAGATGGTTAGGAATAAAATACCGTTTCTGCTGTAAAATAGAGATAAAGTTATTGTATTTTTTAAAAAATCCTTAAAAATACTCTTAAAACATTGATGCGTTATATAGTATTTTTCATAATAAGTTGAACTGATAATATAATTAGTTAGGGTTAAGACGAATGGGAACAAATAGAAATCATTAGGCATGTTTCACGCACTCTCGTAGTCGTGAATCATCGATTATTTACTTGAGATACGAAAACTTACGCCTAAATTACAATAAAATAAAGTGAAACCAATTTGTAGGAGGGTAAAACCTTATTTTCTTTTGACTTGGGGTCTGCTCATCATTTCATACACCTAGTGATATTCTAACGGGATATGACAAATTCTTCCCAATATGTCCATATCTATGTCTATTTCAAATTGTGATAATCGGAAAATTTGGAAATTTAAATCATGACCCTCTTTGAATCTAAAGTCAAAGAAGTCTTAGTTTGTCGGTATAAAATTCTTAACATGTGTTAATTAACAAAGAAAGTTGTCCACTTGTTCGACTCTCTGCCATTCTTGAAAACGATTTCTCTCCAATTAACTTCAACCTTTTCTTCCAGCCAAGATTTTCGCAATATACTTCCATTTTTCCATGCTCGAAACCAGGTTACTTTGAAGACTTTTGTGACATGGAGTTAGACATAGTAACATAAACTCTTTACAATAGATATTGTCTAGTTAAATCTGGTCGAGTTATGTTTTTTGTGTCACTCTTTTTAGCAAGTTTTATAAGTGTATTACACGCTTATGCTTAAGTAGAAATTTTCGTATATGTATATAAATGTATTCATTATGTTATTTGAATTTTTTTTATAAGAGTTGCTGATATTTATTTCAAGGGAAAAATACATTTTAATATTCAAATTATTGACATTTTTCATAATTATGTTATCTGAAAGAAATAATAATTAAATATGTAATGTACCAAACTTTTAAATTTATATCCCGAAATTTGATTTTGGATGACATAATATCATGTGGCACGCTGAAATTGAGCTGGATTATAACAAAAGAAATTAAAATGAGTTAGCGTTTTTATGTGTGACTGTCATATTGCCTGATAGGTGCATTATATGTTTATATATAATTAGATATTTTTGTATTGATTAAGTTATTTGAAAACAAATTCATACGAATCACTTATGTTTAATTTAAAAGGCATGAAATAGGATGATATATATTACTGCTAACTCCCACTAAATAAGGATTGGATGAGTTTTGTATCTGATCGAGTTCTGATCACTATACTTGATCCAAACACGACACTAAAATTATGTTCATGAAAATTCAAATATATTTTATTTTCATTTTCTTAAACTCTACATGAAACAAAGGGTAGGGATGTAAAATTAGTGAAAAAGAAAGGTATTCTGAAAAGTGGAAGTATCTTTAATAAGGAAAAGCGACCCCCCGATTTTCCGCTCTTAGTTTCTCCTTGGCTCTCACTACAAAAACATAGCACAGCAGAAATAAAGCTGCTACCTCTCGCTCCAGCTCTCTCTTTCTCTCTCTAAAACGCGAGCTCCGTCGACCCCCTATATATATACACATACCTACACTTGCAGTGCGTCGCAGCTATTGCTCCGAGGTCGTTATCGGTGAATGTGATTGTTGAAATCGCGAGTTTTCAAACTCTATCGACGACGATCGTGAGCTAGAAGCTCGCCCGATCGCTTCCATGGCGAACAATCCAGGAGAGGCCCCGTCCGACGACTTCCTCGAGCAGATTCTAGGGTTCCAGGGCTACGCCACCGGCGCCGAAGACGATTTGGCGGGAAGCGAGGCGTCGGCGGCGTCCGCTGCGATGATGCTGCAGCTCGGCTCGAGCCACGGCTCGTCTCACCTAGGCGACCCCATGGGAGTCGGACTCGGCGGCGGTTACGGCGTCGGAGGCGGCGGCGGCGGCGCGGCGGGTTTCCCATTGGGGTTGAGCTTGGAGCAAGGGAAGGCGGGGTTCAACGATGCCTTTGGGGGCGGGAGGAGGTTCTTCCGCGACGATGCCTTTGATTCCCGCGGTGCCGCCTCTATCAAACCGGTACAATTTTGTGCAATCCAGTGTGTGAAATGGATCAGGTTTAATCAATTAGGGCTAGTTTGGAATTTAAGATGGATGATATTAACTTATTCTCCTTGTGATAGCTGCCACATTTTAAGCTTGAATGTATTATCATATATGAGTGCTGATTCAGTTCGGGTAGATTGTATTTAGAAAATGCAATAGGAGTCAATAATGTTTGTATCACGTACAATTATTTCCGTTGTATATATATATAGGGGAGGTTCAACGTGAGAACCAAAAAAATGATGAATTCGTTATGAAAGTTGATAAATCCATCGTGAAAGTTACTGAATCCAAAAAAATTCAAAGATAGAATTTTCGTCCCTCGTTACGAACCCGGGTGAAAAATGTCGAATTTTTGGATTCAGTAACTTTTCTAGTGGATGCATCAATTTTCATAGCGAATTCATTTTGTCATAGAGAAATTTTGTGTTTGTTAGTTCTCACATTAAAAATTATTCTTATTTGAACCTAACTCTCTCTCTATATATAGGGAGAGATTGGTTATCGTGCGGACACTTTTATAGTATAAACAGAGATTGGTTATCATGTGGATACTCTTATAGTGTAAACATGAGAGCAAATATCAACTCTTGATAAATCAATATGGACGTTTCAGATTCAATGCATAAATTATGATGTAGATGCACAAATGCATAATTATATGCATAAATATGTATATAACTAATTCAGATATATATTTAAAAATAACCATTAGATTTTCAAATCTAATGGACATGATTTGTTTTCTCATTTGTGTATGTTAAAGATTGTATGTATATGAACCAATTTCTCTCTCTCTCTCTCTCTCTATATATATATATATATATATATATATATACATGTGTGTGACTTGTTTTTGGTGAAATTTGTCATGCTTTGGGATTGGTTGATAGGTGCAATTAGTTAAGGAATGGATATGTAGAGGAGTTTTTGTATCTTATTATGAATGTCATGCTGTGGTATGTCGTCTTAGACTCAATATCTCTCGAATTTTCAGGGATTTCATGGTCAGCCAACGACAAATGCTGTTCCTGCAGCGCCTCAGCCTCCTGCAGTTCGTCCGAGGGTACGAGCTAGACGAGGCCAAGCAACGGATCCACACAGTATAGCTGAGAGGGTATGCATAGTTGATTCCCAAAAAAATGCTCTTAGAATTAATTGCTATATCTGTTTATTGTTGTAATGTTGGTTGACTTTGATTTGGCCCATTTTGTTTGATTTCTTCGAATAACAATGTGAAACACCTTGAGTGGTTTTACTTTTATATTGTTTGATAGCTTGTGGTCCGTTGAGTTTTCTATAAGAGTGAAAAGTTCATTTTAAATTTTGTTGGTTGAGATTTGAGAAGAACAATCTTCAGGAAAGTCTATTAAATGTGTTTATTAGCTAGCTGTGAGGTTTAATTTAGCGAAATTCTTATTGCAGTTGCGGAGAGAAAGAATTGCTGAAAGAATAAGAGCTTTGCAAGATTTAGTTCCCAGTGTCAACAAGGTCAGCTTTCTCTCTACTATCTTGTACAGCATATTATTGCCTTAAAACTTATCTTTCGGGGTCAAAAGCCAGAGATATTTCAGGACTACTTTGTTATCATGTCCCTTTTTCCAATATAGCTTTTCAATTTATTTTATTGTATGAATTACTTTGAAGAAGAATATCCTCATACTTGAATGGAATATCTCATGCAGACTGATAGAGCAGCTATGCTTGATGAAATAGTGGATTATGTGAAGTTCTTGAGACTCCAAGTTAAGGTATGCGTACTCTTTGTGGATATAATTCATATGAAAGTATCTAGTGTGGATTTGATGAGAATGATTATCATATGCATCCATAGAGTTACATGTGGTGTTTCACGACTTCCTTAGGTGCTACTATTATCTCATAAATTGCTTATTGCATCAAAAAGTTTAGTTATTTTCAGCTACTATTAAATGGTTGTCAGGTGCAGTGGTGCACCATCCTTAAACTCATTGTCTGTTTGAATGAAAATATGATGGTCTTTTCCCACAATGAATTTACTTTTTTCTTTTCTCAAGTTCTCAATAATCTTTTACCTTTGGGGAATCATGACTATACCAATTATATTATGCAGTGACCCTCTTATTAAACGAAAGCTGCAAGAAATAATTTCTTTGTTGTCTTTCCTTAAAGCACTGAAATACTTTGTTCTATTTATGCTGTCTAGCTTCTTTTGAGAATGAGTGTGACTCAGCCCCTAAAATCTCAATGCCACTTTTTCCGATTTAACTTGTCATTATTAATCTCTCAGGTGTTGAGCATGAGTAGATTGGGAGGGGCTGGCGCAGTGGCTCCACTTGTCACAGACATCCCAATATCATCTGTCGATGTAATTTCTAAAAACCAATAAGAACTATTATCTGTAGTGAGAATCTCTCTCTATATACTTATATTTGATATCATCTTCATGGCCTCTACTTTCACAGGAAGAAGGCAGTGATGGCGGGAGAACGCAGCCAGCCTGGGAGAAGTGGTCAAACGATGGTACAGAACGACAGGTAGCTAAGCTTATGGAAGAAAATGTGGGTGCTGCAATGCAATTTCTTCAATCCAAGGCCCTTTGCCTTATGCCAATATCTCTCGCCTCCGCAATCTACCATGCCCAGCCTCCAGACACTGTTCCACTTGTGAAACCCGAGTCTACCCCCCCATCATAAAAACCTGTAATCCAATCCAAACTTCTTAATCTCACTGCATTTCGGTTTTACATCCACCTTCATCAAGCTGAAGATGACGGAGAAATGTGCAACTTGTCCTTTTGCTTGGTCGAGGAGAGGTAAAAATGTCAAAGCTGTAGTGATATGCCGTGCTTTTTCCTATCATTTGGGCTGCTGGTTAGTGATGAAAGCAATTTAGTGATGGGGATGCTGATTTTGGTAGTGGATTTTTGGGACCCTTTTCATGGGCCAGTGTGTATATATAATGTAATTTTAGTGGCATCTTCAGTGCTAGTGCAAGTGGAAACGAATGGTTAGACACTGGATAATGGTTATTATTTTTTCCCCCAAAAGTGGGACGCTTAGTCCAACAGAAATCATTTGCACTATTAGTCTTCTAATCAGTCGCTTTCTATCATTGTTTTGGCCACATTATTACAGCTGCGCCCGCATGCGCAATCTTGGCTTGTAATACAATTGTTAGTCAATAGATGAAATAAGACACTCAATATGAGAACTAATGCATTAATAACATTCACCCCTAATAATATTAATGCATTAATAATATTCACCCCTAATACTATTCACCCCTATGAAATAACATCAATATTAGATCAATCTGATAACACTTATGGGGGAATAATCGTTTTTTACGCTTTTGATGCAATATGAAGCGATCAACCTACAAACCACTCACTTTTTGCTTAGTCTTGATGAATTACAACATGGATGTAGCCAGATAATCTGGGATATAGCACAAGTATGATTATTCAGACCAACCTTATTAATTCCAAGTTTACAGTGTTTTCAAGGCTTTGCCAGATGCACTAACATCAACCTCAACAAACTCAGGTCCAAAGTCCATCCATATATTGACTGGCAGGAAGAGCCAAAAAGAATAAAGAAGAAACATAATTCTGACATTCATTTCGGGTGAATCAGCAGCTTAGCTCCGAGCTTTCCAATCATTTTTCATCATTATGAAGAACTATAAACGTCAAAATCACCTTTGTTCAGCAGGCATCAAGGTCCCGGCATGGAGGAGGCTTAGGCTCACCTAACAATGTAGTGTTACCACCTTCTGGTCCAGAGTTTATGCGGTTGGCGTTTTGTGTGCCGTGCTGAAATAAAAATATATATTTGTAGATAATTAAACATAGCAATGACTTGATTGACAATGCTGATGATGAAACCAAAGATGTCTTACAGGTGGCTTCTCCCCTCTTCTCAGGGCCTCCACAATCTCAACAACTCTCTTTGGAGTAATATCTTCCTGTAACAATCAAAACGAACGAAGGTGATTTCCTAGTCATTCAGTAGTGCAACATTACAAAATGAAAACATACTCACATAATAATTATAGGTATATCCCTCTGATCCATTGGAGTAGTCAGCAACTGTGATCATTGGTGCATTTACACAAGATCCCTAAGAAACCAATAATACCTCACATCATACATTAGTCTATAAAAATCAATATATTTAGTCAGAGCACATAGGTCTCCCAGACATGAGCAAATTGAAAGGGTCAGAATTTGATAAGAACCTTAATACCACACCACTAATTGCATTCAGTTTTCCTAGAAGATTAGGTCATTTTATAATTTTTATTTTAATACTCAACTGATGTTATTTTTTATTTGTATTTATCTTATGCTGTTAGTCAGGAGTAGCATCAAATCCCTTAGAATAGTTACTCCAGCAGAATTGCTGGGCAGGTACAAAAGCAGGAGTTCATCCTGGCTTTGTTTCACAAATTGTTTTCTTCAATAAGATTCCCACTCCTTCCTCTGGTTTTCAAATTTCATTTCCTCAACTTTGAAATGCAAAAATGAAGCAGCAATATCAAAGATAACATTCAGTCACAATCAAATAACATGACATGAAGAATAGTAGTCAGCACTCTGCAGCATCACTACAGACTACATGCATAAAATCCCACACCCATAACAGAATAAAGATGATAACTGATTAGGATCATAGAGTCATGCTCCACCACGACTTACTAAAGAGCTTAGTATTAAATAAAGTCATATAACTGACAAACTCTGCAGAATTTAAAATGCAAATTAATATATCAAGGTGAGGCAGATACGAACATAAACTTGTTTATAGAGTTATGTAGATAAAATCATTAGAAAATAATTAGAGAATTTATTCTTCTTTGATGTTGCAAGATGCAATGTATTCAATGAGCAGACATATCCCATGAGTAAATTCCAATGGTGAAGAAACACTGTTTATTAACAGATCAATGAGCACAACAAGAAAGGCAATGTCTATTATAGAGAGATTCTCATAGGATAACATACCATACATTCCATTTCTCCAACAGAAAAAAGGCCATCCTTAGTTACTTCTGCATAATGTAGCATAGTCATTTAAATTAAAATTTAAAACACGTACCAGAAGATTCTATGTTCTAAAAACATAAAGATCTCCAAATAAACTAACATGAAAATTGGAATGCATGACTTTACCATTGCGCTTTACTCCTAGGTGACTCAATAGTGCTGCTTCAATTTCTCTAGAACCGCGGATCATGCAAGGTGTAGTGCCACATACCAATAGGTGGTATTTTCCAACCTTCAATTGCCAACAGGTAGCTGAGGTAATGAGAAATTCGCCAAAATAGCTAGCACCTCTTATATGTTATAACCAATTTGGAGCATTACAAAATTACCTTGGTTCGGTTGAACATCGAATAGAAGGTTGCAACCTCATACACACGAATTGCAGGAACTTCAATGATATTAGCAACCTTTAATGATGTCAAAGACAATTCAAAAGAATATTAGTTATATCATACTAATCAGGTATCACAAAACCATATTAAAGAGCCAAGTAAGGCACAAGCATGCTACATACCATCAGACATCACTGTCACTGTCACTGTCAATATTTAGATGAAGACATGGTAAGGTTTATACTAAGATCATTTGTGTGTAGAACTTGCAATTTGCAAAGGGGTTATTAGTGAGTGACAGACACCCAGCATAACCAGAATTAATAAGAAGATGGAAAGCAGTATATGAGCTGAAGCAAGTAAGACGTGACCATTAATTATGTAAATTTGGAAGTTAGGTGAACCAATAAATGTCATCCTCAAGGAGTTAACAGCCACTATTGCAAAAGTTGGGTACACAATTCAGCTCGATTAAACAAGTCCTCCCCAAAAAAACCAAAAAAAGGAAACAAAAAGCATTAGAGGAAAGCCAATGAAAGAAAAATTCAACGATTCATGAACTTTATTTTCTAAGAGAATGACATCCGAACACAGCTACTATATCAACAAATGTAAGGTGAAAGTCAACTACAAGCAATATGTTGAAGTAGTACTTATGGATTCTGATAATCTCCGACAAAGAAATTCTTTTCATTCCATACATCACAACTCTCTACCTTGATAGCTCAAATAGTGTTGACGGCTGGGGAAGAAGCGATTATCATCTAACACTTACAGCCTCAGCATCACAATGAACCATGTTTATTACTAATTAAACTCTAGTTTATTACTAAGTATAGCACCAATATCATTTCAGCAATTCAGCTTCCACATTAATGATTTTGTATGAAAACATCCAACATCTGAGATGAACTTAAATACAATAAAAAGTATATTCAGCAGAAGACATTAATAAAAACTGATTAACATACATGATTCATTGCTGAAACTGAGAGCCAACCTCCATGTTGCTGTTGTGCAAGGTCAAGCAAAGGAATGACAGCAGATTGCTTGTAGTTTGAAGGATAGTGGGACAATATCTCCTTCACCTGTGCACAATGAAAACTTTATAAGATTAAGGGAATAAAGGTATATATATATTGACTGTGCTTAAAATAGAACAAAGCATAACTTCACCGTAGTTTCTATTAACATATGTTTCCTATAATAACCACTGAGATTATCAATCAAATATGGTACCGGTAGGCATTTTTCCCAATGCAACCACAAAGTCTTGGTTGATTGCATACTTGGACACAAATACCAAAAAAACAATCCTAAACTAGAAAATATTAACCTAGAATGCCTGGCAACATACAAATTAGTCTTGAACCATATGAAATACACAACAAAATAGACAAATAAAAACTCCGTAACCTACCGACTAATGTCATAGAAACAAAAAAGATCATCCGCATTGACAACTGCAGACCAAAGCAAACACCATTTCTCCCTTCAACTAGCTACATTAAAATAGCAAAAAACATGTTATCGGTCTATATGATAACCCATTTGTGTATTCAAAATCCACATTCGAGGGATAAAAGACAAAGCCAAAACATAGCTTTCAAAATCTGAAACAGTGAATTCAGTACCTTTTCCTTGTTCTTTCCCGAGAATTCCCATGGAAGGTTCAGATTATTATCTGGACTATCAAGATGCTGAAATCCACAAAAATGGTAAATCAGGTCTCACACAGATGAATTAAGACAATAAACAACAACAAAAACACAAATGCTGACAAATTACAAGGGGGAATCTCAGCAAGTATATGAATTCTAAAATAAAAACTAACTCACATAATTCAGCGCAGTCGAGAACGATCGCGATGCCTGCACAAGTCATCATTTAAGATCGGAAAACAAAAAATAGAAAAATACAAACACAAAAATCTCCAAATCGAAAAGCAAAACCTGCGGCTGGCGGAAAGCTTGATGGAGCTCGATGAGGCGTTGGGCGGCGAGACGGCGCAGCATTTTTCCGTTCAATCTGAAGGATTCTGAGGTGAGAGAGATTTGCTCTGTGAGTAGATGGAAATTAGATATCGAGGTTTGCACTTTGCAGGTCGCCAACGTTAACGGGGCACTGTACACTGCGCTACAATTCGAACGCGTGTTACACACACGACCACAATTTGGACCGGCCTACTTCATTCATGGGCTTCCGACATTTCATAGGCCCACCTTTCAATTTCTCTGCTAACATTAGTGATTTATTTTTATTAGAGTTTGATCGAGCTCAAATTATTTTTATATAAATTATAATTTTTCTAATAAAAAAAATTAGTGTTTCTACACAAGGTATGATTACAAAATAAAAATTAATATCAACTGATAAAAAAGGTTAATTTAAACTATATATTAGTAGAACTTGAATTAAACCAGAAGTTCCGTAGAATCAACATAGTTATTAAGAGTTCCCTAGTTTGGCCAACTAGCAATAATGATTAAAACAGTGATGTGATCCAATCCAATCCAATCCAATCCAATCCAATCAACTGCAAACTCTAAAACTTGTTGAACCTGCAGCTACAACAAACGGGTAATTTTCAATTGGTTTCGTTGGAAATAACCTAACATATATCTGAATTTATAGTTTTTACATAATTTTTAAAATATAGCTATTATAACTTCACTTTTTGTTTCTTTCTTTTTGTTAACAATTATAGGTATCATCAGTGATAAAACTATGTTGTTTTAAAGGTAAAACAATGTAATTAAAAAAGACACACATTTGACAAATCTTTATCGAGAGAAATTAGGATTAGAAAAATAAATAAATAAAAGGTGGTATATGTCATAATTACAGTTTTTGAAAAGTATATAAAAAATTATAAATTTCCAAATAAAATGGCGTATTTTCTCTATGAAAAAAGTGAAGTTAAAATTCGAACTCCATCATCCACTTCCATTAAAGAAAATAGCATACGATGTATTCATCCAACTCTTGATAGGCTGGCTTCACCCAAACTAATTAGCCTTGATGTGCAAAGAATAGGTTAGGATGCATTTGCCGTACATGTGCTTATTTTATATTTACTCATAATCCAATATAATCATAATGGGTGCACATTCATCTCATCTTTAATATATTACGCTTTCTAAACCTTCAAAGGCTACGTACAACCTATTCCACTTAGCACCTTTGGATTTTATTTTTTCCTGTGAATTCGAACTAATTTTAGTTTACCACGAAGATGATTATGATGGAACGCTTATTAACAAGGGAAAATATAAAATTAACAATGTAAGAGCATGATGAAAATAAACGAATGCGTATAAATAGGCCAATTAGTTATTTAATTTTCGGAAATAAAAATCTTATATTGTTGCCGAAATATCATAATTTCAAATTTGAAATTTGAACATATCTATTCCTTATTATCCGCGACATTCGAATTAATAAGGAGATAAATATTAAAGATGTTTAAACATTGAAAAAGTTCAAGAAATTAAAATGTAAAAAAAAGGACTAGAGTTGGAATATCCACAATATTCAAACTGTCAGCGACTTGTCAATCTCCCTCTAGACTATTGTTGAAGATGCCAAAAGGGGGAAGATATGAAGGAGATTGTTGTTGCTGAAGACACGGTGGAGCTGGCCCGTGCTACTGAGGAGCAAAGATCAGCGGAAGAGGCAGCAGTGTAACTGGCAGAACATATGGCGGAAGAAAAAGCTAAAGAGACGGCTACTGAAGAGTGCCTAAGTAAGAAGGCTGCTGAAGCCAAGAGGAAGAAGAAAGCGAAGGAAGCTACCCCGTCAGCCCAACCAGTTGATGATGTAACATATGACATTTACCTGGCTAGATTCCATGCAGGTGCCCCATTCGAGATGCTAGGAGACCTAGCCTCACTGGCGGCATGGTAGAGCAAGAAGCAACAGGCTGGATCTGAAAAATTGATGAAAGATGCCCAGAGTGTGTCAACTGCCGTAGAGAGGATAAATAATACTGTCAGCAGAAGGAGTGCTCCAAGTAATTTTCAGATGAAATGACTACTAAGAAACATTGTTGCAGTTGCTAGGCCAGGATTGACAAATGGAATCCGATTGAACTGAATGATTGATGGGAGCAGTTGAAGATGGAGTTCGTCATGTACTACAACTACTTGATGGAACTGCCTGAGATATCGCAACAGATGGTTTCAGAAATTTTCTTATGGAGTACAAGGATCATGCTCTCGTTGACAAATATGTTAATTGCACAGCAAGGTAACATGTGAGCATTTCTGCATCTCCGAAGAAAGGTGTGCCACCACCTATGAGAGACAACTTCGTTGATCGAGCCTAGATTGAGAAAGAATCCTTAGTTGCTGCCGAACTGTTAAAGATAGATCCATTGCAGTAGCCAGAGGAATTCCAAAAGCTGGTCACGACAGTTTTTGCTATGTATGGACAACTAACTGATTAAGAGAGGACGAAACAGAGAAGAAGATTGTAGTAACCCGAAAATCTTTAAGTCTTATTTAGACCCTAATTAAGGATAATTAGGGGCTTAGAAAGTAATTATTTCTTAAAAATTTATAAGAAGCGCATAAGGGATTATTAATCGATAGAAATTCGATAAATTCTTAATTGAAGAAATAGAGATTAGAAAACGTAGAGATTGTTTAGAAATGAGTTTTATTATGATAAAATGTGTGAGATGTGATTATTATTATTATTATGTGTTTAAATGAAAAATGTTATTTAATTGAAAAAGTTTGCTAAGAAATGCATTAATTATGTTTGTATGAAAATTCTCTTATGAAATGAGATGAAATATTATTTAAGTTATTAAATGTCTTGAATAAAGTATTTTATTTATATTTAGTGATAAAAGAATTATTGGGCATAATTTTCAAAATTTAAGGAGTTAAGTATAATTATTTGAATTTTAACATATGAAAGCAATTAGTTTATACTTATATCTAAATGAATTTGATTCCAATGTTTTGGATATAATTGTTTTGGATCCTTATAATAATGAGAAAATTTTATATAATCTATTAAAATGTACTAAGGTATAACTTTAGTAAATTTAGAGGTGTAAATATAAGTTTATTGAAATTTGTGTATAATACTAATGAAATTAAAATTAAATGTACATTTAATCACACCTAAGCATTCTAGAAATATGATACACATAAAATATCATCTTCAACCTCCCATTTTCTCCCAACTTTCGGCTCACTCACACACACTCACACACAAAAATTTTATTTTCAAGTTTAATCCATATTTAAGTGGGAATTTAGTGGCAAATCAATCCAAAGAAGGTAATTACTTGATTTAGCTTAAGTTTTTGTGATTTAATTTGATAAAAATGATGTTCTATATACCTAGAATTTTCGAAAATGTTGTGATGTTGAGTAAGCTTGATTTGTTTAATTCTTTTTATGTTTATTGAATTAATTATGTTTATGAAGCTTAATTAACATATACTATGGTTTTAAATTCATTAAATAAATGAAGTTAAAAAATTTAAAGAATCATCCATAAATCCTAATTTTTGGTATGTGAATTATATGTTCTATTTTAGTTGAATTGAGTTTAAATATATGCTTAGGAATGGATATAAACATCATATGATCAAAGAAATAAAATTTAAACCATGTTTGTATAAATTCCTAATTTTTTTGAAAATTAAGGGTGTATAGAACTTGGGGATTTTGATTTTAATTGATCAATTTAACATGATATTTATGTTTAGGGATATAAATAATGCCTAAAATGAATTTATAGGAATTTAATTCATGTATTTGAATAATACCCTAATTTTCGAAAATGAAGGGGAATGCTTGAACTTTGATTTCTTGATTTTATTTGATGCATTTGATATGATATTTGAGATCTATGATGAAAATAATGCTTAAGTTGAATTTATAAGAATTTATGGACATGAATTGTGAAAATTAGAAAATTAAAGTTTAGTATAAAGTTATGATTTTATGTGATGAAATTTGGTTAAAATTTAAATGGATCATGGATTAATGATCATTGATGCTAAATAAGTATAATTATGAGATATTTGATGTTAAATGGAATTTAGAGTGTAAAACTCTTGGAATTTTCTATAAGTGTAGTTGAAGGGCATTAGCCGATTAAAGTGTAAATGAATAAGTTTAACCTTGTTTTAAGTTCCTAAATGCATATTTAAGTATATGGTGATGATATTGAGGAGTTTGGGATGAAATTTGATGAATTAGATTACTTGGGCTATTCATATTATAAATGTTACTCTGCCGAAATTTCGGTAGAATTTGTTGTTAATAAGACGTTTTGAATTGCTAATCGATAAACTATTGATAAGTAGTTAAATGAATAAGGAAGGGTTGCTAAATTCAATAATAATCTTATTTTACTAGGAACGAGCAAAGACAATCGAGACGTGAAGAACGAAGAAACTAACGTCTTGGAATAATCGTTTGAGGTGGGTAATGCTTTGCAAATTATTTTAAATAAGTTATTGTTATGCTATGAATTTATTGCTATCACGAAATTATTTTCAATCACCACATTATGAACATGTTAAAATGAATGTTTGACCACATTGTGGGTATGACGGCGAATTACCTGTCTACGGTAGGAAAATATTGTACTGTGCACAGGTTATGGCTGTGAGCTTGCAAATGTAGGCCGGCCATGGTATTGGGGAGGAGGCCTACTTCCCATTACCGGATGACGTAGATAGGGTATGACCGTAGTTGAGATCCTTCGGGACCAACTCGGGTATGTGATGCCGATATGTTTCAAAAATGAAATTGTGGTGATATGATAATGAAAGATTTTTATGAAACAATCATTCAAATTGTTTTATCTAAATTCTTATTGAAAGAAAATTATGAGTTTTGAAAGTTAAGTTTGGCAATTACCCACTGAGTACTTTCTAGTACTCATACCCGCAAAGTGTTTCTGTTTGATGCAGGTTGAGCGTGGAAGAGATGTGGGCTTGGAACTGAGCTTAGTTGATCCCTTTTTGTTGTAAATAATTGTGCCAGAATGTCGTGTCTTCATACATGACATTCACTACTCTTCCGCTGTTAACTTGAAAACTTGAAACAATACTTTTGAAAAACCTTGTAAATGTTCTGAAAACATCTATGTATATATAGTGGAGGCTGTGACCTCATTTGTAATTATTACTTGTCGTTGATTATTTGCTGAGTGCAGGTTGGCTTATTCCTATTTTAGCAGTTATGCTGCCCATTTGTCGAAAATTTTATTCATTTAAATCCATTCAATTATCCAAAAATCTTTTTGTCTCAACCAGTCACGGCCTGATTAGTTAGTTAATTATATAATTAATTAGTCGGGTCGTGACAAAGATGAACTGGTTAGAAGAGTTGCAATAGAGTTGCTTAGGTTTGCTGCTGATTTTGAGTTTATCTGACTGTATCATGTAAATCTCAGCAACCTATAATCTATGAAACTGACCCAGTTCACCTTGATAACAATGATTCTTTGTTCAAGCTCTGTACTTGCTTTAAACTGTATTATTTGAACTAACTCTGTTTTACACAGAAGGATAATCACAGCAAGAGGAATCAAGTCCACCAGCTGAAACTGGTTATGTACCTTTGTAGTTTGTTTTCAGCATAAGGTTTTGGCATTATCAAAAAAAGTAGAAATTGTTGAGAAAATTCCCGAGTTGTTGGGAATTAATCCGTCTTAACTATATGTTTTGATTAGATCTCAAAACCTATGATGATTGTCTTGCTAATGTAACTAATGCTCCTGACTTGTTTTAGAGTTAAGCGTTTATGTTACAGGTTTCATCAATAGAACTACCAGCTTGGACATACCCAAGACTGAAGGAGTTTAAACAAGATCAAGACAAGCTATCGATAGGAGTATCGATGTCAGAATCGATAGAATCTCAACTGAAGGATCGCGTACTTACGAGCTGAAGACTGATGAAAGACCAACTGAAGTATAGCGATGCTGATGAACAGAGCTACTAGAGTAAAGTCGAAGACTGAAGACTAACATCGAAAGACCAAAGGTTGAAGATCGGAGACTGAGACTCAACGCTGAAAGAGATGAAGAAGTCAGGATATGACTAAGTGTCATATCAGGCAGTCAACTGTCCTCGCAGAAGTCAAAGCTGCCTTTCATGAGTCAAAGTTGACGTCTTGGAGTCAAAGCTATTTATCGATAGTCAAAACTGATGACAAGTAGTCAATGTTGGCTATACCAAGTCAAAGCTGATTGATGAAAGGTCAAAGCTGACTATTTATCTACGTTTGTTGAAAACATCATACTGACACATGTGTCCGAAGCTGACAAAACACGAGAGTCCAGCCTATTGACAAAAGATGGAGCAGTCTCTACTGGCCCAACCTGAAGTCAATGTTGATAAAACGCAGAATCAACTCAACTGAAGAAACACGGAAAAAATTAAGCCTTAAGTATTTGACTAGTCACGTGTCTTAGCGTATCTGCAGAAGATCTATCTTGCTAGAAGACCTTTTCAGAGTTGCAGAGCTACAGTGTACGATGATGTAGATATCTAACAGCGACGTACGAGAATTCTCAACAGGAAGAATTCAAACGACAAATAGAAGGATCTAGTTGGTACCCCCTCCAACAACACTATTCATCATTCTCTCTATAAATAAACGCTGAATCCAACCTTTGAAGGTTATCTAAACGCTGCGCAATTGAAATCTCAAATTAAGCATTCAAGCTCAAAGCTCAAGCCAATCAAAACAACGATTTCGAAGAATGAAGTTAACAGTGCTATTAGTAAATCTCAAGAGATCACATATATTTATCAGCTCGAGATTTCAATATACACTTATTTGAGTCTAGAATATTCATCTTATATATTTTAAGCCTAGACATACTGAGTTTGACGTCTGTGTCAACTCAGATCCATAGTTGGACACCCTTATTAAAACCCTCCAAAAGTTGTGTAGAAGTTTGTGGCAAGTAGGCAATGAAGTATTAGTTCACGAAAACTTGGTCATCTAGCACATGTAAGTTATAGGTTAAGTCGACTGCATCCTAAAGCAGTTAGTGGTTTTCTAGCACCGGCAATAGTAGGAAAAACCCCGAGTTAGGCAGGATATTGTAAGGTGAACTCAGTATCTAGGTTTACTCTTTTACTCGTAAACAAGATCCAATCTGAAGTTAGTGGATTAACTGAGCAGTCAGTCCGTGGACGTATGAGCTGATCTCTACGAACCACGTAAAATTAACGTGTTATTTACTTTATGTATTGCTTTTAGTTTTACATGTTAGTGAACTGTCATCAACAACACACAAACCCTCTATCGTATCACATTGATATCGATAGATATAAACCAAAACCGACTAATCAACATTTGGCTAAGTGTTTCAAACTGGCTTTAAGTTTTCGAGAAGACAAATCTGATAACCACCACATTCCATATGTACATCGATTATCGATCCAATGACCGCTTATCTCGTGATCAATAGGTTTGCTAACTTATATCACTCAGCATGAGATACCCATTAACGGAAATGATCGTGATCGATCTGTCGGTTGCCACTCCGACCAGCTACTTCATGTAGTCGATCGACCTTGTCAAAATAAAAAGCTTTAAAATTTATCTAAC